>OZ035997.1:9039152-9237225 GCA_964035015.1 Corallium rubrum | reverse complement strand
TTGGGGGGGACCGAAAGCTATTCCGGCCCCCCTTTATAAAATATTGGGGGGGCCGCGGCCCCCCCGGCCCCCCCGCTTCCTACGCCCCTGAATTAAATGAATCACTTTTAAATCGTATGAATCACTTTTAAATTGAATGACTCACTTTTAAATTAGTGAATCACTTTTAAATTGAATGAATCACTTTCGAATTAAATCAGGGGCGTAGGAAGCTTGATAAAGTTAGGGGGGCCGACTCCCACGAGGCGCCACCATGGTTGGCGCCGAGCGGAAAATTTTTGAAAATTTGAAGTCTCTAGATCGTCGGAAATGGCATTTTCAGAGTCTCCTCTACCTCTTTCGTTAGGCCCTTTCATTAATTCTTTCATTATAATTTGTGAGTCTATGCTATCCGTGAGTCAGGATGGATTATTATTATTAATTGGCCGATCAGCGCATTCGAAGTCACACTTATAATGCATTTTTTTTAAATTCAATTATTTTTGGGGGGGACCGAAAGCTATTCCGGCCCCCCTTTATAAAATATTGGGGGGGCCGCGGCCCCCGGCCCCCCCGCTTCCTACGCCCCTGAATTAAATGAATCACTTTTAAATCGTATGAATCACTTTTAAATTGAATGAATCACTTTCGAATTAAATCAGGGGCGTAGGAAGCTTGATAAAGTTAGGGGGGCCGACTCCCACGAGGCGCCACCATGGTTGGCGCCGAGCGGAAAATTTTTGAAAATTTGAAGTCTCTAGATCGTCGGAAATGGCATTTTCAGAGTCTCCTCTACCTCTTTCGTTAGGCCCTTTCATTAATTCTTTCATTATAATTTGTGAGTCTATGCTATCCGTGAGTCAGGATGGATTATTATTATTAATTGGCCGATCAGCGCATTCGAAGTCACACTTATAATGCATTTTTTTTAAATTCAATTATTTTTGGGGGGGACCGAAAGCTATTCCGGCCCCCCTTTATAAAATATTGGGGGGGCCGCGGCCCCCCGGCCCCCCCGCTTCCTACGCCCCTGAATTAAATGAATCACTTTTAAATCGTATGAATCACTTTTAAATTGAATGAATCACTTTCGAATTAAATCAGGGGCGTAGGAAGCTTGATAAAGTTAGGGGGGCCGACTCCCACGAGGCGCCACCATGGTTGGCGCCGAGCGGAAAATTTTTGAAAATTTGAAGTCTCTAGATCGTCGGAAATGGCATTTTCAGAGTCTCCTCTACCTCTTTCGTTAGGCCCTTTCATTAATTCTTTCATTATAATTTGTGAGTCTATGCTATCCGTGAGTCAGGATGGATTATTATTATTAATTGGCCGATCAGCGCATTCGAAGTCACACTTATAATGCATTTTTTTTAAATTCAATTATTTTTGGGGGGGACCGAAAGCTATTCCGGCCCCCCTTTATAAAATATTGGGGGGGCCGCGGCCCCCCCCCCCGCTTCCTACGCCCCTGAATTAAATGAATCACTTTTAAATCGTATGAATCACTTTTAAATTGAATGAATCACTTTCGAATTAAATCAGGGGCGTAGGAAGCTTGATAAAGTTAGGGGGGCCGACTCCCACGAGGCGCCACCATGGTTGGCGCCGAGCGGAAAATTTTTGAAAATTTGAAGTCTCTAGATCGTCGGAAATGGCATTTTCAGAGTCTCCTCTACCTCTTTCGTTAGGCCCTTTCATTAATTCTTTCATTATAATTTGTGAGTCTATGCTATCCGTGAGTCAGGATGGATTATTATTATTAATTGGCCGATCAGCGCATTCGAAGTCACACTTATAATGCATTTTTTTTAAATTCAATTATTTTTGGGGGGGACCGAAAGCTATTCCGGCCCCCCTTTATAAAATATTGGGGGGCCGCGGCCCCCCGGCCCCCCCGCTTCCTACGCCCCTGAATTAAATGAATCACTTTTAAATCGTATGAATCACTTTTAAATTGAATGAATCACTTTCGAATTAAATCAGGGGCGTAGGAAGCTTGATAAAGTTAGGGGGGCCGACTCCCACGAGGCGCCACCATGGTTGGCGCCGAGCGGAAAATTTTTGAAAATTTGAAGTCTCTAGATCGTCGGAAATGGCATTTTCAGAGTCTCCTCTACCTCTTTCGTTAGGCCCTTTCATTAATTCTTTCATTATAATTTGTGAGTCTATGCTATCCGTGAGTCAGGATGGATTATTATTATTAATTGGCCGATCAGCGCATTCGAAGTCACACTTATAATGCATTTTTTTTAAATTCAATTATTTTTGGGGGGGACCGAAAGCTATTCCGGCCCCCCTTTATAAAATATTGGGGGGCCGCGGCCCCCCGCCCCCCGCTTCCTACGCCCCTGAATTAAATGAATCACTTTTAAATCGTATGAATCACTTTTAAATTGAATGAATCACTTTCGAATTAAATCAGGGGCGTAGGAAGCTTGATAAAGTTAGGGGGGCCGACTCCCACGAGGCGCCACCATGGTTGGCGCCGAGCGGAAAATTTTTGAAAATTTGAAGTCTCTAAGATCGTCGGAAATGGCATTTTCAGAGTCTCCTCTACCTCTTTCGTTAGGCCCTTTCATTAATTCTTTCATTATAATTTGTGAGTCTATGCTATCCGTGAGTCAGGATGGATTATTATTATTAATTGGCCGATCAGCGCATTCGAAGTCACACTTATAATGCATTTTTTTTAAATTCAATTATTTTTGGGGGGGACCGAAAGCTATTCCGGCCCCCCTTTATAAAATATTGGGGGGGCCGCGGCCCCCGGCCCCCCCGCTTCCTACGCCCCTGAATTAAATGAATCACTTTTAAATCGTATGAATCACTTTTAAATTGAATGAATCACTTTCGAATTAAATCAGGGGCGTAGGAAGCTTGATAAAGTTAGGGGGGCCGACTCCCACGAGGCGCCACCATGGTTGGCGCCGAGCGGAAAATTTTTGAAAATTTGAAGTCTCTAGATCGTCGGAAATGGCATTTTCAGAGTCTCCTCTACCTCTTTCGTTAGGCCCTTTCATTAATTCTTTCATTATAATTTGTGAGTCTATGCTATCCGTGAGTCAGGATGGATTATTATTATTAATTGGCCGATCAGCGCATTCGAAGTCACACTTATAATGCATTTTTTTTAAATTCAATTATTTTTGGGGGGGACCGAAAGCTATTCCGGCCCCCCTTTATAAAATATTGGGGGGGCCGCGGCCCCCGGCCCCCCGCTTCCTACGCCCCTGAATTAAATGAATCACTTTTAAATCGTATGAATCACTTTTAAATTGAATGAATCACTTTCGAATTAAATCAGGGGCGTAGGAAGCTTGATAAAGTTAGGGGGGCCGACTCCCACGAGGCGCCACCATGGTTGGCGCCGAGCGGAAAATTTTTGAAAATTTGAAGTCTCTAGATCGTCGGAAATGGCATTTTCAGAGTCTCCTCTACCTCTTTCGTTAGGCCCTTTCATTAATTCTTTCATTATAATTTGTGAGTCTATGCTATCCGTGAGTCAGGATGGATTATTATTATTAATTGGCCGATCAGCGCATTCGAAGTCACACTTATAATGCATTTTTTTTAAATTCAATTATTTTTGGGGGGGACCGAAAGCTATTCCGGCCCCCCTTTATAAAATATTGGGGGGGCCGCGGCCCCCCGGCCCCCCCGCTTCCTACGCCCCTGAATTAAATGAATCACTTTTAAATCGTATGAATCACTTTTAAATTGAATGAATCACTTTCGAATTAAATCAGGGGCGTAGGAAGCTTGATAAAGTTAGGGGGCCGACTCCCACGAGGCGCCACCATGGTTGGCGCCGAGCGGAAAATTTTTGAAAATTTGAAGTCTCTAGATCGTCGGAAATGGCATTTTCAGAGTCTCCTCTACCTCTTTCGTTAGGCCCTTTCATTAATTCTTTCATTATAATTTGTGAGTCTATGCTATCCGTGAGTCAGGATGGATTATTATTATTAATTGGCCGATCAGCGCATTCGAAGTCACACTTATAATGCATTTTTTTTAAATTCAATTATTTTTGGGGGGGACCGAAAGCTATTCCGGCCCCCCTTTATAAAATATTGGGGGGGCCGCGGCCCCCCGGCCCCCCGCTTCCTACGCCCCTGAATTAAATGAATCACTTTTAAATCGTATGAATCACTTTTAAATTGAATGAATCACTTTCGAATTAAATCAGGGGCGTAGGAAGCTTGATAAAGTTAGGGGGCCGACTCCCACGAGGCGCCACCATGGTTGGCGCCGAGCGGAAAATTTTTGAAAATTTGAAGTCTCTAGATCGTCGGAAATGGCATTTTCAGAGTCTCCTCTACCTCTTTCGTTAGGCCCTTTCATTAATTCTTTCATTATAATTTGTGAGTCTATGCTATCCGTGAGTCAGGATGGATTATTATTATTAATTGGCCGATCAGCGCATTCGAAGTCACACTTATAATGCATTTTTTTTAAATTCAATTATTTTTGGGGGGGACCGAAAGCTATTCCGGCCCCCCTTTATAAAATATTGGGGGGGCCGCGGCCCCCCCGGCCCCCCCGCTTCCTACGCCCCTGAATTAAATGAATCACTTTTAAATCGTATGAATCACTTTTAAATTGAATGACTCACTTTTAAATTAGTGAATCACTTTTAAATTGAATGAATCACTTTCGAATTAAATCAGGGGCGTAGGAAGCTTGATAAAGTTAGGGGGGCCGACTCCCACGAGGCTTTCGAATTAAATCAGGGCCTATGATGGGGGGCCGACCCCACGAGCCCATGGCGCCGAGCGTAGAAATATTTTGGTGGCGCCGAAAATTTTGAAAATTGAAGTCTCTAGATCGTCGGAAATGGCATTTTCAGAGTCTCCTCTACCTCTTTCGTTAGGCCCTTTCATTAATTCTTTCATTATAATTTGTGAGTCTATGCTATCCGTGAGTCAGGATGGATTATTATTATTAATTGGCCGATCAGCGCATTCGAAGTCACACTTATAATGCATTTTTTTTAAATTCAATTATTTTTGGGGGGGACCGAAAGCTATTCCGGCCCCCCTTTATAAAATATTGGGGGGGCCGCGGCCCCGGCCCCCCGCTTCCTACGCCCCTGAATTAAATGAATCACTTTTAAATCGTATGAATCACTTTTAAATTGAATGAATCACTTTCGAATTAAATCAGGGGCGTAGGAAGCTTGATAAAGTTAGGGGGGCCGACTCCCACGAGGCGCCACCATGGTTGGCGCCGAGCGGAAAATTTTTGAAAATTTGAAGTCTCTAGATCGTCGGAAATGGCATTTTCAGAGTCTCCTCTACCTCTTTCGTTAGGCCCTTTCATTAATTCTTTCATTATAATTTGTGAGTCTATGCTATCCGTGAGTCAGGATGGATTATTATTATTAATTGGCCGATCAGCGCATTCGAAGTCACACTTATAATGCATTTTTTTTAAATTCAATTATTTTTGGGGGGGACCGAAAGCTATTCCGGCCCCCCTTTATAAAATATTGGGGGGCCGCGGCCCCCCCGGCCCCCCCGCTTCCTACGCCCCTGAATTAAATGAATCACTTTTAAATCGTATGAATCACTTTTAAATTGAATGAATCACTTTCACTTTTAATTAAATCAGGGGCGTAGGAAGCTTGATAAAGTTAGGGGGCCGACTCCCACGAGGCGCCACCATGGTTGGCGCCGAGCGGAAAATTTTTGAAAATTTGAAGTCTCTAGATCGTCGGAAATGGCATTTTCAGAGTCTCCTCTACCTCTTTCGTTAGGCCCTTTCATTAATTCTTTCATTATAATTTGTGAGTCTATGCTATCCGTGAGTCAGGATGGATTATTATTATTAATTGGCCGATCAGCGCATTCGAAGTCACACTTATAATGCATTTTTTTTAAATTCAATTATTTTTGGGGGGGACCGAAAGCTATTCCGGCCCCCCTTTATAAAATATTGGGGGGCCGCGGCCCCCCGGCCCCCCCGCTTCCTACGCCCCTGAATTAAATGAATCACTTTTAAATCGTATGAATCACTTTTAAATTGAATGAATCACTTTCGAATTAAATCAGGGGCGTAGGAAGCTTGATAAAGTTAGGGGGCCGACTCCCACGAGGCGCCACCATGGTTGGCGCCGAGCGGAAAATTTTTGAAAATTTGAAGTCTCTAGATCGTCGGAAATGGCATTTTCAGAGTCTCCTCTACCTCTTTCGTTAGGCCCTTTCATTAATTCTTTCATTATAATTTGTGAGTCTATGCTATCCGTGAGTCAGGATGGATTATTATTATTAATTGGCCGATCAGCGCATTCGAAGTCACACTTATAATGCATTTTTTTTAAATTCAATTATTTTTTGGGGGGGACCGAAAGCTATTCCGGCCCCCCTTTATAAAATATTGGGGGGCCGCGGCCCCCCGGCCCCCCGCTTCCTACGCCCCTGAATTAAATGAATCACTTTTAAATCGTATGAATCACTTTTAAATTGAATGAATCACTTTCGAATTAAATCAGGGGCGTAGGAAGCTTGATAAAGTTAGGGGGGCCGACTCCCACGAGGCGCCACCATGGTTGGCGCCGAGCGGAAAATTTTTGAAAATTTGAAGTCTCTAGATCGTCGGAAATGGCATTTTCAGAGTCTCCTCTACCTCTTTCGTTAGGCCCTTTCATTAATTCTTTCATTATAATTTGTGAGTCTATGCTATCCGTGAGTCAGGATGGATTATTATTATTAATTGGCCGATCAGCGCATTCGAAGTCACACTTATAATGCATTTTTTTTAAATTCAATTATTTTTGGGGGGGACCGAAAGCTATTCCGGCCCCCCTTTATAAAATATTGGGGGGCCGCGGCCCCCCGGCCCCCCGCTTCCTACGCCCCTGAATTAAATGAATCACTTTTAAATCGTATGAATCACTTTTAAATTGAATGAATCACTTTCGAATTAAATCAGGGGCGTAGGAAGCTTGATAAAGTTAGGGGGGCCGACTCCCACGAGGCGCCACCATGGTTGGCGCCGAGCGGAAAATTTTTGAAAATTTGAAGTCTCTAGATCGTCGGAAATGGCATTTTCAGAGTCTCCTCTACCTCTTTCGTTAGGCCCTTTCATTAATTCTTTCATTATAATTTGTGAGTCTATGCTATCCGTGAGTCAGGATGGATTATTATTATTAATTGGCCGATCAGCGCATTCGAAGTCACACTTATAATGCATTTTTTTTAAATTCAATTATTTTTGGGGGGGACCGAAAGCTATTCCGGCCCCCCTTTATAAAATATTGGGGGGCCGCGGCCCCCCGGCCCCCCGCTTCCTACGCCCCTGAATTAAATGAATCACTTTTAAATCGTATGAATCACTTTTAAATTGAATGAATCACTTTCGAATTAAATCAGGGGCGTAGGAAGCTTGATAAAGTTAGGGGGGCCGACTCCCACGAGGCGCCACCATGGTTGGCGCCGAGCGGAAAATTTTTGAAAATTTGAAGTCTCTAGATCGTCGGAAATGGCATTTTCAGAGTCTCCTCTACCTCTTTCGTTAGGCCCTTTCATTAATTCTTTCATTATAATTTGTGAGTCTATGCTATCCGTGAGTCAGGATGGATTATTATTATTAATTGGCCGATCAGCGCATTCGAAGTCACACTTATAATGCATTTTTTTTAAATTCAATTATTTTTGGGGGGGACCGAAAGCTATTCCGGCCCCCCTTTATAAAATATTGGGGGGCCGCGGCCCCCCGGCCCCCCGCTTCCTACGCCCCTGAATTAAATGAATCACTTTTAAATCGTATGAATCACTTTTAAATTGAATGAATCACTTTCGAATTAAATCAGGGGCGTAGGAAGCTTGATAAAGTTAGGGGGGCCGACTCCCACGAGGCGCCACCATGGTTGGCGCCGAGCGGAAAATTTTTGAAAATTTGAAGTCTCTAGATCGTCGGAAATGGCATTTTCAGAGTCTCCTCTACCTCTTTCGTTAGGCCCTTTCATTAATTCTTTCATTATAATTTGTGAGTCTATGCTATCCGTGAGTCAGGATGGATTATTATTATTAATTGGCCGATCAGCGCATTCGAAGTCACACTTATAATGCATTTTTTTTAAATTCAATTATTTTTGGGGGGGACCGAAAGCTATTCCGGCCCCCCTTTATAAAATATTGGGGGGCCGCGGCCCCCCGGCCCCCCCGCTTCCTACGCCCCTGAATTAAATGAATCACTTTTAAATCGTATGAATCACTTTTAAATTGAATGAATCACTTTCGAATTAAATCAGGGGCGTAGGAAGCTTGATAAAGTTAGGGGGGCCGACTCCCACGAGGCGCCACCATGGTTGGCGCCGAGCGGAAAATTTTTGAAAATTTGAAGTCTCTAGATCGTCGGAAATGGCATTTTCAGAGTCTCCTCTACCTCTTTCGTTAGGCCCTTTCATTAATTCTTTCATTATAATTTGTGAGTCTATGCTATCCGTGAGTCAGGATGGATTATTATTATTAATTGGCCGATCAGCGCATTCGAAGTCACACTTATAATGCATTTTTTTTAAATTCAATTATTTTTGGGGGGGACCGAAAGCTATTCCGGCCCCCCTTTATAAAATATTGGGGGGCCGCGGCCCCCCCCCCCCCGCTTCCTACGCCCCTGAATTAAATGAATCACTTTTAAATCGTATGAATCACTTTTAAATTGAATGAATCACTTTCGAATTAAATCAGGGGCGTAGGAAGCTTGATAAAGTTAGGGGGGCCGACTCCCACGAGGCGCCACCATGGTTGGCGCCGAGCGGAAAATTTTTGAAAATTTGAAGTCTCTAGATCGTCGGAAATGGCATTTTCAGAGTCTCCTCTACCTCTTTCGTTAGGCCCTTTCATTAATTCTTTCATTATAATTTGTGAGTCTATGCTATCCGTGAGTCAGGATGGATTATTATTATTAATTGGCCGATCAGCGCATTCGAAGTCACACTTATAATGCATTTTTTTTAAATTCAATTATTTTTGGGGGGGACCGAAAGCTATTCCGGCCCCCCTTTATAAAATATTGGGGGGCCGCGGCCCCCCGGCCCCCCCGCTTCCTACGCCCCTGAATTAAATGAATCACTTTTAAATCGTATGAATCACTTTTAAATTGAATGAATCACTTTCGAATTAAATCAGGGGCGTAGGAAGCTTGATAAAGTTAGGGGGGCCGACTCCCACGAGGCGCCACCATGGTTGGCGCCGAGCGGAAAATTTTTGAAAATTTGAAGTCTCTAGATCGTCGGAAATGGCATTTTCAGAGTCTCCTCTACCTCTTTCGTTAGGCCCTTTCATTAATTCTTTCATTATAATTTGTGAGTCTATGCTATCCGTGAGTCAGGATGGATTATTATTATTAATTGGCCGATCAGCGCATTCGAAGTCACACTTATAATGCATTTTTTTTAAATTCAATTATTTTTGGGGGGGACCGAAAGCTATTCCGGCCCCCCTTTATAAAATATTGGGGGGGCCGCGGCCCCCGGCCCCCCGCTTCCTACGCCCCTGAATTAAATGAATCACTTTTAAATCGTATGAATCACTTTTAAATTGAATGAATCACTTTCGAATCACTTTTAAATTGAATGAATCACTTTCGAATTAAATCAGGGGCGTAGGAAGCTTGATAAAGTTAGGGGGGCCGACTCCCACGAGGCGCCACCATGGTGGGCGCCGAGCGGAAAATTTTTGAAAATTTGAAGTCTCTAGATCGTCGGAAATGGCATTTTCAGAGTCTCCTCTACCTCTTTCGTTAGGCCCTTTCATTAATTCTTTCATTATAATTTGTGAGTCTATGCTATCCGTGAGTCAGGATGGATTATTATTATTAATTGGCCGATCAGCGCATTCGAAGTCACACTTATAATGCATTTTTTTTAAATTCAATTATTTTTGGGGGGACCGAAAGCTATTCCGGCCCCCCTTTATAAAATATTGGGGGGGCCGCGGCCCCCCCCCCCGCTTCCTACGCCCCTGAATTAAATGAATCACTTTTAAATCGTATGAATCACTTTTAAATTGAATGAATCACTTTCGAATTAAATCAGGGGCGTAGGAAGCTTGATAAAGTTAGGGGGGCCGACTCCCACGAGGCGCCACCATGGTTGGCGCCGAGCGGAAAATTTTTGAAAATTTGAAGTCTCTAGATCGTCGGAAATGGCATTTTCAGAGTCTCCTCTACCTCTTTCGTTAGGCCCTTTCATTAATTCTTTCATTATAATTTGTGAGTCTATGCTATCCGTGAGTCAGGATGGATTATTATTATTAATTGGCCGATCAGCGCATTCGAAGTCACACTTATAATGCATTTTTTTTAAATTCAATTATTTTTGGGGGGGACCGAAAGCTATTCCGGCCCCCCTTTATAAAATATTGGGGGGGCCGCGGCCCCCCCGGCCCCCCCGCTTCCTACGCCCCTGAATTAAATGAATCACTTTTAAATCGTATGAATCACTTTTAAATTGAATGAATCACTTTCGAATTAAATCAGGGGCGTAGGAAGCTTGATAAAGTTAGGGGGGCCGACTCCCACGAGGCGCCACCATGGTTGGCGCCGAGCGGAAAATTTTTGAAAATTTGAAGTCTCTAGATCGTCGGAAATGGCATTTTCAGAGTCTCCTCTACCTCTTTCGTTAGGCCCTTTCATTAATTCTTTCATTATAATTTGTGAGTCTATGCTATCCGTGAGTCAGGATGGATTATTATTATTAATTGGCCGATCAGCGCATTCGAAGTCACACTTATAATGCATTTTTTTTAAATTCAATTATTTTTGGGGGGGACCGAAAGCTATTCCGGCCCCCCTTTATAAAATATTGGGGGGCCGCGGCCCCCGGCCCCCCCGCTTCCTACGCCCCTGAATTAAATGAATCACTTTTAAATCGTATGAATCACTTTTAAATTGAATGAATCACTTTCGAATTAAATCAGGGGCGTAGGAAGCTTGATAAAGTTAGGGGGGCCGACTCCCACGAGGCGCCACCATGGTTGGCGCCGAGCGGAAAATTTTTGAAAATTTGAAGTCTCTAGATCGTCGGAAATGGCATTTTCAGAGTCTCCTCTACCTCTTTCGTTAGGCCCTTTCATTAATTCTTTCATTATAATTTGTGAGTCTATGCTATCCGTGAGTCAGGATGGATTATTATTATTAATTGGCCGATCAGCGCATTCGAAGTCACACTTATAATGCATTTTTTTTAAATTCAATTATTTTTGGGGGGGACCGAAAGCTATTCCGGCCCCCCTTTATAAAATATTGGGGGGGGCCGCGGCCCCCCCCCCCCCGCTTCCTACGCCCCTGAATTAAATGAATCACTTTTAAATCGTATGAATCACTTTTAAATTGAATGAATCACTTTCGAATTAAATCAGGGGCGTAGGAAGCTTGATAAAGTTAGGGGGGCCGACTCCCACGAGGCGCCACCATGGTTGGCGCCGAGCGGAAAATTTTTGAAAATTTGAAGTCTCTAGATCGTCGGAAATGGCATTTTCAGAGTCTCCTCTACCTCTTTCGTTAGGCCCTTTCATTAATTCTTTCATTATAATTTGTGAGTCTATGCTATCCGTGAGTCAGGATGGATTATTATTATTAATTGGCCGATCAGCGCATTCGAAGTCACACTTATAATGCATTTTTTTTAAATTCAATTATTTTTGGGGGGGACCGAAAGCTATTCCGGCCCCCCTTTATAAAATATTGGGGGGCCGCGGCCCCCCGGCCCCCCGCTTCCTACGCCCCTGAATTAAATGAATCACTTTTAAATCGTATGAATCACTTTTAAATTGAATGAATCACTTTCGAATTAAATCAGGGGCGTAGGAAGCTTGATAAAGTTAGGGGGCCGACTCCCACGAGGCGCCACCATGGTTGGCGCCGAGCGGAAAATTTTTGAAAATTTGAAGTCTCTAGATCGTCGGAAATGGCATTTTCAGAGTCTCCTCTACCTCTTTCGTTAGGCCCTTTCATTAATTCTTTCATTATAATTTGTGAGTCTATGCTATCCGTGAGTCAGGATGGATTATTATTATTAATTGGCCGATCAGCGCATTCGAAGTCACACTTATAATGCATTTTTTTTAAATTCAATTATTTTTGGGGGGGACCGAAAGCTATTCCGGCCCCCCTTTATAAAATATTGGGGGGCCGCGGCCCCCCGGCCCCCCCGCTTCCTACGCCCCTGAATTAAATGAATCACTTTTAAATCGTATGAATCACTTTTAAATTGAATGAATCACTTTCGAATTAAATCAGGGGCGTAGGAAGCTTGATAAAGTTAGGGGGGCCGACTCCCACGAGGCGCCACCATGGTTGGCGCCGAGCGGAAAATTTTTGAAAATTTGAAGTCTCTAGATCGTCGGAAATGGCATTTTCAGAGTCTCCTCTACCTCTTTCGTTAGGCCCTTTCATTAATTCTTTCATTATAATTTGTGAGTCTATGCTATCCGTGAGTCAGGATGGATTATTATTATTAATTGGCCGATCAGCGCATTCGAAGTCACACTTATAATGCATTTTTTTTAAATTCAATTATTTTTGGGGGGGACCGAAAGCTATTCCGGCCCCCCTTTATAAAATATTGGGGGGCCGCGGCCCCCCGGCCCCCCGCTTCCTACGCCCCTGAATTAAATGAATCACTTTTAAATCGTATGAATCACTTTTAAATTGAATGACTCACTTTTAAATTAGTGAATCACTTTTAAATTGAATGAATCACTTTCGAATTAAATCAGGGGCGTAGGAAGCTTGATAAAGTTAGGGGGGCCGACTCCCACGAGGCGCCACCATGGTTGGCGCCGAGCGGAAAATTTTTGAAAATTTGAAGTCTCTAGATCGTCGGAAATGGCATTTTCAGAGTCTCCTCTACCTCTTTCGTTAGGCCCTTTCATTAATTCTTTCATTATAATTTGTGAGTCTATGCTATCCGTGAGTCAGGATGGATTATTATTATTAATTGGCCGATCAGCGCATTCGAAGTCACACTTATAATGCATTTTTTTTAAATTCAATTATTTTTGGGGGGGACCGAAAGCTATTCCGGCCCCCCTTTATAAAATATTGGGGGGCCGCGGCCCCCCCGGCCCCCCGCTTCCTACGCCCCTGAATTAAATGAATCACTTTTAAATCGTATGAATCACTTTTAAATTGAATGAATCACTTTCGAATTAAATCAGGGGCGTAGGAAGCTTGATAAAGTTAGGGGGGCCGACTCCCACGAGGCGCCACCATGGTTGGCGCCGAGCGGAAAATTTTTGAAAATTTGAAGTCTCTAGATCGTCGGAAATGGCATTTTCAGAGTCTCCTCTACCTCTTTCGTTAGGCCCTTTCATTAATTCTTTCATTATAATTTGTGAGTCTATGCTATCCGTGAGTCAGGATGGATTATTATTATTAATTGGCCGATCAGCGCATTCGAAGTCACACTTATAATGCATTTTTTTTAAATTCAATTATTTTTGGGGGGGACCGAAAGCTATTCCGGCCCCCCTTTATAAAATATTGGGGGGGCCGCCCCCCCGGCCCCCCCGCTTCCTACGCCCCTGAATTAAATGAATCACTTTTAAATCGTATGAATCACTTTTAAATTGAATGAATCACTTTCGAATTAAATCAGGGGCGTAGGAAGCTTGATAAAGTTAGGGGGCCGACTCCCACGAGGCGCCACCATGGTTGGCGCCGAGCGGAAAATTTTTGAAAATTTGAAGTCTCTAGATCGTCGGAAATGGCATTTTCAGAGTCTCCTCTACCTCTTTCGTTAGGCCCTTTCATTAATTCTTTCATTATAATTTGTGAGTCTATGCTATCCGTGAGTCAGGATGGATTATTATTATTAATTGGCCGATCAGCGCATTCGAAGTCACACTTATAATGCATTTTTTTTAAATTCAATTATTTTTGGGGGGGACCGAAAGCTATTCCGGCCCCCCTTTATAAAATATTGGGGGGGCCGCGGCCCCCGGCCCCCCCGCTTCCTACGCCCCTGAATTAAATGAATCACTTTTAAATCGTATGAATCACTTTTAAATTGAATGAATCACTTTCGAATTAAATCAGGGGCGTAGGAAGCTTGATAAAGTTAGGGGGGCCGACTCCCACGAGGCGCCACCATGGTTGGCGCCGAGCGGAAAATTTTTGAAAATTTGAAGTCTCTAGATCGTCGGAAATGGCATTTTCAGAGTCTCCTCTACCTCTTTCGTTAGGCCCTTTCATTAATTCTTTCATTATAATTTGTGAGTCTATGCTATCCGTGAGTCAGGATGGATTATTATTATTAATTGGCCGATCAGCGCATTCGAAGTCACACTTATAATGCATTTTTTTTAAATTCAATTATTTTTGGGGGGGACCGAAAGCTATTCCGGCCCCCCTTTATAAAATATTGGGGGGCCGCGGCCCCCCGGCCCCCCCGCTTCCTACGCCCCTGAATTAAATGAATCACTTTTAAATCGTATGAATCACTTTTAAATTGAATGAATCACTTTCGAATTAAATCAGGGGCGTAGGAAGCTTGATAAAGTTAGGGGGGCCGACTTGCC
Source organism: Corallium rubrum (assembly GCA_964035015.1). NCBI lineage: Eukaryota > Metazoa > Cnidaria > Anthozoa > Scleralcyonacea > Coralliidae > Corallium > Corallium rubrum. The sequence continues at coordinate 9,222,721 of OZ035997.1, read as the reverse complement.
GACGAGGCGCCACCATGGTTGGCGCCGAGCGGAAAATTTTTGAAAATTTGAAGTCTCTAGATCGTCGGAAATGGCATTTTCAGAGTCTCCTCTACCTCTTTCGTTAGGCCCTTTCATTAATTCTTTCATTATAATTTGTGAGTCTATGCTATCCGTGAGTCAGGATGGATTATTATTATTAATTGGCCGATCAGCGCATTCGAAGTCACACTTATAATGCATTTTTTTTAAATTCAATTATTTTTGGGGGGGACCGAAAGCTATTCCGGCCCCCCTTTATAAAATATTGGGGGGGCCGCGGCCCCCCGGCCCCCCCGCTTCCTACGCCCCTGAATTAAATGAATCACTTTTAAATCGTATGAATCACTTTTAAATTGAATGACTCACTTTTAAATTAGTGAATCACTTTTAAATTGAATGAATCACTTTCGAATTAAATCAGGGGCGTAGGAAGCTTGATAAAGTTAGGGGGGCCGACTCCCACGAGGCGCCACCATGGTTGGCGCCGAGCGGAAAATTTTTGAAAATTTGAAGTCTCTAGATCGTCGGAAATGGCATTTTCAGAGTCTCCTCTACCTCTTTCGTTAGGCCCTTTCATTAATTCTTTCATTATAATTTGTGAGTCTATGCTATCCGTGAGTCAGGATGGATTATTATTATTAATTGGCCGATCAGCGCATTCGAAGTCACACTTATAATGCATTTTTTTTAAATTCAATTATTTTTGGGGGGGACCGAAAGCTATTCCGGCCCCCCTTTATAAAATATTGGGGGGCCGCGGCCCCCCGGCCCCCCCGCTTCCTACGCCCCTGAATTAAATGAATCACTTTTAAATCGTATGAATCACTTTTAAATTGAATGAATCACTTTCGAATTAAATCAGGGGCGTAGGAAGCTTGATAAAGTTAGGGGGGCCGACTCCCACGAGGCGCCACCATGGTTGGCGCCGAGCGGAAAATTTTTGAAAATTTGAAGTCTCTAGATCGTCGGAAATGGCATTTTCAGAGTCTCCTCTACCTCTTTCGTTAGGCCCTTTCATTAATTCTTTCATTATAATTTGTGAGTCTATGCTATCCGTGAGTCAGGATGGATTATTATTATTAATTGGCCGATCAGCGCATTCGAAGTCACACTTATAATGCATTTTTTTTAAATTCAATTATTTTTGGGGGGGACCGAAAGCTATTCCGGCCCCCCTTTATAAAATATTGGGGGGCCGCGGCCCCCCGGCCCCCCCGCTTCCTACGCCCCTGAATTAAATGAATCACTTTTAAATCGTATGAATCACTTTTAAATTGAATGAATCACTTTCGAATTAAATCAGGGGCGTAGGAAGCTTGATAAAGTTAGGGGGGCCGACTCCCACGAGGCGCCACCATGGTTGGCGCCGAGCGGAAAATTTTTGAAAATTTGAAGTCTCTAGATCGTCGGAAATGGCATTTTCAGAGTCTCCTCTACCTCTTTCGTTAGGCCCTTTCATTAATTCTTTCATTATAATTTGTGAGTCTATGCTATCCGTGAGTCAGGATGGATTATTATTATTAATTGGCCGATCAGCGCATTCGAAGTCACACTTATAATGCATTTTTTTTAAATTCAATTATTTTTGGGGGGGACCGAAAGCTATTCCGGCCCCCCTTTATAAAATATTGGGGGGGCCGCGGCCCCCCCGGCCCCCCCGCTTCCTACGCCCCTGAATTAAATGAATCACTTTTAAATCGTATGAATCACTTTTAAATTGAATGAATCACTTTTAAATTGAATGAATCACTTTCGAATTAAATCAGGGGCGTAGGAAGCTTGATAAAGTTAGGGGGGCCGACTCCCACGAGGCGCCACCATGGTTGGCGCCGAGCGGAAAATTTTTGAAAATTTGAAGTCTCTAGATCGTCGGAAATGGCATTTTCAGAGTCTCCTCTACCTCTTTCGTTAGGCCCTTTCATTAATTCTTTCATTATAATTTGTGAGTCTATGCTATCCGTGAGTCAGGATGGATTATTATTATTAATTGGCCGATCAGCGCATTCGAAGTCACACTTATAATGCATTTTTTTTAAATTCAATTATTTTTGGGGGGGACCGAAAGCTATTCCGGCCCCCCTTTATAAAATATTGGGGGGCCGCGGCCCCCCCGGCCCCCCGCTTCCTACGCCCCTGAATTAAATGAATCACTTTTAAATCGTATGAATCACTTTTAAATTGAATGAATCACTTTCGAATTAAATCAGGGGCGTAGGAAGCTTGATAAAGTTAGGGGGCCGACTCCCACGAGGCGCCACCATGGTTGGCGCCGAGCGGAAAATTTTTGAAAATTTGAAGTCTCTAGATCGTCGGAAATGGCATTTTCAGAGTCTCCTCTACCTCTTTCGTTAGGCCCTTTCATTAATTCTTTCATTATAATTTGTGAGTCTATGCTATCCGTGAGTCAGGATGGATTATTATTATTAATTGGCCGATCAGCGCATTCGAAGTCACACTTATAATGCATTTTTTTTAAATTCAATTATTTTTGGGGGGGACCGAAAGCTATTCCGGCCCCCCTTTATAAAATATTGGGGGGCCGCGGCCCCCCCCCCCCCGCTTCCTACGCCCCTGAATTAAATGAATCACTTTTAAATCGTATGAATCACTTTTAAATTGAATGAATCACTTTCGAATTAAATCAGGGGCGTAGGAAGCTTGATAAAGTTAGGGGGGCCGACTCCCACGAGGCGCCACCATGGTTGGCGCCGAGCGGAAAATTTTTGAAAATTTGAAGTCTCTAGATCGTCGGAAATGGCATTTTCAGAGTCTCCTCTACCTCTTTCGTTAGGCCCTTTCATTAATTCTTTCATTATAATTTGTGAGTCTATGCTATCCGTGAGTCAGGATGGATTATTATTATTAATTGGCCGATCAGCGCATTCGAAGTCACACTTATAATGCATTTTTTTTAAATTCAATTATTTTTGGGGGGGACCGAAAGCTATTCCGGCCCCCCTTTATAAAATATTGGGGGGCCGCGGCCCCCCGGCCCCCCGCTTCCTACGCCCCTGAATTAAATGAATCACTTTTAAATCGTATGAATCACTTTTAAATTGAATGACTCACTTTTAAATTAGTGAATCACTTTTAAATTGAATGAATCACTTTCGAATTAAATCAGGGGCGTAGGAAGCTTGATAAAGTTAGGGGGCCGACTCCCACGAGGCGCCACCATGGTTGGCGCCGAGCGGAAAATTTTTGAAAATTTGAAGTCTCTAGATCGTCGGAAATGGCATTTTCAGAGTCTCCTCTACCTCTTTCGTTAGGCCCTTTCATTAATTCTTTCATTATAATTTGTGAGTCTATGCTATCCGTGAGTCAGGATGGATTATTATTATTAATTGGCCGATCAGCGCATTCGAAGTCACACTTATAATGCATTTTTTTTAAATTCAATTATTTTTGGGGGGGACCGAAAGCTATTCCGGCCCCCCTTTATAAAATATTGGGGGGCCGCGGCCCCCCCGGCCCCCCGCTTCCTACGCCCCTGAATTAAATGAATCACTTTTAAATCGTATGAATCACTTTTAAATTGAATGACTCACTTTTAAATTAGTGAATCACTTTTAAATTGAATGAATCACTTTCGAATTAAATCAGGGGCGTAGGAAGCTTGATAAAGTTAGGGGGGCCGACTCCCACGAGGCGCCACCATGGTGGGCGCCGAGCGGAAAATTTTTGAAAATTTGAAGTCTCTAGATCGTCGGAAATGGCATTTTCAGAGTCTCCTCTACCTCTTTCGTTAGGCCCTTTCATTAATTCTTTCATTATAATTTGTGAGTCTATGCTATCCGTGAGTCAGGATGGATTATTATTATTAATTGGCCGATCAGCGCATTCGAAGTCACACTTATAATGCATTTTTTTTAAATTCAATTATTTTTGGGGGGGACCGAAAGCTATTCCGGCCCCCCTTTATAAAATATTGGGGGGGCCGCGGCCCCCCCGGCCCCCCCGCTTCCTACGCCCCTGAATTAAATGAATCACTTTTAAATCGTATGAATCACTTTTAAATTGAATGAATCACTTTCGAATTAAATCAGGGGCGTAGGAAGCTTGATAAAGTTAGGGGGGCCGACTCCCACGAGGCGCCACCATGGTTGGCGCCGAGCGGAAAATTTTTGAAAATTTGAAGTCTCTAGATCGTCGGAAATGGCATTTTCAGAGTCTCCTCTACCTCTTTCGTTAGGCCCTTTCATTAATTCTTTCATTATAATTTGTGAGTCTATGCTATCCGTGAGTCAGGATGGATTATTATTATTAATTGGCCGATCAGCGCATTCGAAGTCACACTTATAATGCATTTTTTTTAAATTCAATTATTTTTGGGGGGGACCGAAAGCTATTCCGGCCCCCCTTTATAAAATATTGGGGGGGCCGCGGCCCCCCCGGCCCCCCCGCTTCCTACGCCCCTGAATTAAATGAATCACTTTTAAATCGTATGAATCACTTTTAAATTGAATGAATCACTTTTAAATTAGTGAATCACTTTTAAATTGAATGAATCACTTTCGAATTAAATCAGGGGCGTAGGAAGCTTGATAAAGTTAGGGGGGCCGACTCCCACGAGGCGCCACCATGGTGGGCGCCGAGCGGAAAATTTTTGAAAATTTGAAGTCTCTAGATCGTCGGAAATGGCATTTTCAGAGTCTCCTCTACCTCTTTCGTTAGGCCCTTTCATTAATTCTTTCATTATAATTTGTGAGTCTATGCTATCCGTGAGTCAGGATGGATTATTATTATTAATTGGCCGATCAGCGCATTCGAAGTCACACTTATAATGCATTTTTTTTAAATTCAATTATTTTTGGGGGGGACCGAAAGCTATTCCGGCCCCCCTTTATAAAATATTGGGGGGGCCGCGGCCCCCCCGGCCCCCCCGCTTCCTACGCCCCTGAATTAAATGAATCACTTTTAAATCGTATGAATCACTTTTAAATTGAATGACTCACTTTTAAATTAAATCAGGGGCGTAGGAAGCTTGATAAAGTTAGGGGGGCCGACTCCCACGAGGCGCCACCATGGTTGGCGCCGAGCGGAAAATTTTTGAAAATTTGAAGTCTCTAGATCGTCGGAAATGGCATTTTCAGAGTCTCCTCTACCTCTTTCGTTAGGCCCTTTCATTAATTCTTTCATTATAATTTGTGAGTCTATGCTATCCGTGAGTCAGGATGGATTATTATTATTAATTGGCCGATCAGCGCATTCGAAGTCACACTTATAATGCATTTTTTTTAAATTCAATTATTTTTGGGGGGGACCGAAAGCTATTCCGGCCCCCCTTTATAAAATATTGGGGGGCCGCGGCCCCCCCCCCCCCGCTTCCTACGCCCCTGAATTAAATGAATCACTTTTAAATCGTATGAATCACTTTTAAATTGAATGAATCACTTTCGAATTAAATCAGGGGCGTAGGAAGCTTGATAAAGTTAGGGGGGCCGACTCCCACGAGGCGCCACCATGGTTGGCGCCGAGCGGAAAATTTTTGAAAATTTGAAGTCTCTAGATCGTCGGAAATGGCATTTTCAGAGTCTCCTCTACCTCTTTCGTTAGGCCCTTTCATTAATTCTTTCATTATAATTTGTGAGTCTATGCTATCCGTGAGTCAGGATGGATTATTATTATTAATTGGCCGATCAGCGCATTCGAAGTCACACTTATAATGCATTTTTTTTAAATTCAATTATTTTTGGGGGGGACCGAAAGCTATTCCGGCCCCCCTTTAAAAAATATTGGGGGGCCGCGGCCCCCCGGCCCCCCGCTTCCTACGCCCCTGAATTAAATGAATCACTTTTAAATCGTATGAATCACTTTTAAATTGAATGAATCACTTTTAAATTAGTGAATCACTTTTAAATTGAATGAATCACTTTCGAATTAAATCAGGGGCGTAGGAAGCTTGATAAAGTTAGGGGGGCCGACTCCCACGAGGCGCCACCATGGTGGGCGCCGAGCGGAAAATTTTTGAAAATTTGAAGTCTCTAGATCGTCGGAAATGGCATTTTCAGAGTCTCCTCTACCTCTTTCGTTAGGCCCTTTCTTAATTCTTTCATTATAATTTGTGAGTCTATGCTATCCGTGAGTCAGGATGGATTATTATTATTAATTGGCCGATCAGCGCATTCGAAGTCACACTTATAATGCATTTTTTTTAAATTCAATTATTTTTGGGGGGGACCGAAAGCTATTCCGGCCCCCCTTTATAAAATATTGGGGGGCCGCGGCCCCCCGGCCCCCCCGCTTCCTACGCCCCTGAATTAAATGAATCACTTTTAAATCGTATGAATCACTTTTAAATTGAATGAATCACTTTCGAATTAAATCAGGGGCGTAGGAAGCTTGATAAAGTTAGGGGGGCCGACTCCCACGAGGCGCCACCATGGTTGGCGCCGAGCGGAAAATTTTTGAAAATTTGAAGTCTCTAGATCGTCGGAAATGGCATTTTCAGAGTCTCCTCTACCTCTTTCGTTAGGCCCTTTCATTAATTCTTTCATTATAATTTGTGAGTCTATGCTATCCGTGAGTCAGGATGGATTATTATTATTAATTGGCCGATCAGCGCATTCGAAGTCACACTTATAATGCATTTTTTTTAAATTCAATTATTTTTGGGGGGGACCGAAAGCTATTCCGGCCCCCCTTTATAAAATATTGGGGGGCCGCGGCCCCCCGGCCCCCCCGCTTCCTACGCCCCTGAATTAAATGAATCACTTTTAAATCGTATGAATCACTTTTAAATTGAATGAATCACTTTTAAATTAGTGAATCACTTTTAAATTGAATGAATCACTTTCGAATTAAATCAGGGGCGTAGGAAGCTTGATAAAGTTAGGGGGGCCGACTCCCACGAGGCGCCACCATGGTGGGCGCCGAGCGGAAAATTTTTGAAAATTTGAAGTCTCTAGATCGTCGGAAATGGCATTTTCAGAGTCTCCTCTACCTCTTTCGTTAGGCCCTTTCATTAATTCTTTCATTATAATTTGTGAGTCTATGCTATCCGTGAGTCAGGATGGATTATTATTATTAATTGGCCGATCAGCGCATTCGAAGTCACACTTATAATGCATTTTTTTTAAATTCAATTATTTTTGGGGGGGACCGAAAGCTATTCCGGCCCCCCTTTATAAAATATTGGGGGGCCGCGGCCCCCCCGGCCCCCCCGCTTCCTACGCCCCTGAATTAAATGAATCACTTTTAAATCGTATGAATCACTTTTAAATTGAATGAATCACTTTCGAATTAAATCAGGGGCGTAGGAAGCTTGATAAAGTTAGGGGGCCGACTCCCACGAGGCGCCACCATGGTTGGCGCCGAGCGGAAAATTTTTGAAAATTTGAAGTCTCTAGATCGTCGGAAATGGCATTTTCAGAGTCTCCTCTACCTCTTTCGTTAGGCCCTTTCATTAATTCTTTCATTATAATTTGTGAGTCTATGCTATCCGTGAGTCAGGATGGATTATTATTATTAATTGGCCGATCAGCGCATTCGAAGTCACACTTATAATGCATTTTTTTTAAATTCAATTATTTTTGGGGGGGACCGAAAGCTATTCCGGCCCCCCTTTATAAAATATTGGGGGGCCGCGGCCCCCCGGCCCCCCCGCTTCCTACGCCCCTGAATTAAATGAATCACTTTTAAATCGTATGAATCACTTTTAAATTGAATGAATCACTTTCGAATTAAATCAGGGGCGTAGGAAGCTTGATAAAGTTAGGGGGGCCGACTCCCACGAGGCGCCACCATGGTTGGCGCCGAGCGGAAAATTTTTGAAAATTTGAAGTCTCTAGATCGTCGGAAATGGCATTTTCAGAGTCTCCTCTACCTCTTTCGTTAGGCCCTTTCATTAATTCTTTCATTATAATTTGTGAGTCTATGCTATCCGTGAGTCAGGATGGATTATTATTATTAATTGGCCGATCAGCGCATTCGAAGTCACACTTATAATGCATTTTTTTTAAATTCAATTATTTTTGGGGGGGACCGAAAGCTATTCCGGCCCCCTTTATAAAATATTGGGGGGCCGCGGCCCCCGGCCCCCCGCTTCCTACGCCCCTGAATTAAATGAATCACTTTTAAATCGTATGAATCACTTTTAAATTGAATGAATCACTTTTAAATTAGTGAATCACTTTTAAATTGAATGAATCACTTTCGAATTAAATCAGGGGCGTAGGAAGCTTGATAAAGTTAGGGGGGCCGACTCCCACGAGGCGCCACCATGGTGGGCGCCGAGCGGAAAATTTTTGAAAATTTGAAGTCTCTAGATCGTCGGAAATGGCATTTTCAGAGTCTCCTCTACCTCTTTCGTTAGGCCCTTTCATTAATTCTTTCATTATAATTTGTGAGTCTATGCTATCCGTGAGTCAGGATGGATTATTATTATTAATTGGCCGATCAGCGCATTCGAAGTCACACTTATAATGCATTTTTTTTAAATTCAATTATTTTTGGGGGGGACCGAAAGCTATTCCGGCCCCCCTTTATAAAATATTGGGGGGGCCGCGGCCCCCCGGCCCCCCGCTTCCTACGCCCCTGAATTAAATGAATCACTTTTAAATCGTATGAATCACTTTTAAATTGAATGAATCACTTTCGAATTAAATCAGGGGCGTAGGAAGCTTGATAAAGTTAGGGGGGCCGACTCCCACGAGGCGCCACCATGGTTGGCGCCGAGCGGAAAATTTTTGAAAATTTGAAGTCTCTAGATCGTCGGAAATGGCATTTTCAGAGTCTCCTCTACCTCTTTCGTTAGGCCCTTTCATTAATTCTTTCATTATAATTTGTGAGTCTATGCTATCCGTGAGTCAGGATGGATTATTATTATTAATTGGCCGATCAGCGCATTCGAAGTCACACTTATAATGCATTTTTTTTAAATTCAATTATTTTTGGGGGGGACCGAAAGCTATTCCGGCCCCCCTTTATAAAATATTGGGGGGCCGCGGCCCCCCGGCCCCCCCGCTTCCTACGCCCCTGAATTAAATGAATCACTTTTAAATCGTATGAATCACTTTTAAATTGAATGAATCACTTTCGAATTAAATCAGGGGCGTAGGAAGCTTGATAAAGTTAGGGGGGCCGACTCCCACGAGGCGCCACCATGGTTGGCGCCGAGCGGAAAATTTTTGAAAATTTGAAGTCTCTAGATCGTCGGAAATGGCATTTTCAGAGTCTCCTCTACCTCTTTCGTTAGGCCCTTTCATTAATTCTTTCATTATAATTTGTGAGTCTATGCTATCCGTGAGTCAGGATGGATTATTATTATTAATTGGCCGATCAGCGCATTCGAAGTCACACTTATAATGCATTTTTTTTAAATTCAATTATTTTTGGGGGGGACCGAAAGCTATTCCGGCCCCCCTTTATAAAATATTGGGGGGGCCGCGGCCCCCCCGGCCCCCCCGCTTCCTACGCCCCTGAATTAAATGAATCACTTTTAAATCGTATGAATCACTTTTAAATTGAATGAATCACTTTCGAATTAAATCAGGGGCGTAGGAAGCTTGATAAAGTTAGGGGGGCCGACTCCCACGAGGCGCCACCATGGTTGGCGCCGAGCGGAAAATTTTTGAAAATTTGAAGTCTCTAGATCGTCGGAAATGGCATTTTCAGAGTCTCCTCTACCTCTTTCGTTAGGCCCTTTCATTAATTCTTTCATTATAATTTGTGAGTCTATGCTATCCGTGAGTCAGGATGGATTATTATTATTAATTGGCCGATCAGCGCATTCGAAGTCACACTTATAATGCATTTTTTTTAAATTCAATTATTTTTGGGGGGGACCGAAAGCTATTCCGGCCCCCCTTTATAAAATATTGGGGGGCCGCGGCCCCCCGGCCCCCCGCTTCCTACGCCCCTGAATTAAATGAATCACTTTTAAATCGTATGAATCACTTTTAAATTGAATGAATCACTTTCGAATTAAATCAGGGGCGTAGGAAGCTTGATAAAGTTAGGGGGGCCGACTCCCACGAGGCGCCACCATGGTTGGCGCCGAGCGGAAAATTTTTGAAAATTTGAAGTCTCTAGATCGTCGGAAATGGCATTTTCAGAGTCTCCTCTACCTCTTTCGTTAGGCCCTTTCATTAATTCTTTCATTATAATTTGTGAGTCTATGCTATCCGTGAGTCAGGATGGATTATTATTATTAATTGGCCGATCAGCGCATTCGAAGTCACACTTATAATGCATTTTTTTTAAATTCAATTATTTTTGGGGGGGACCGAAAGCTATTCCGGCCCCCCTTTATAAAATATTGGGGGGGCCGCGGCCCCCCCGGCCCCCCCGCTTCCTACGCCCCTGAATTAAATGAATCACTTTTAAATCGTATGAATCACTTTTAAATTGAATGACTCACTTTTAAATTAGTGAATCACTTTTAAATTGAATGAATCACTTTCGAATTAAATCAGGGGCGTAGGAAGCTTGATAAAGTTAGGGGGGCCGACTCCCACGAGGCGCCATGGTGGGCGCCGAGCGGAAAATTTTTGAAAATTTGAAGTCTCTAGATCGTCGGAAATGGCATTTTCAGAGTCTCCTCTACCTCTTTCGTTAGGCCCTTTCATTAATTCTTTCATTATAATTTGTGAGTCTATGCTATCCGTGAGTCAGGATGGATTATTATTATTAATTGGCCGATCAGCGCATTCGAAGTCACACTTATAATGCATTTTTTTTAAATTCAATTATTTTTGGGGGGACCGAAAGCTATTCCGGCCCCCCTTTATAAAATATTGGGGGCCGCGGCCCCCGGCCCCCCCGCTTCCTACGCCCCTGAATTAAATGAATCACTTTTAAATCGTATGAATCACTTTTAAATTGAATGACTCACTTTTAAATTAGTGAATCACTTTTAAATTGAATGAATCACTTTCGAATTAAATCAGGGGCGTAGGAAGCTTGATAAAGTTAGGGGGGCCGACTCCCACGAGGCGCCACCATGGTTGGGCGCCGAGCGGAAAATTTTTGAAAATTTGAAGTCTCTAGATCGTCGGAAATGGCATTTTCAGAGTCTCCTCTACCTCTTTCGTTAGGCCCTTTCATTAATTCTTTCATTATAATTTGTGAGTCTATGCTATCCGTGAGTCAGGATGGATTATTATTATTAATTGGCCGATCAGCGCATTCGAAGTCACACTTATAATGCATTTTTTTTAAATTCAATTATTTTTGGGGGGGACCGAAAGCTATTCCGGCCCCCCTTTATAAAATATTGGGGGGGCCGCGGCCCCCCCGGCCCCCCCGCTTCCTACGCCCCTGAATTAAATGAATCACTTTTAAATCGTATGAATCACTTTTAAATTGAATGACTCACTTTTAAATTAGTGAATCACTTTTAAATTGAATGAATCACTTTCGAATTAAATCAGGGGCGTAGGAAGCTTGATAAAGTTAGGGGGGCCGACTCCCACGAGGCGCCACCATGGTGGGCGCCGAGCGGAAAATTTTTGAAAATTTGAAGTCTCTAGATCGTCGGAAATGGCATTTTCAGAGTCTCCTCTACCTCTTTCGTTAGGCCCTTTCATTAATTCTTTCATTATAATTTGTGAGTCTATGCTATCCGTGAGTCAGGATGGATTATTATTATTAATTGGCCGATCAGCGCATTCGAAGTCACACTTATAATGCATTTTTTTTAAATTCAATTATTTTTGGGGGGGACCGAAAGCTATTCCGGCCCCCCCTTTATAAAATATTGGGGGGCCGCGGCCCCCCGGCCCCCCGCTTCCTACGCCCCTGAATTAAATGAATCACTTTTAAATCGTATGAATCACTTTTAAATTGAATGAATCACTTTCGAATTAAATCAGGGGCGTAGGAAGCTTGATAAAGTTAGGGGGGCCGACTCCCACGAGGCGCCACCATGGTTGGCGCCGAGCGGAAAATTTTTGAAAATTTGAAGTCTCTAGATCGTCGGAAATGGCATTTTCAGAGTCTCCTCTACCTCTTTCGTTAGGCCCTTTCATTAATTCTTTCATTATAATTTGTGAGTCTATGCTATCCGTGAGTCAGGATGGATTATTATTATTAATTGGCCGATCAGCGCATTCGAAGTCACACTTATAATGCATTTTTTTTAAATTCAATTATTTTTGGGGGGGACCGAAAGCTATTCCGGCCCCCCTTTATAAAATATTGGGGGGGGCCGCGGCCCCCCCGGCCCCCCCGCTTCCTACGCCCCTGAATTAAATGAATCACTTTTAAATCGTATGAATCACTTTTAAATTGAATGACTCACTTTTAAATTAGTGAATCACTTTTAAATTGAATGAATCACTTTCGAATTAAATCAGGGGCGTAGGAAGCTTGATAAAGTTAGGGGGGCCGACTCCCACGAGGCGCCACCATGGTGGGCGCCGAGCGGAAAATTTTTGAAAATTTGAAGTCTCTAGATCGTCGGAAATGGCATTTTCAGAGTCTCCTCTACCTCTTTCGTTAGGCCCTTTCATTAATTCTTTCATTATAATTTGTGAGTCTATGCTATCCGTGAGTCAGGATGGATTATTATTATTAATTGGCCGATCAGCGCATTCGAAGTCACACTTATAATGCATTTTTTTTAAATTCAATTATTTTTGGGGGGGACCGAAAGCTATTCCGGCCCCCCTTTATAAAATATTGGGGGGCCGCGGCCCCCCGGCCCCCCCGCTTCCTACGCCCCTGAATTAAATGAATCACTTTTAAATCGTATGAATCACTTTTAAATTGAATGACTCACTTTTAAATTAGTGAATCACTTTTAAATTGAATGAATCACTTTCGAATTAAATCAGGGGCGTAGGAAGCTTGATAAAGTTAGGGGGGCCGACTCCCACGAGGCGCCACCATGGTGGGCGCCGAGCGGAAAATTTTTGAAAATTTGAAGTCTCTAGATCGTCGGAAATAGCATTTTCAGAGTCTCCTCTACCTCTTTCGTTAGGCCCTTTCATTAATTCTTTCATTATAATTTGTGAGTCTATGCTATCCGTGAGTCAGGATGGATTATTATTATTAATTGGCCGATCAGCGCATTCGAAGTCACACTTATAATGCATTTTTTTTAAATTCAATTATTTTTGGGGGGGACCGAAAGCTATTCCGGCCCCCCTTTATAAAATATTGGGGGGGCCGCGGCCCCCCCGGCCCCCCCGCTTCCTACGCCCCTGAATTAAATGAATCACTTTTAAATCGTATGAATCACTTTTAAATTGAATGAATCACTTTTAAATTGAATGGATCACTTTTGGATTGAATGAATCACTCTTAAATTGAATGAATTACTTTTAAATGGAATAAATCACTTTTAAATTGAATGGATCACTTTCGGATTGAATGAATCACTTTTAAATTGAATGAAGTCTGAGTAGTTAGGTTGCTGTGGCACCTACAGTACAAGTGTATATAGCACATTTATAGAATTAAAGAGAACAACAGCCCTCAAATATACAAATCATGCGCCGTGTACAGTACGTCTTTTTATTAACTAACCAGTGGGTAAATTACACGCATAGTGATTAAAACGTTTGGCAAGCTTCCTCTTGTTGGTCCATTCTTCACTTAAGAACCTTTTAATTGGACAACTGTAATATGTGCAATCATTCAAGTTAATTTATCCGAAGCTGGTAATTATATTATACATACTCTTTGATATAAGTGGTAATATGTTCCCTACGTGTTATTACCCCATTGCCATGCATGCTGATTTAGTGAATCAAGCACAAGAAGAGTTGGTCTATACAACAGGAATAATACGGATTAAAATTAGATCATATACCTCAAGCTATATGTTAGAGAAATATGCTTTGCGTATAATCATACACCTTGTGATTTGAAAATTTAATAATAAAGGCCCATATCTATTTCACAAAATGTGGAGCTTGTGCCTTTTATTACATGTGCCTGAACTATTTCGCACGTTTGTTTACATGTACATTTGAAAAGCTTACGTTTGACTAATTAACTTCCTCGTTTTGACCAATGAAATGCATTTGTTCACGTGAAATTCACGTGTGAAAAAAAACACAAGCATTTCATTGGTCAAAACGAGGAAGTTATTAGTCTAACGAAAGCTTTTCAAACGTAAACAAAACAGGCGAAATAGTGTCCCTGGGGGGACATTTTTTTTTGGAGGGGGGACAAATTTACTGGGACACCGGCGCCGCAAAAGCTGTTTACAACATGCAAACAAAATTGCCTAAATTGGAGTTGACGAAATTCAACGGTACATACGCGGGATGGTTACCATTTTGGAACAAGTTTCAAGCCGAAATCGATAAATCAAACCTAGCAGCAGTTACCAAATTCGCCTATCTCAAGGAACTAGTCATTCCACGAGTACTTACAGAAATCGACGGGTTACCATTGACGACAGAGGGCTACGAGAGAGCCAATGAGTGAATATCGAAAGGACACAGTGAGATAGTGAACGCTTATATACAAAACATCATGGAACTGCCTGTTATATAACCGGAACACAACCCACACGACTTCTACAAGCAACTGGTGTATAACGTGCATTAGTATAAATTTACAAGTTTATAATGCAAATCCTCGAATTTTATTGGCTATTGCAGGAGTTTATAATTGGTGATATAAACCTCTGGGATAAACCAATGAAAGTCATTCTTTTAAAAAAAATGACCAATGACAAAATGCGTAGTATAGCACGAACAATGATCATTAGAGCCAGCGGTTGTTCTCTTAAGCAACAATGGCGCCGAAATTATAACAACGGAGTGGACAAATGAAAGAAGAAATTGAACATTTAGGCGAAGTAATACGTTCTACAGAAAACAAAAATGGCTACAAAATGGTTAGAATGGAAATTATTAATGGTAAGAGCGTTAAATTGTTTATCTGTGTTCGTTTAATAAAACGAAATAACTGCAAACAAAACACATTTCAAAATTACGCTTGCTGTTAACAAGATTTCGTGATGTAAACTATATGCTAAATTGAATGTTTCTTTCAACTTTTTGTCACTATTACAAATCAAATGAGTGGATATATATTATTTCAATATTGTACATGAAAATCCATGCTAAATTATGCAAGAAAACTTTACTTTTCCATCAGTTACTGTACAGGCCAAGGAGATGTCCGAAATGACGGTTGAACGTTTGTTGTTGGCAGTTAAAAAGTGTATTAAACGAGCCTCAAAGAATATGTTATGGTCGAGAATTTATTTAACTTTTGCTGGTAAATTTATACTAAAACAATTAGACAACTCGCCCTCGTTTTCTACGAGCGATAGTCAACTCGGCTTCGCCTCGTTGACTATTCGCTCATAGAAAACTCGGGCTCGTTGTCTAATTGTTAATTAGTATACACCCAACCATCGTCTATTACAAATCCTGCATTCTGATTGGCTACTCAACCGTTGTCTATTCGTGATGGACAACGTTTGAGAAAAATGAAAACAAACCCGAAAAAATATGGCAGTAAACTCTCGTTTTGCAGACGTTTCTGAGGAATTTTTTGAGAGTTTGATAGAAAATTCTATCCCTGAGAAAACTAAAAACGCCACAAAATATGGAATGAAGATTTTTAATGGTAAGGAACGAAATACAATTAAACCATATTTTATTAATTAAATCTGCTTTTACTTGCCGCTCACGAGTGGTTAAATAACACAACATTTTCGTCAGTTTGCACTAGAAAAACTGTATTTTTTAGAGTAAGTACAGGGTGTATACTAAAACAATTAGACAACTCGTCCTCGTTGTCTATGCGCGAATAGTCAACTCAGGCTTCGCCTTCGTTGACTATTCGCTCATAGACAACTCGGACTCGTTGTCCAATTGTTAATTAGGCAATTCCCATTATAGCAAAGCATCATGGGAAATGTGGTAGGCTTCACTTGCAGGCGAAATGGCCGCCGCGAAGCGAGCATTTTGCTTGTGGGAAGAATGGATTCTTTTTAGCACATTTTTTGTAGCGCAGGAGAATTTCGAAAAGGGCAATGTACTTGGGGGACTATATAGAACGTTGTGTGCCAAGGACAGCGAAATCAGAGCAGAAATGGACGAGAAAATTGCTATAGAACTATTGAAAGAGTGACGAATATGCTAGTAAATACGTTCCCGAAGGGAGGTTCTTCTCGACGTTTTCAGGTGAGTAAGCTTAGTGAACATCGGACAGCTCACCATTTTAACTCACAGACATGTGTGTGTTGTTGTTCTATCGCGATCTCGTATTTTCTGAATTACCAAGTGTTCTGTAATGATTTTTTCGTTTGTTGAAATTGACAACTTTTGGCGATTGATGTCTGTCATTCGTTCGATTCAGAATGTCCTGTGAAGACAGTGTTTTTAAAGAGTCTTTAATTTTTTGGCACGGAAACAACCCGGTTTTATCGGCAACGGCACTGGCACTTTGTAAAAACACTAAGAAGAAAGCACTTTTGCCTGACTTTCTACTGTTTTTCTTTTCTGTTTCCTTTGTGGTCAGTTCATATCCTGTCAAATAAACCAGTAGGTTCTGTAACTATTGTAGGCTGTAAATATATATTCATAACTATATTATTCGTTTAAAACGTTGAAAATTTACTGAGTTTTGTTGCTGTGTTGTAGTCAACAAGCTTTGTAAAACACAGGGGTGGTGCCACTGAGGCAGATGGACCTTAGCCACTGTGTTGAAGAATTCTTGGCACCACCCCTGGTAAAACCAAAGGACCAACATCTTCAGAAAGGAAGAGAAAGGAGGTGGAACATCTTACTGTATTCCTACCTGTACATGATAGCAACACAAAATGAAATCCAGAACTTTCATTTTACTAATTTCCAATTGACAGAAAGCTGAGAAAGATGTGGTTGCATTGGGTTGGTAGAGCTAACCTTTGTCTGACTCCATTGAAGTACATGGTTCATTATCCATTTTATAAATTAATACTAAAACCTATTTACAGATATATATGAGTTATAATTATATATTTTACAATTTACTATTTAAAGATTTATATACAGAACCTACCTAAAAATTTTACTATTAATTATAAATTATAAAACTACAACTAAAATTTGTCTACTATTACAGTATCTATGAAGAGAACACTGAGAAAAGTTTGAAATTTATAAATAAAGAATGTTGTACAGAGTTTACAGACTATCTATAGCCTTAAATTATAATTTCCAAGTCACTGTTTTACCAGGGGTGGTGCCAAGAATTCCCCTACACAGGGGCTAAAGTCCCTGACAGGGGGGCTAGTAGGGGGATCTGGGGGATGCTCCCCCAGAAAATGTTCAAAATTTGAATGTCTAGAATAGCTTTTTCCATCTTCTCAGTGTGAAATTACCTGTGTTTCTACAGGAGTTTTATTTCACATTAAAGCATTAATGGTGATTTCCTTTGATTGAAACTTAAACGTTGTGGGGGGTGGGGGTGGGGGTGCTTACATGAGCAGTGGGTGCTTGCATGAGCAAAATGTGCCTTACGCGAAAAACTGATTTTACATGTATAAAGTCAACACAACACTCTGAATATATGAAAACAAACAAAACCATATTGAAACAAACAAAACTAGCTATATTACAAAATATGAATTTAAAAATATGCATTTATATGGTATAAAAGTCTTTTAATCATGTTCGTCAAACCCATCAAAGTCTGAATCTGAGTCCAAGTCAAACAATATCCAGGTAGGTCATCTTTGCCTAATGCAGGAAAGTTGTCTGAAACGAGATCATCTTCGGTCCCTTTGTGAAGACGTGGTCAGTTGTACTGAGAGAAAAATAGCCTGGAAAATTACTTTTTCCTTAAACAGGGGGGGGGGGGGGGGTGAGTGCTTGCTTCAAGATGGGCGCTTACCTGGTCAACTACAGTGATTATTACTTGTCTGGCTTAATGAGTTAAAAAGTTCTTTGCCAATTGACAAAAAGACATTTTCCTTCCAGATTCCCTGACAAATTGGTAAGTTTTCCCTGATGGGGCCTGGAGGGCTATGGTTCCCCAACAGGGGGTGTAGCACCCCTACCCCCATCTGCCTCAGTGGCACCACCCCTGTGTTTTACAAAGCTTGTTGACTACAACACAGCAACAAAACTCAGTAAATTTTCAACGTTTTAAACGAATAATATAGTTATGAATATATATTTACAGCCTACAATAGTTACAGAACCTACTGGTTTATTTGACAGGATATGAACTGACCACAAAGGAAACAGAAAAGAAAAACAGTAGAAAGTCAGGCAAAAGTGCTTTCTTCTTAGTGTTTTTACAAAGTACCAGTGCCGTTGCCGATAAAACCGGGTTGTTTCCGTGCCAAAAAATTAAAGACTCTTTAAAAACACTGTCTTCAGAGGACATTCTGAATCGAACGAATGACAGACATCAATCGCCAAAAGTTGTCAATTTCAACAAACGAAAAAATCATTACAGAACACTTGGTAATTCAGAAAATACGAGATCGCGATAGAACAACAACACACACATGTCTGTGAGGCAAAATGGTGAGCTGTCCGATGTTCACTAAGCTTACTCACCTGAGAACGTCGAGAAGAACCTCCCTTCGGGAACGTATTTACTAGCATATTCGTCACTCTTTCAATAGTTCTATAGCAATTTTCTCGTCCATTTCTGCTCTGATTTCGCTGTCCTTGGCACACAACGTTCTATATAGTCCCCCAAATACATTGCCCTTTTCGAAATTCTCCTGCGCTACAAAAAATGTGCTAAAAAGAATCCATTCTTCTCACAAGCAAAATGCTCGCTTCGCGGCGGCCATTTCGCCTGCAAGTGAAGCCTACCCATTTCCCATGATGCTTTGCTATAATGGGAATTGCCTATTGAAATGATCCACGAAGCGAGTTGAACTGTACAATGTGAGTGTAAGTGATGTATCTGAAAAATTTACAGCGAACTGTTAACAGTGGACAATCCAAGAGATGATTAACGGAATTCCTCACCTAAAAGGAGTATGTGTGGAAGACAAAGATGAAAAGAAAAAACTTCCCGTTCATCTAATCCTCGGCGCGAGTGACTATGCCAAGATAAAAACTGAGACAGCACCTAGAGTTGGACGGTCGGGTGAACCAACTGCCGAAAAGACAAGATTTGGATAGACTTTGATGTCACCTGGAGTTGTGTCGGACCTGAAGAGTATGTTCCTGGCCCAAACATCAGTTGCAGATTACGAGCATTTATGTCGACTCGATGTGCTTGGTTTGGAAGATTCTTCGCCTGGAGATCAAAAGGTCGTTCATGACAGTTCAGGGAACAACTGAGAAGAGATCCGCAAGGCTGGTACGAAACTGGGCTGCCGTGGAAGGGAAATCACCCCGTCCTCCCGAACAACAAGACAGGAAGTTTAAGAAGACTCCAAAGCACAGTACGGAAGCTCAAAAAACCCCAAATGTTAGAGAAGTATCACGCTGTGATTCAAGACCAACTGGTCGAGGGTGTGGTGGAAAAGGCTGAAGAAGATCCTAAAGGGCAAGAATTCTACATTCCCCATAAAGCTTTCGTTCGTGAGGCCGCCGAGACAACAAAGCTTCGAATTGTCTACGACGCATCGGCGAAAGCACGTCATGCGCTTTCGCCGATGCGTCGTAGACATTGTCATAATGCACCTTCGTTGAACGATTGCCTCCACACCGGACCTCCCGTACAAAACCAACTGTGGAAAGTGCTAGTGCATGCGTGGCAGGTTCCATCCCGTTGCTGTAACCTACGGTGGCCCATATACGCAATGCACGAATATATTTCCCAATGCACAACAATATTTCTCAGTGCACAAATAGATTTCCCAATGCACAACAATATTTCTCAGTGCACAAATAGATTTCCCAATGCACAACAATACTTCTCAGTGCACAAATAGATTTCCCAATGCACAACAATATTTCGCCAGTGCACAACAATATTTCGCCAGTGCACAACAATATTTCTCAGTGCACAACAATATTTCGCCAGTGCACAACAATATTTCTCAGTGCACAACAATATTTCGCCAGTGCACAACAATATTTCGCCAGTGCACAACAATATTTCTCAGTGCACAACAATATTTTACCAGTGCACAATAATATTTCGCCAGCGCACAACAATATTTCGCCAGTGCACAACAATATTTCGCCAGTGCAGAACAATATTCTGCCAGTGCACAACAATATTTTGCCAGTGCACAACAATATTTCGCCAGTGCACAACAATATTTCGCCAGTGCACAACAATATTTCGCCAGTGCACAACAATATTTTGCCAGTGCACAACAATATTTCGCCAGTGCACAACAATATTTTGCCAGTGCACAACAACATTTCGCCATTGCACAACAATATTTCGCCAGTGCACAAAGAAATTTCCCGATGCACAATTATTAATCATATTTTGTCAATGCACAAACATGTGCATTACAATGTTACCAGTGATATATTTTGCCAATACGCAAAAGAATTTTGCCAATGCACAAAACGATTTTGCCAATGCGCAATATAAAAAATCAACACCCAACATCTTAGCTGTGATCCGTGGTCTGAATTGTGTCGTTGGCGGCTGCCTGGAGCGGCTTTGATATGCTTCGACACGGCCACGTTGATCTGCGTCCTTCGAAATTCAGCCGCTGGCTGCAAGTAAGGATGATTAGCCACCCAGTCCTTTATTCTTTATTCTATATTATGCCAGATTATGTATATGTATTAACAAGTGATGGGAAAGAATGTGTTGTAAAGAATGCGTAATAAACGGAACTACTTAAAGTATTAATACAACCAGTTAGAACATTTATATTTTGACTGATTCAATGATGTAGTGGCCTATATATCTGGCAGAGATATATGCCTCTCATTTTTTCACCAATTAATAAAACAGAAAAATTATTTAGCTGTTTTATACATCATGCATTTGTTCTTCGGGTGGTATTAAAAATTTTTTTAAATTATTAACTTCTATATTACATAGTTGTAGTAAATATTTTGTAAATAATATTGGTTGTAAACATGAAAAAATGTATAAGTAGTAACAATGTAACTCTACGACAGTTAACTTTATACTACAATGTATTTTATTTACTTTTTACATATATATGAATAAAATGAAACATACGAATAAAAATCGTAAAGAAAGTCGTTTTGTGGCAGTTGACTATCGTATTTCCGAATATAAGAGCAATTATCACTTTGTGAAGCGATCCCCCTAAAGTGGACGCGTTATATTTATAACTGACTTAAAGTTAAAACTGAAATAATCATACGAGACATAAAATAGGGGAGTTCAAGGTTTTTTCCGCCATATTGCAAGGGGTGCAAAACCATTGGAGCGAGCGCGCGGCCATGCCTATAAATCCTTGTTAAAATCATGGCGAAACTCGCGAAGCAAGAAGGATATCGCTTCGGTTTTTGTCGAATTCGTTGATTTTAGACCATTATCGCTGATAACCAACGCGTAGAAACGCTATAATACGAAAGTTTCCTCAACTGAGGGGTGGCTGCGCTGTTATGACGGGCACGACTGAGTGACTATTTTTGCAACGCAATGTAAAACTTTATCTCCAACTCTCTTGTAAATCACTCGAACTTCAAGCGTTTAGTAACGTAAGTAACCAGAGTTCATCTTCGTCATCTGAAGTCATGAAACGAAGTGTATTTATATGTATATCTCCTTCTCGCAGGAAAGGGATAAGTTTTGGGTTACGCGTGTTTACTTCTATATATACACGTTCTTAACTGGCATACAGGGCAAAATATAGTTAAATACAGTTTAAGTCTAACTATTAAGCATAAAGATAGAATCGTACATATTGATTGCATTTTTGTCGAATTAAACGTGTAATTATTTTGAAGCAGAAGAACGAAGCAATTTTATTTGGGAAATTTGACACCATTGGCAAATGTTTGCTTAACACCAAGTTTCTGCCGAAATCTGGTGATTTGGCCGCTTATTAAGGACCAAAATTTTAAGATAATACCTCTTCACCCAACATAGACTGCGTTTGTTGTTATCGCAGTATCCCACTACACAGCGAGGCGTTTTGTCTCTGCTATAAAAATAGACAAACAGCCGCGTCCCGTGTCTGCCACAATGGCGCAGCCACCCCTCAGTTGAGGAAACTTTCGCATTATAGCGTTTCTACGCGATGGTTATCAGCGATGATGGTCTGAAATCAAAGAACGAACATACCAGACCACAGAAAAGCTATCCAAACGACGATTAAAGACGAATTCGACAAAAACCGAAGCGATATCCTTCTTGCTTCACGAGTTTCGCCATGATTTTAACAAGGATAAATAGGCATGGCCGCCCGCTCGCCCCAATGGTTTTGCACTTGTGCACTGGCGAAATATTGTTGTGCACTGACGAAATATTGTTGTGCACTGGC
This sequence comes from Corallium rubrum, assembly GCA_964035015.1. Taxonomy (NCBI): domain Eukaryota; kingdom Metazoa; phylum Cnidaria; class Anthozoa; order Scleralcyonacea; family Coralliidae; genus Corallium; species Corallium rubrum. The sequence goes on along the minus strand of OZ035997.1, from coordinate 9,200,406 downwards.
AAAATATTGTTGTGCACTGGCGAAATATTGTTGTGCACTGGCAAAATATTGTTGTGCACTGGCGAAATATTGTTGTGCACTGACGAAATATTGTTGTGCACTGGCGAAATATTGTTGTGCACTGGCGAAATATTGTTGTGCACTGACGAAATATTGTTGTGCACTGGCAAAATATTGTTGTGCACTGGTAAAATATTGTTGTGCACTGAGAAATATTGTTGTGCACTGGCGAATTAATATTGTTGTGCACTGGCGAAATATTGTTGTGCACTGAGAAATATTGTTGTGCATTGGGAAATATATTCGTGCATTGCGTATATGGGCCACCGGTGTAGTACGGTGGCCGACAAGGGCAACACAAATATATTATCAAACATAAAAATATACACTCAAATACAAAAATATTAGCTGAACAATTTGATTATGTAACACAAATCTTATTATTAGCGAACACAAATTTATTAATAGCGAGCACAAATTTATTAGTGAACACAAATTTATTAGCGAACACAAATTTATTAGCGAACACAAATTTATTAGCGAACACAAATTTATTAATAGCGAGCACAAATTTATTAGTGAACACAAATTTATTAGCGAGCACAAATTTATTAGTGAACACAAATTTATTAGTGAACACAAATTTATTAGCGAACACAAATTTATTAGCGAACACAACAAGTTTGTTTATTACATAAAGTACTCCATAAGATGTCATGATGTCATTGCGGGCGCACACATTCTGCTGGTAAATGAATATGGAAACTTCACGGCCGACTAAGTTTTGCCATTGTTGTGGCTCAGCTCTTCAAAGAAATTTCAAGTTCTGTCCACAATGCGGAGAAGTAGTAGTAACGCGGAACGAAGATCAAAGCTCTGTGGCAGTTGCTCCTCGTTCGAATGGCAACCAGACAACAGTTGCACTTGCAAATGCTTCGACTTCACCGTTGGGCCCGACGGCAACACGTGTTGCGCCGGTCCACATTATTCTACGGAACGGAACGGAACGGAACGGAACGGAACGGAACTTGTCATTGCATTATTTTACGGAACGGAACGGAACGCTGTTAATGTTTGCAATGTAATTTGATGCTCTAACGCTCAGGAATCTGTTTATTTTAAAGTTCAGTTGAGTTGAATTTCCAAGAGATAACTCTGATTATCTTTTTATTTGACAAATATAACGTAATTGTACGTAGTATTAGTATGGTTATGAATAGACTAGTATACATGCCCCCGGTTTAGTAATTGGGTAACTTTGCTGGGTGGCAAATCCGCTCTACTGATGACATGTTAATATACAACAGACATCTTATGCACAATATTTTCTTTTCAAAAGAGTCACTAAAAAGATTTATTTTGGTTTCCAAAAATTACCATAAAACGCCATCTAATATATATTGGCTGACAATATAATTTATTCACGGTTAAAAGAATGTTAGAAAGTAGCTTGTTGGTATCTAAGAAAGAAAAGCGGTCAATGAATTTATTTGACATGATAAAAAAATGTAAACGTTTGTTGTGTTTTTTTGTCTAAAAAAACATTTTTCTGTTCCAGTCCTTTTCCCACGCTGTTAATCTATTTTTAGTTCTTATTGCTATAAATAGCTAAATTGTCATTTTTCCGGTCGGCATTTTCTTCTCGGAGATAAGATCCTGGGTACGAGGTTGATCGACAGATAGTTCTAAACACTGTTTTATAGACGTTTTGGCTATTTACAGTTTTATTTTTTTTATTTGTATAAAGTTTCTTTATTTAATAGATATCTTGCAGTATCATTGAATTATCATTACTGGCAGTTATATGCACTCCGACAAACTCCGACAAAGAAAGTGTCGTTCCGTTCCGTTCCGTAAAATAATGCGACGACAAGTTCCGTTCCGTTCCGTTCCGTTCCGTAGAATAATGTGGGCCTGTTGCGCCTGCCAAAAAATTAGTCACAACATCACTGGGACGTTTCAGTGCGTTTAAGAATGCGAAAGAAAAGGAAAGAAGCTCCTATTTTGTGCGCAAAAAAGGGTCCAAACGATCGAAGGTAGCTAACAACGACGTCAAAATTACAATCGCCGTAATGGAAGACATGAAGAAGATTAAACGAGGCGACTCACTCCCGCTGAAAGTGCCTGCCTCAGTAGAGAAGCATGCAACTTTTAATAAACGTTTCAACTCAAAACTTAAATACTCACTTGTATTCAAAGATGGCACTGAAGTCAACACTGTTCCTGGAACTGATCCCCCGGAGCCATTTACCCTGTGTAGGTACAAGGAGATTTCTGGTTTCGGCTATTCGCAGATTAGATTATGCCTTGTTCCTCTGGTAAACAAAAGGTTAAACGATTTGCGATCTGCTGTAGAAGAATCAGATTCGGAAAGCCTTTCGGATGATGAAAGTCTGTTACCAAGTGCACTTACTGAAGAAGAGTTGGTCCAACACCAAGTGTCAGCTTCACCCGCAACGTCAGGTCCTTCAACTTCTAGTGTGGTGACTAAGCCTTTACCTGATCCATCAGTCCCATCAACTTCATTAAGCTGTTCTGATATGCCACCAACCACCTCTTCGTCAATTATGAAAGTGGACTGCCCTTTGTGTTTCCATAGTTTCCCCATAGACCAAGTGGAACAGCATGCAGATGGATGTTTGGGTTCATTTGGCCTTGTTGAAGAAAATAGTGCAGAGGGTTGTGTTGGCAATGACGACTCTGATGCTGAAATTTTAGCAGAAGAGTTTGGAACAGATAATTCTACACTGACAAAGTGCATCAATAATCTAAAGGACAATGCCCTAAAATCAGAAATGGAAATGGTCAGAATTACTGTGAGAAGAAAGATGGTATGGGAAGATTTTAAAAGAGCAAGATATAGATACTACCAACCTGATAGAGTTTTGAAAGTTACATTTGCTGGTGAGCCAGCAGTTGATGACGGTGGCCCAAAAAGGGAATTTTTTGCAGGTAGGATATTTGTAGTGCACTATTTTTCGAGTTGAAAGTCTCCATTGGGTGGGACAGGTTTTTTTAGATGTAAAGTCAGTGGAAGGTTAGCAGGCAATAAAAATTATGAAATATGTCTTCTGTAAAGATGATATTATGTCATTGGAGGAAGTAGTGGCAGAATTATAATAACCAGGCTCAAATAGAATTTGCCAGGGAAGTTATCAAATTTTTCAGCAAAGGTAAATTTGATATACAGGTATATATAAAAAATATATATCTCCACAGAAGATCCACACCCCTACAAAGGAAATTTGTGCCATCCAGGAAGGGGGGTAAAAATTGTAATTAGGTGTTTAAATGAAGTTATATACTCTCAGTCTCATAGTAATACATGTAATCTCGCTTAGATATCGTACGCTAGTCCGCTAGTTCTCTTGAACAAAACACCAAAGATCAAACGCAATAACAACCGTTTTTCCCGCCCAATCCCCTAATATATACACTGTCTCATCAGTCACGTGACAAGTACTTAACATTAGGTACAGTACATGTACTTCTGATAATAGTTAAATGCACTACAATGTTCGAAGGGGGACCAATTTTGTAATTTCATTACCAGCTGTATGTTCCATTATGTATCTATATACTAAAAGTGGATCATAATTATTGTAGATTTGCCTAGCTCAGACACGAACATTCTTGCAATTTAAAACAGCATTGACCCACCTTAAGACTTGCCTATTTTGCTGTTTTGTTACATGTCAATTTTTTCTGTTTTTTTAGAAATGCTTGATTATGTGGAGAGACGGATTTTCCCTGATGGAAAGCCTGTTGAATCAACTGTCTCTCACAAGAAAGGATTTAAAAATTGCAGGAGAAATAATGGCAATGTCCATTATGCAAGGTGGTCAGGCACCTAATTTGATGGCATCGCAAATATTTGATTATTTGTGTGGAAAGCTCTTGATCAGTCAGATGAATTCAGTTTCTAGTAGAGAAATTTGTGAAAAGGTTAGGTCATAATGTAGCATGTAATTTATTCTTGAGTTACAAGTACATGTAAAAACTTTATGGAGTAATCATTGTCTTAGTGAGAGAAAAGTTTATTTATTTAAACAGGGTAGCCCATTCGGCTACAAGGCTGGTGTCCAGAGGAGCCTTATATAATTTTCAATAACATTGTTCAAATCGAATCTATCCTAAAAAGTCTACTTACAACAAGAAATTATATAATTATTTTAATAGAACTTTCTATTTCTATTAGCTCATTGATGCTGCTGATTGTGATATTCAGCATATACTTCTCCAAGATGATGTATACCCTCTGCTTGAAGAGGTTGGTTATCAGGGAGTACCTGGACGAGAAACCAAATCATCAATTAAAAACCTGATTGAGTAAGTACAGTACCTGTATACAATAAATTATATGAGACTGCACATATAGTCAGTAGTATACCCAGGATTTTGGTGAGGGGGAGGATGTTGGAAAATATTGAAACTGTAACACGTTACATACTGCTGAATAAAATACCAGGTTTGCCTCTGCCTTTAATGGGTTTATTTATATTTTGTTTCTGTCTAGTTCAATTTGCTTAAAAGACCAAGTTGGAAATATCTTGCCCCAGTTGTTGCAGTTGGAGGAAGGGCTTCAGACGTATGGGTTACTCGACTCCATTCGTTCATACCCAGCAGTTTGGGAAACTGTTTTTGTTGTTGGCAAGGGCCATCAAGTTACAGCCAGTTCTCTGATTGATTCATTTGATGTCCTACACAGTGAGAGCCAGGTTAAACGCGAGTCTGAAGCTGACACATATACATATTTTTGTGACTTCATACACAGTGTAGACATGAAAGGTTAGTTTTATGTGAATTAGTGCATATGTGAATCTAAAGAGATTTCCAATAATTAGCTAATTTTCTATATCTTCTCTATTGATATAGAAATTCCCAATATGAGTGTAGAACAAATATTGAAGTGGTTAACAGGAGCAAAACGTGTACCACCACTTGGATTTCCAAAGAAAATACAGTGTCGATTTCTCCATGGTTGTCAGTCTGGTTGCAAGTGCAGACCTACAACCTCAACATGCGATCTAGTGATTACTTTACCAGTCCATCTAAACACAGAGGACAACATGAAGGAGATAATGGAATCTGCCCTTATCGATTGCATTGACTTTGGGTTGTTGTAGCTGTGAAGACCTTGATAATTATTATCATGTGCAGTCTCTGTTTTAACAAAGTTTCTGTTAACTATTCATAATTTTGTTCTATTACACTGAACACGCATGATGTCACAGCTATTAATTAAGGTTGCTCTCTATACAGTACATATTAGTCAATGCACTCATCTAATTTTATTTGATATCCTTGTTCTCTACTTTTGCATAGACTATTATGCCTTTTGTTTTGGGGACATAGTCATTGTAATTCAAGGCCATCTCTCTGTGGTCATAAAAAAGGCACTTCATTAGGAAGTTAGAAAGTAAGATGCTCTTGGAAAGTAGAGCATGGACTCAATATTGTAATGAGTGTAACCTTATGTTTTGTTGATTTAAATAATAATTACCGTATTCATTTTGTATGTGCTGTACAGTACAGTACATGCATAGTAACTCAGTAAGATGTAAAAAAACAATATGAAATGGTGTGTAATGTCTATAAAATATCTATTTTTACAAGTGGTGTGGTTTTGAGTTCTTCACCTGGGTGAATAAAATGATTAAAAGTGTCCACCATTATGCAGATTACATTTACATGCTAAAATGCAAACCAACAGAGGAAAAGGACTTCATTAACAAGTTAAAGGGTACGTGCCTCTTCACTTGGTTGAATAAAATCATCTGGCAAAAAGCTCCTTTGCCCCCTAAAGGGTTAATCTGATTAATTTCTCAGGGTTCGAATTAGCGGCTCGCTATTCGCAATTTGCGAATGCAAATTTGGTTTTTGCGAATGCCAAAAAACCTATTTTGCGAATCGCGAATTAACATTTTACGAATTTATATATACGTGTTTTGTTCATCAGTCGAGCGAGATTCCTAACTTTTTTTCCAAATATGGCAATACTACATGTACCTTCATACACTATAGCCTATATTTTAGTGAGTATTTTTACAGTGTCGCAAAACCTGCCGAAAAAAAATAAATAGCGTTGGATTGCGAGATGTGTTGTGTCGATTTTTAGGCACACATGCGCTTTATCACATCTTCCGATCTCACGATGTCAATTTCCAAGGTTAATTAGTTGCGATGCAAAAGTATTAATAAATTACAGTAGATTAAAGTAAACAATCGCCAGTCACCACGCGGGATGGAATATTCAGCAGAATTAAAAACTGTTCTGAAATGGGAGAAAGAGTTCAAGTGCTCTTTTACCAAAGAAATCATAAATAGAAAAGTTGGACACTCATCCTTTAATAACACTCGACTCCAAGTATCCTTTCACTTTGTGGAAATATACGTCTTTAATTTTACTTTAAAACCAAAAAAATGTAATATAATCTTTGAATTTGAATTCGAAATGACGAATTTAAAAGTGATTTACAGTCTTCTGAACAACAAGACTGAAGTCAAGACTGAGTTCTAATATAGAAGTCTACTATTTTTTAACGAACGTTTACGCGTTTCCAGGGGGGGGGGTAAATACTAAAAATCACAAGAGAATTTTGCGAATGCACTTTGAATTTCTAATTCGAACCCTGTTTCTGTAATGATGACTCTCTCAGTTAATAAGTAAATAAAAAGTTAGTATTGCTTGACCATTATGTGAAACATTTAAGTCCGTTGCTGGTTATGCACTTCTCACTGGAAACCTTCACCCACCCCTTAAGGCGGTTTTCCACTAGGCGAAAAATGTCGCGCGAAGCGACATTTTCTTTTGTCTCGCAAGCTCTCGAGTGGAACTAATTAGCCAAGACAAAAGAAAAATGTCGAGTCGGTCGACAAATGTCGCCTAGTGGAAAACCGCCTTTAGTGGGTGCTTTGATGAATTATCTTCCCCTGGGGGGATTATCTTACCCTGGAGGGGCTAAGTATATTTTAGTAATATCTTATTTGCAGAGAGACACTGGTACCTAGTACTGAAGCATGAAATATATATTTGAAAATGGTGGCAAATGCTGGCAAAGAATACATAATTTTATCGTAAATCAGCAAACGTCCATGCTTGACTACAATTTGCACCCTGTTGCTAAAAAAGCTGACTTAGAGTTGATATTAGTGTTAAGTTTTAAACTAAAAAGCTGTCGATAAATCATGTTTTGCATGCCAGTGGTTTTGATATTTTCTTACTGCCCAAAAATGTTTAAAACTGTTAGTAGGGGCTCTGAGTTAGAATTAATATTAGTCCCCAGGGTATAGGGGATTTTCTTTGATTTTTCTCTAAGAGTCTAATGCCCCATGTTTCCCCAGGGTGGTGAAGGTGGGGGTTTCCAGTGACAAGTGCACTATTGGGGAATGCAAACATTGCATAGACGTTATTCATAAATGGCTCGCAAATTAATTTTATGCCTTTTTCATTATAGCCTCTATGACCTCATTATTATGTAAAGAATTTTAAACCATTTATGAATAAGGTCTGCTTGTTTCTATTTTTCTACTTTGAGTCCTGTAATTTACTGTGTTTATACTAGAGGAGAATTCTTCAATTGTTTTCATCAAATATATGCAACAGTTCTCTGTACAGATTGAGAGCATCCATCCAGTTAGTAGCTCTTTCTAAGTTCATGTTTGTAAGAATATGTTCAAAGTAATGTTGATACCAGTTTGGGATCTCTTCAAATTGTAGCAAATTTTCTGCAACAAATTCTACTTCTTCTGCTGAAACTGGATGAAGTCTGTCTTCCCCACCTTTATTTTCTGGAAGCAAATATAATTCATCAGGTTTTCCAGCAATAGTGTTATAAGATGAAGCCCGAATTGTGTGGGTGTTCCAATGTTCTCTCACAAAATCTAGGTCTTGTTGGAGTATGCCTGAGAAACAGAACCACAAACACTCTGTTTGCACTTCATTTCCAGGAGAAAATTCTTCAGTTTCAACAAGATCTTTGAAAAGATTCATCCACCAAGTGGAACGATTCCGGCGAAAGTGAGACCACCAGCCTTCAATTCTTTGATTGGCTGTAGATTTGCCATATGCGTGAGCTTTCACATCATTTCTGAAATAACATTGCATTACTGCAATGGTACCGTTCTCAGTCCCATTGTCTGTCCTCACTTTTTCCGGACAACCTTTGTGCTTATTAACACATTCCAGATAAAAAGAAGCAGGAATCTCTGGAAAATTGTTTGACCTGCACACCTTTAACCACATGATCTTTCTGCTCCAGCCATCAATTGCGCCATGGATTGGGAAACCATATGGTTTCAACTTGTCGTATCCATCTACATGCCAGGAATAGTTGGGCCCAGGTGATGCAAATCTTCTTCTTTTCAGTCGTTTGGCTTTCCGTTCTTCACAGCCATCAGGGTCAAGCTCCCTAACTATTTGTTCAACAACATCCCTTGGAACTTGCATCCCTTCCAGCTTGAGTGTGTGCCAAATAGAGCGGTATCCTCCCATACACCCAGGGCCATTAAGCAAATCTTCTATACGTTCCCTTACAACTGCTTCGTCATAAACTACATTACGGCGCTTCAGGCCATACTCATTTAGGCGATTTTTTAGAGTTCGTATTGACATCGCGACATTATGCTCCTTTTCCAGCATCTCCACTATCCGTGCATACTCATAGCCCTTTCTGAAATATGTTGTTATGACCGCCCTTTCATCATAGTCTTGGTGTTCATCGTTATTTGTTGCCTCAGTCCCACATTGTGGACAGTAATTGTAAGTTAATTTCAACAAAAAACCACAATAAGAGCACTCCTTGTTGAATCTTGGTAAACTAACTTCCGCCATGTTGCTTCGGCCCAAAGCCACACACCTGAAGACAGTCTGTTTACAGGCCACGTAGTACTGTACTGGTTAATATTATTAGTGGTTCAGATCCGGGGGGGATATTCTAAATAAATTTGTGTTCGCTAATAAATTTGTGTTCGCTAATAAATTTGTGTTCGCTAATAAATTTGTGTTCGCTAATAAATTTGTGTTCACTAATAAATTTGTGCTCGCTAATAACTTTGTGTTCGCTAATAAATTTGTGCTCGCTAATAAATTTGTGTTCACTAATAAATTTGTGCTCGCTATTAATAAATTTGTGTTCGCTAATAAATTTGTGTTCGCTAATAAATTTGTGTTCGCTAATAAATTTGTGTTCACTAATAAATTTGTGCTCGCTATTAATAAATTTGTGTTCGCTAATAATAAGATTTGTGTTACATAATCAAATTGTTCAGCTAATATTTTTGTATTTGAGTGTATATTTTTATGTTTGATAATATATTTGTGTTGCCCTTGTCGGCCACCGTACTTTTCGATGTCATTCCCCATCATTTCGATGTCTGCCAACAATGCATCGGGATCTTTCAAGTCATTGGGAAATATTTTTCCTTCTTCTAATAACTCGATGACCTCTCCTATCACGCCAGCTAGTTCACAGTCTGCTTTGATAGGCGACGGATTTTGATGTCCACTCTCCGTCTGAGCCGTCTGGCCCGTCTCACTAGAACTTCCACGATCACACGAGCTTTCGCTATCAGGTGAACTATTAAAAGTTTCCTCATAGCCTGGAGAAGTTTCCATGACAATTGTTTCTTCGAAATCGTCAATCTTTTTTCGCTTTTGTTGGCTATTGTTTGAACAGGTTTGTGATGTATGCTCATCATCAGATTCATTAAAATGGCGTTTAATACTCGACGAACTGGGATGACGGACTGAAAAATCACTTTTCCTATCATCTGGTAATGTTGTTTCAGGATCCTCATTCCCTCAGGCTCGGGCAGTTCAGTTCTTACTAATAATTCTGCATCGCCAGCATCGGATAGCTCATCAGCCTCGGTCTCAAATGGATTCTTTGACTTTGGTGCACCGTCTCCATGTTTCGAGGAAGCTGAATTGGGCTGAATAACTGACAAATCTTGTAAAGCCATGTGGGGAACTTCAGTACATACGCTAGTCTTGGATAGCTTTAAAGATTTACCAGCCGCGGCCTCAAACGGATTTTTCGGTGCACCGACCACATTATAACGAATAGACTTGCGTTGTCTAAGCAAATCCTGGTGAAACTTTAAATTGTGCTTCTTCTTGTAATCGAAATCCATTTCAACATTGCATTCGAGACATCGGATTTTGTATCGGTTTTTGCGCTCCTTTTGAGGCATTTTGACTGAACTATTAACAGTGTAACCGGAAATAAAGATTTTCGCGTGCTCTCGATTTCATTCACCGGAAATACAAGCGTCTGCACATTAATTAAATCAAACATTTTTACAACTGGGAAACTTTAAACTGTGACTAAAAGTCATTTTTACCGACAACCAATTTCAATGTAGACGAACAGTTTACCGATAGCCGACAGGTTTATTTATCACAAGGTTTTCAAACTTCCAGTTTAACCGATCGGTTTTACCGACGGCTCTAGTCATTACCGACCGACTCCGCGTTTTACCGACTAGTTCAGTAAAAAGTGGGGGGGTGTTACACCCCCCCACACCCCCCCGCACGCTACGCCCCTGCTTGGACTGGCTGTGCCCGTAACGTTACAAGGAAAAGTCCTCTACCGTGATGCGTGCATGTGAAGCTAAAACTGCATGGGACGCCGAATTGCCAAACAACCTCCAGAAGAGATGGTCAAAGTGGGAAAGTGGGCTGCCAGAACAGGTAACAGTTCCGCGAAGTCTCGTCAATCAACCAGGGGAAATACAAAGCATCGACCTCCACGCCTTCGGAGATGCTAGTGCATGGTATTGGAGCAGCGGCAGCCGTTTACGCTGTGGTGAGGCAAAACGAGGGAAAATCGAAAGGCCTAGTATATAGCAGCGAGAGCTCGTCTCGCGAAACAAGGGCTCACCATACCACGACTAGAGTTGGTGTCCGGGCACATGGCCACCAACCTGGTGGATAACGTGAAAGAGGCGCTCGCCGGCTTTCCAGTACAGAACGTATATGGTTGGTTAGATAGTATACCGTCGCGCTGCACTGGATTTCCGGCGGAGGAGATTACAAACAGTTCGTGCACAACCGTGTAGAGAAAATCCGCAAGAAAGAATACATCGCCTGGAAACACGTGTGCTCACAAGACAATCCAGCGGACCTCGGTAGTCGTGGAGGAGATGTGAAAGAGTCGAACAAGCTATGGTGGGATGGACCTGAGTGGCTAGCACATCCAGAAAAGTGGCCGCCAGACATTGTTACCAGCGCTACTGAGGAAACGCGAGTGGAAGCCAAAGCAACGGGGGAACTTTTTGCAGTGGCACTTGGAATGAAAGATGAGTTCGACCAGTTACTCACTCGACGCAAACTTTGGGCAACCTTGAGAGTATGTGCATGGATATCCCGCTTTAGCTATCCACAACGCCAAAGCAACTCCAAACCAGAGAATCACGGGACCACTGACCACCGAAGAAGTAAACAAGCAGGAGACGATGTGGAGTAAAGAAGGTGCAGAGCTCAGTAGAAGGCGCACCAGCATTCGAGGAAGACCGAGAAAGATTAAACCTCCAACGAAACGAAGAGGAAATACACGAATGCCGAGGACGAATCCAAGGAGATTTCCCGATTTACCTGCCAGATTCTGCACCGTACTCAGAAAAAGTCATAGAGCGAGCGCATGAGATCACTCTACACGGAGGAATCGGAATGACAATGGCAAAGATCCGAGAACGATATTGGATTCCGGCAAGACTGCGGCGACTGACCAAGAGTGTAACTAACGAGTGCGATGGGTGCAAGAGATTCAGAGCAAGAGCATTCCCAACTCCACCTCCCGGGAAATTACCACGCGATAGAACTGAAGCAGGTGCACCATTTCAAGTCGTTGGAGTAGATTACGCGGGACACATTCGTTACCGAAAGAAGATCAAGAAAGAAGGCAAAGCTTACGTCATCCTATACGCATGCAGTCTTATGCAAGGGGGTTATATCTGGATATGGTATAGTAGGTTAATACTGCCGAAACAGAGAACGTGAGTGGTCTAACGTTTCGAGCGAAGGCCCTTCGTCAGAGAGAAACGTAAAGAGTAAAACAAACAACGAGCTTATATATGCGAGATAATCACGTGATAAAAATTAGCCAATCAGATAAAGGTAACCAAGACAAACTAATAATGGGATTCAAAAGAATAAGCCAATCAGAGCAAAGTAACAATAACAAATAAATAATGAGATGTGAAAGCCATTTGCTATTCTCACCATCGATAAGTAAAAAAAGGAGAGTAAAAAATAGAGAGTAAAGAATGGAGAAGTAAAGTGAAAACACTGTTTATGTCTGCCCTTGCTAATACAAAAACCACATCTTCAGAAGTGTTAAATAAAAGAAAAACGTTCGTTGAGTCCATAAGGTTCCAATTTTGAAAATGAGACGCTTTTCCTCTCGTTTGCGGCTATGATTACCACTGGAAATGGGTGAGATAGCACAAACTTTCATGTCAGAAATATGATGGTTGACACTGTTAAAATGTCGGGCAACAGGCTTGTCAACATCATTGTTCCTCACAGAACGAAGATGTTCAGCAAACCTGTCAGATAAACTTCTGCCAGTTTCACCAATGTAGAGCATGCAGGATTTACTGCAAGAAATGCAGTAAATGAGGTTGGAAGAGGTGCATGTGAAATTATGCCGAATGCTGAAATTAGATTTGGGTCCTGAAATTAATGTGGCAGGGTCAAGAAACGAACATGTGTAGCATCGTGTGCGAGAACAAGAAGTAGTACCCACAGGTGCCTGTAGATTTTCTCTAAGGGCACTGTGTACTAAACTATCCCGAATGTTTTTATTGCGTCGAAAAGAGATCAAAGGGTTATCAGTGAAAATGGCAGATGTTTCAGGGTCATTCTTTAAGATGTGAAAATTACGGCTAACGATATCCTTAACTTAATAGCTGGAACTGCATGGCTCATACAATTAATGGAAACAGAAGAGTTTCTTGGCAGTCTGAAGAGACTCATTGCAAGGCGCGGACGTCCCTCCAAGATCTATTCAGACAACGGATCGAAGGACCTTCGTAGGAGCAGCTAATTGGTTAAAGAAGTTGGAAAAGGATGATCGCCTGAACTTCTTCCTAGCCAAGAACAAGATTGTGTGGCAGTTCAACCTAAACCGTGCACCGTGGTAGGGTGGACAGTTTGAGAGGATGGTTGGCCTAATGAAAGGAGCCCTGCATAAATCAATTGGAAATGGTTTTCTGACCTGGAACGAACTAGAGGACACTCTACTGGACGTAGAAATTGCACTAAGCAAGAGATCTCTGAGCTACGTGGAAGACGACATCCAGCTCCCCTTGCTTACCCCAAATGCGATGCTGTTTGGGCGACCCAACACCTTACCAGAGCAGAATTATCAAGAAATCGAGATGGCCGACCTTCGTAAAAGAGCTATATACCTGAAAAGATGCACGGATGTGCTTTGGAAACGATCCGGACATCAGAGTATCTCAAAGCACTCCGAGAAAGGCATAATCTTAAACACAACCGAGCTGAATACAGTCCTAAAGAGGGAGATGTGGTAATCATAAGATCAGAAGAAAAGAACCGAGGAAGATGGCAGCTGAGAGTTGTGGAGAAGACATACCAAGGAGCCGACAAAGTTGTCAGAGCCGTAAAGCTGCGCGCAGGCAAGTCCCACCTCGAACGACCGGTCCAGCATCTCTACTCCTTAGAGCTATCCTGTGACATGTCACCACCAAAGAAGAAAGAGACCCACCTTAACGTTGAAGCACCACCGTTCAGACCGAAGCGAGCCGCAGCCGAAGTTGCAAAGAAAAGGATTCAATGACGTGGCTGAACAAGACTGATGAACATTATATATACAGTAATGATTATTACGTAATTAGTTACAAGATTTGAATTTTTTGAACTTTCTAGTTGATTTAAGCAAACAATAGGAACAAACGCACCTTTAAATATAAAATACCTGGTGTTATGATACCGCAAAGCGAGCAACACTGCTCGTTATGAGACTGAAATACAAAAGGGAATAACACAACACCAGGTATTTTATATTTAAATGCTTTTTAATAGTGCTTATGATGACATATTCAATACATTTTAATAATAATATAATATCAGTCAGACAAGTCGCTTGAATGGGCCGCCTGTGATTTGACATGTTATAAAGGTTTGAATTCTTATGATGTGATTAACATGCATCTGATAAATTAATAATGTAATATCAGTCAGACAAGTCGCTTGAATGAGCCGCTTGTGATCAAATCAAAATAATTCGAAGTCAGATGAAATTACGTATGATCGACGTTGAATCACTTTCGTATGACGTCAAATCAATTTTTGATCAACCGCAAATCAACTTTGATCCACGTCAATATGACAGGTGGGTGAAAATCATTGATCTTTAGTATAAAGACATAGGCAAGGAGATTATAGAAAATATATATGATTGGTGGAACTGCGTTTATGCAAAATGGCCGCCAGCCGGTTTGTCAATGACAGAAGCGGAAATTAACAATTTTAAAGAAAACGCTGTTCCTAAAAGTATGACAATGTGTATTTATACTAAAACAATTATTCGCTTCAGGCTCAGTGAATATCGCTGAATAATAACCTCGACTTCGTCTCGGTTATAATATACACTGATTGTCGGGAATGCTTCGTGCACTGCTGCCAACATGATCACCAAACTCACGCCGAAGATCTTCGGCGTGACCTACATGGAATGCACCCTGGCATGTATCTGTCTCTCTCTCTCGTTCTACATTATATTACTACAAATTTATGCGGAAATCCAATTATCTGTTATCTCAAGCAGTCAAGCGATTAACCCTGACTCATCTCAGTTAACGCTTGTCATGGTTAGTAACTTAATTAACAGTTAGTAATTACGACTACAATTTACCACACACTCCCACTGTTTGTCTCAGGATGAGATAAATGTTGCATTAATGCTTTTTAATAGTGCTTATGATGACATATTTAATACATTTTAATTGATTTTACCTATCGTGAAATTGATGACTTGAATATATACCTGACCAGCAACGATTTTGAATCTAAAACTAAACCCTGTCGTAGGTTTAGGGCAGTGCCAAGCTTGTTAAATCCGCACGGACTATATCGAGTGAACGAAACTCACAGACACAGACACAGACACAATAAAAAAATATAATAATACAATAAATAATAAAATAAATTTCTTCTGTCTGGCACAGTATATAAAGCGCTGCTAAATCCTGACTCATTGGGAGCGCTTCATGCATGCTGGCTGTAGTCTGTCATTTTTTTCTGCAAGCCTGCCTCCTATCCTTTTGATAGGTTGACGAAAGTGTTGCTATTTATTTTTAATTCTTTTTTATTATAACTAGTTTTTGATTAACACAATTTAATTAGGAATTGTCTCCCAGGTGGATTTAGTAAATTACGAACTGCATGAACCTAAACCTTTTCATATAATTATTTGTTCTCATAAATTCTTTGTTTCCGTATTTCCTAAAAATGTTAAAATTTTACTTGTTCATTACTTATACTTTTGTTTTGTCCACTTTGCTCACTTTCATGTTTGTCCTTCAAGGTCAATGGAATTCTTGGTGGTCGTAACTGATGGACACGCAGTAAGGGGTCCATTCTCGAGATAAGTAGTAGAAATAGTTATAAGTCGTCAAAGCGTATTTATAGATACTTTGACTCACGCAATCCTTCATTCAGGTTGCTTCTCTTCTTCATTTAGTGTGAGGCTTTTGTCGCCGTTGGAAAACAATGGAAGGCTCCGAGAATGAAATAAGAAGTGATAAGAAATGCCGCACCCTTGAAGGAAAGATCGGGCCTATTAGAATTTCTATAAATCCTGTTGTGACTATATTGTCGGCCCTTATCATATGGATCTTTGTAATTGTGTGTATGGTTGCTCCAAGTGAAACACTGTCTGCAATGTCCTCCGTTAAGAGCTGGATTTCAACGTCATCCACATGGTTTTACATTGGAACAAAAAACATTTGGGTGCTCTTCATCGCAATTATCTATTTCTCTAAGTACAGCAAGATCAAGCTAGGCAACGACGAAGACGAACCTGAATTTAGTGATCTCTCGTATTTCACGATGTTATTTGCTGCTGGTGTTGGTATTGGTCTATTTTACTTTGGTGTGTCTGAACCAGTCTTGCACTATGAACCTGGGAAATATGGTAACCGCTATTGGGGAAGGTAAGGGAAAGTGGACCTTTAATCCAACGCGCGCTAAATTGAATTATCGATGTTAAATATTCATTAGGCGTCAAAGAATGCAGGGTAGGCTAAGTAAATAGCGTAAATAATGCAATTTGATATTTGCGCTCATGTCAGTTCCAATAGCCTTTTCTCCGTACCTAGGCCTACATACATGTCATACGTGGCACAAACATACAGATGATTCAGGGGTATTTAGACCCGCGGTAGCCGTATTATTGGCCATTGGGATATATCTTCCAGCAGTTAGCCGTTAAATTCTATTTTTCCGACAAAGTTTTGCACAAAAACATTTGTACTTTCTCTTTAATTATCTTATAAGATCTCGCTAAAATCTTATAAGATCTACGTGTAAAAATCTTAAAATTTTTCTAAGTGTTAAGTCGGACACAACCTGTGGGTTGATTTTCGATTTTTAATTAAGGATCATATGCATAGCAAAACCACCTTCTGAAGCTTCGTTAAATGTAAATAAAAAAATCAGGGGTGTTCATTTATAGAGATATAAATACACAAGTGCTCTGTCTGCTGAACTCTCATTCTTTGACTCATAAACACGGGTAAGACGATTACATTTAGCGTTTTCCACACGTATAGGTACTATTGCGTCATGGATTGCATGCGCACAAATGCAACAAATAAATTGTTGATTGAGTTACTTAGTATGGACAGAGACAAATGATAGTTATATATTGGATTTTAACCATACAGTTGCCTAAGTGAAGTAAAGCACGAAGCTTCAACATAATATATGAATTAGATTATATTAAACATTCACACATGTTTTTGACTATGCTATAAAACACATCTTTGAAAATATTGTGCAATTTTTTAAAATATAAATCTTATATCCCTAATCCCTAGGCATGTAAGAAAGACGGCCACACTACCCCTCAAGATGATGTCTTCCCGGAGGAGTTTGGGTTTTGGTCGAGTGTCGAGGGTAGTTGGTCGAGGGACGTTAAAATACGCTAAAATTTATGCACATAATTTCCTTGTAGCGGCACAAATAATATTTAGGCGGACGATGTACATGTTTTGGACATTTCATGCGCGCAGCAAAGGTGTTTACTCAGGGATGGATTACAGAAGGTTTTCCCGGGGAAAAAATCTTCTTTATTCTTTAATTCAATTAAAGACAATTAAAGACGATTCTTGAGAAAAACCTTTAAAATTTCAACAATTTTTTATAACTTAATTAATACGGTAATTTAACTAGTCACCAGGCTCTCTCATGAGCGTCATCAATCATCATTTAGTGAATGCACGGGTGAATGAAGCAGTATAATACTTTTTTATTTTTAATTTTAATGTAATTTTGGTTAAATATTAAAAAAAGAAAGAACATGAATAAAGAAGATTAAAGACGATTTTTAGCTTCAATTCAAATCTTCTTTAATCATTAAAGAAGATTAAAGAAAAAATGTTTAAAGAAGATTTGCAATGCCATCCCTGTGTTTACAGTTTACTCGGCATTGATGACAGGAAATATTTAGTAAATTTGTCTACAAAATTTTATTACAAAATTTATTTGTTGCATTTGTGCAATCATGACGCAATAGTACCTTCTACGTGGCACGTGCGGAAAACGCTAAATGTAATCGTCTTAATAAAAACAGTACACCCGTGTTTATGATTCAAAGAATGAGTTCAACAGACAGAGCACGTGTATATTTATATCTTTATAAATGTAGACCCCTGATTTTTTTATTTATGTCTATCTTTTAGATTTAACCAAGCTTTTTTGACTGTTAATCAACCCACAGGTTGTGTCCAACTTAACACTTAGTTAAGTAGGCCTTAGTAAGTTTGAAATGAGAGTATGAGACACGTATATTTGCGCAATCATAGCAATCAAAAATATAAAATCTCTTTCAACAATTACGCGTATATATGCGCAATATGTCTAATCCAATAACCTTACTTGAAATATCGACGACAGATCAGTTTCAGCCTCAGCTAATAAACGTAAATAATTATATCTTATTAGATGTTTTGGTGTGTAGTATCGTTGTATATTTTTACGAGTTGTGCCGTATTTTGACGAGCCCGCAGGGCGAGTCAAAATACAAACAACGAGTAAAAATATACAGCGATACTACACACCAAAACATCTTATAAGAGATTTATTATACAACTGCTCTGATCAACAAATTTTTATGGAAAAAGAAAACTCTAAAAAGGCCGGAGAAGTGGCGTGACTTGAACCAGGACAAAACCAGGACAAAATAATAAGCATACATGAAGTAGTTCCCGAGTGATAAATTTGATTGGCTAACAAAATCTGTCAAACCGGTTTTTTCCGGTTTTCTACTATCCAAATAACTAACTATCCAAATATCGCTGTATATTTGTACTCATTTTTAGCGTTATTTGGACAGTTTTTAATGCAGTTGTATAATAAATGTGTTTTATTAACCGTTTGTTAGTAAGCGATTAACCAAATTTCCGGCAGATTCCGTCGATTCCGTTGATTCGTTTTTTCACTAATCTTCAAATAGATAGATAGAAACTTTATTTAAAGAGGGTGACACTTAATAGTACAAAGTACGAACAAACTTGTGGCCCTCAAAAGAAAATAACAAAAAGTCAGGGGCGCCGGAAGTTACTTAAGGCGGCGGGGGCAGCCATATAAAAAGGGCACTTTTTCTCAGCATTAATTTTTGCACGTGGTAAATGTTTGCCAATCTTTCTCTATAGCATAAAATAACCAAAAAGCATAACGGTATAATATAATGAATGACAATGTATTGAGAAAGAAGATTCAACGACTGAATTGTTCATATTGATGCTGCTACATTCCTATTTAGCTTCAACGGGACCGCCATTACAATGAACTTCTCCCACGGGGCTGCCCATTAAGCCGGTTTTCCACCAGGCGATTTTTTTCGCGCGAAGCGACTTTTTCTTTTGTCTCATGAGCTCTGAACTGGAACTAATCAGAAATCTATTGAATTCGAACAAAAGAAAGTCGCTTCGCACGAAAAAAATCGTTTCGCACGAAAAAAATCGCCTAGTGGAAAACCGGCTTAACTCAGAGTGATTTTGCATACTAAACTAAATTGCTAATTTATTACACCCAGTATTTTGGGGTGCTGTGACTGGTCGATTCCAGGGCTTTTTCCCACCCTCCAAATTTCAAAAATCCCCTGAGAACGAGGTTGGACACAGCTAACCCAAGGTAAAATTAGTTTGCTGCCTCTGCATGGTCTGCCGTAATAAGTTAGCTTATGAGTCATTTGAGGTATTTATACAAAAGTCATTTAATACAATATATAATACAAATGGCAATTCCTGTAGAAAACATTCCCCTTACAAGAAAGGGCAATTGGTTGCCCCCATGCTGCCCCCGCACTGTGAGGGCAGGGGGGCAGCTGCCCCCGCTGCCCCCAGCGCCCCTGCAAAAAGTACAAGAATGTATCTATAACTATATACAGTATCTATATATCTGAATATGTACAATTAAAGGTATAAAATATAATCAGTAGACCACTCTCATAAAGGCCTTCACTTTAAATTTTCTTTTATGTGCATCTAAATTAGCCTTTCTGGCCGCGTTATGAGGCAAACGAGGCCAGAAAGGCTTATTAAGATGTACCTAAAAGAATATTCAAATTAGTCGTTATTATGAAAGTGGTCTATATCTACAATACATGCATGAAGTATGTACACTACGTAAATTTAAAATCAATAAAAGACGTGAATTGCTTAAATTCTGGTGCTTACGAAAACAACTGTACAATGAATGCTTAAAGTTATCAACGGAGCTAGATGAACGCAGACGTAATGGCAGTTTGTTCCAAAGGTTAATAGCAGTGAGTTGAGAAAGTCGTTCCTGCTTCTGTAACCCTATAGATCGTTTTCACCATAGTCCCTAGAAATAAATTGTCTGGAAACGCGGCCAAAGTCTTTGTTCTAGGTTTTTGTTTGCTGAACACATTGTATCTTTGGTATAATGAAGCAATCAACCAATAGCATCGTTGCTTTATAAATATTAATGAACGTAAAACAAAAGATTGTGCACCTTATTTGCCACCCTCAACCTAAATTGTAGCTCATTGTTAACCGCTTTGATGTTCGCCGTGTCTCCAGACAATATAATTCTAGGGACTATGTTTTCACTCACGTGATCGGTGGCCCCATTGGGGTGCTGAAACAATACGAAATATTTGAATAGGAAAGAGCTAATTCCCATACCGTACACCAATATGGCCGCCATTTCATTGTTTTGGTACACCAATATGGCCGCCGTGACGTAAGATGAAAACGATCTATTGTATTTCGGTGTTGTTAAACTTAAATGAGCACTTGCTGTTGGTTATTTAAATTTAACAGTTTGTTTAAATACTCCGGAGTGGCATTAATAGTACGTTTGTAGGTCAATAGACATTTTCTAATATCCGAGACTCCGAGTCCACATAAAAAGGTAACCAACCAAGTCTATTGAATAGATCTACTGAGGAATGGCATGGTTGAGCGCGAGGTTGAGCGTCAAGGATAACTCTAGCGCAGCGTTCCTGAAGTTTGAATAGTTTTACGATATTGTTCTTACTACAGTTTGTCCAGGTTGTACTACAATAAAGAAATAAATGATATTGGGCATTTCACTCGATTACACAGCATGTTCTAAGGATTTAGGGTGAAGGAAAATTCGAGTGTAGAATATATACATTTTAAGACCAACTGCTCCCGGTTTGGTCTTAAAATGTATATATTCTACACTCGAATTTTCCTTCACCCTAAATCCTTAAAATAAAGAAATAAACGTTTTTGACTAAAACACTATGATTTTTCAGGGTTCTATTCTATATGATTTTTTCTAATTCACATATGTTGTAGAGTATTTAACGCTCTATCTAACGCCTAACGGTATAAGTTTCCAAAATGGCACAAACCTACAGACGATTCAGGGGTATACTTTAGACCCGCGGTGTCCGGCTCAACAGCCGTATATTGGGATATATCTTCATGCAGTTTGCCGTTAAATTCTATATTTCCGACAAAGCTTTGCACTAAAACATTTCGGAGACAGGGGATATATATTGCTGATAAAACTGGTAAGTATTTTTAACGTGACTTATAGTAAACTTGTGAGTGTGATCTACCACAGTTTTTGTGAGTCATAATAAAAAATTATTTTGGTCAGAGAACGTGTACTTTCTCTTTAATTATATCTTATAAGATCTCGCTAAAATCTTATAAGATCTACGTGTAAAAATCTTATAAGATTTTTCTTAAGATCTTACAAGATTTTCCAAGATCACACAAGATCTTGACAAGATTCTCACAGTGGTGTGTTTGGCACAGATACATGTACGCATAGCGGACCTTTTGTTTACTTGTATACACGGGCAATTTTGCGAAAATTGTGACAAGTTTTATTTGTACGTGTGTCGTACGACACAAACGGAAAATTGTTCGTGTGTATATATAGTCGTCAAGGAAAACTTGACAAGTAGTTACTGTGCACTCCTCTCTGAAGCTTATTACGCGATCAGTCAGTGGTGTCAAAGAAAACTTTTCCATGCAACTGTACACACGAGGGAAAACTTGGTCCATGGATGGCGTATAGGCGAATTTCAGGGTACGCGCGCATCATTTTGCAAAGGAATTGGCGGGCTCCCCACAAAATATTAAGCAACGGCAAACTGACTTGCTAGCGAGCCAACAACAGCAGAATAACAGTGTTAAACATCCAGAAACTGTATCTATAATTTGTTTATTTTAAACATTATATTTACTTTAGTGGAGCTTTCCAGT
Source organism: Corallium rubrum (assembly GCA_964035015.1). NCBI lineage: Eukaryota > Metazoa > Cnidaria > Anthozoa > Scleralcyonacea > Coralliidae > Corallium > Corallium rubrum. The sequence continues at coordinate 9,178,443 of OZ035997.1, read as the reverse complement.
TTTTTTGAAAAATGATGCGCGCGCAACACCCTGAAACTCGCCTATTTGATGGCATTTGCATGACGACGTATAATATACGCTTAAATGTCTGCTTCCAAGGGAAACAGTTAGTTTTGTTTTCCCGAGAGTCTTGATATTTCCCGAGACGAAGTCGAAGGAAACATCGAGACTCGAGGGAAAACAAAACTAACTGTTTACCGAGGGAGCAGACATGAAGTGTTTTGTTATATAGCTTGAGTTTCGCTGAATAATTTCGACGTTTATCAAGGGAAAGTAGCTACACAAAAGACAAACGCTAAGACTTACCAAAACATTTCGCCTGGCTCCGTAATTTTACTTCAACCAAACAAATACGAGTCTCAGAACAAAAGAACAGCAATAATTTCTCCAGTTAATTTTCACACATGCTTTGAAGACCTATAAATATTCTTTTCTTCGTACCAAAACAAGCTTCTGTTTATAGGATGCCGTGAAGAGTTCAAAGTTCTAGCGGTCAACAATTGAAAACTTATTGACCGAGCAGGCAATAAGTTCTCAATTATTGCCCGCTCGGTAGACATTGAAGTTTAGCTAAGGTCATGTGACCACAAACCAACCAATAACAGTCATCGTTGGTGTTTGTAGGAATTTTAATTAAATGATGGCGTATTGGATGGTGTAATCTTTCCATGTTTTCCATAGAGTTTTGTAAAATAACTAGAAAAAGCACGCCGTGATTATATAATACAACTAATAATAATCTGTTAAAATCCTTTCAGTTAAAATGCTAAGATTATTGTAAATCGGAAAAACCGCCGTCGACTTTGCAAGGACAAAATGTTTAATTCGTTACGCATTTCTTGTGAACATTTTTTCCTTCCTTGATGGAAAATAATTCTCATAGCCATACCAGGCGGGGTACGCCTATGGCTGAGAATTTCGGGCACTTTTTGAAAGAAATTCGGGTAATATTGCTGTTAAATATTCATGGAAAACTATATTTTGAACTGTTTTAATATATTTTCGACTCTTAATCCCCCCCCCCCCCCCCCCCCCAGGTAACTAACTGGTCAGGTACCCTATGCTCATAGCACGGTTTTTTCTACTCGTTTTCTTTGAGTGTACCCGCACTCATGCCATAATATACAGCCATAATCTAACATCGGCAACATCATCCAACTTGGCTGAATTGGCTGAATGTCGTGTTTTTATAACTTGGAAAAGAAAAAATGTCCACAGCATCCAATACATCATTCTTCGCCATAAAAACTGCATCATGCGCCATTATACGCCATCCAGTACGCCATTTTAAACAGGAAAATTTACGCTTTGATGCTATGATTATTTTCACCGTTATGCCTATTTTATATTATTATGTTTTATTGTCTACTATTTATATTAAGACTAGAGCAACTTGAACGTCTGATTTGGCAAGAACAGGAAAACAGGGTGTCTATATTTGTAGATCAATATTTATAACGAGGAGGTTAACCCCCTCTCCAATATGTCTAAGATGCATATATGTGGCTAAGAATGGCCTAGGATTTTCTAGGGGTGTCCAAAAAACACTCCTTAATGTCCTTGCGTTGATGAATTAACCTTTTCGTTGCCACTGCGAAAAACAAAGTCGAACTTAATCAACGCATATCAACGCGGGGCGACGTTAAATGACTGGGGTATTTTTATAATAATTTTATGTACAATTATCAATATAATTTTATTAATTTGACTTAGTTCTAGAAATGATTTTAAATTCTTGTATATTTTATCTACAGATATTCCGACAATCAAAGAGCTCAAGACGCGATTAACGTTGCCCTTTTCCATTGGGGATTGCATGCGTGGATAGTTTATGTCATAGTGGGCTTGTTACTGGCCTATGTTGGCCACAGGAACGGGTTACCAATGACTGTTCGATCGTGCTTCTATCCACTTCTTGGTGACAGTGTTTATGGCTTTGCAGGAGATCTTATTGACACTCTCTCTGTTGTTGGAACAATGTTTGGTGTCTGTACAAGTCTTGGTTTGGGCGTAATGACTCTCAACACCGGGCTAAATCGCGTCAACAACAACATAAAGGAAAGCCTCCTTAGTCAGATCATTATCATCTGGGTTATCACTGCCATGGCGACCGTATCTGTAATCACTGGTTTAAAGTTAGGCATTCGTCGTCTTAGCGAGATATGTTTCGCCATCGGCATGTTCCTAATGCTCTTCGTTTTGTTTCGCGGAGATACTTGGTATTTTCTCAATGTGTACGTTCAAGCTTTGGGTTATTATCTACAATACATGCTCCAACTAGGTTTCCACGCTGAAGCTTATGCGCAGCCAGGCAATGCCCCAGACGCAAAGGAAGACGCCAAGTGGATGGAAAATTGGACTATCTTTTACTGGGGTTGGTGGATTTCATGGTCTCCTTACGTTGGTATGTTTATCGCCAAGATTTCGCGCGGCAGAACGATTAAAAATTTTCTAGAGTGCACTCTCACTGCCCCCATCCTTTACTCGTTCTTTTGGTTTTGCATTTTTGGAGGAGCAGGTTTGACCATGGAACGCGAAGCTGCTTTACGAGGAATCAATTGTTCCTGGGTTCTTGGTGGTAAAGACGCGACTGAACCGTATGAAGGCCTCTATCGATTGTCTTGCCGCAGCAATGCTCAGATGTACTTTGATTTGATGCAAGGTTATGATGAAAACCTTACACCATTCCTTTATGTAGTATCTCTCGTAAGCATTACGCTGTATTTCGTTACCAGTTCAGACAGTGGTTCCTTAGTTATCGATTGCCTTTCAGCTAACGGCAGTCCAGATCCACCGATATCGCAACGAATTTTCTGGGCGTTGACCGAAGGGGCTTGCGCGACTGCTCTCCTGACGGCTGGGGGCACAGATGCCCTTACAGCGCTCCAGACAGTCTCGGTAGCCGCTGGTTTACCTTATACCGTTGTGGTTTGCTTCATGTGTGTGGCACTATGGCGAGCAATCACGTCCGACGTCCAACCTCTAAAGAGAAAAAAAGTACACTTTTTGACAGGACTTTTCCGTGTTTTCACCTACCCACTATCTTTGCAAAAGTTGTTTGACTTAGTTGTTGCTGCAACGGTCCCTTGGTGGCCTGCAGGTCAAGTTTCTGGAAAGGTTAATGGCCAAAAGCCTTTGTTTGCCATAATCACAATGGCCGTTCTATTCAATACCAGCTTCTTCCTTTTGAGCATTCATCGAGTGGTCGAGTCTGGTCTAGCGTACATTGGCTGGGTGATATTGATGGGTTTCTTCACTTACGTTGTGACAATACGTGTTGAGGTAAGGCAGAAGTTTGGTATCGGGGGCAACATGCTTCAAGATTTCCTCGTCGTTCTTTTCCTGTTTCCATTTGCGATCGACCAGTTAAATCAACAAATGATATGCGAGAGAGGAAAGAAAGATGATGATGATGGCGTAAACATGGATGATCTTGGAGGAGATTCTTTGGAAAAACAAGAATTCTTGAAAACTGACGCTAAGCTCTGACCGAACACTAATTTAGAAAAGTTTATGTTGACGATTCTAAGATTTTTAAATGTATACGTACAAGGTAGAAAAATTTAAAAAAGTTAAAAACAAACGTTTTTCCAAAACGCAAGTCTTTAAATTGAATTTCATCGTTTTTGCCAAAATCTGTTATCCTTAGCTTCGTATATATAAACAGGCTATTTCACCTATTTAGGACTATTCTGTGCACTATTGTATGGCACGATTCGTCTAGTCTATTCGTGTAGGTAATAGCATGGTTTTGAGTGCAATTTGGAAAAAACATGCACAAGTGAGTTTTTCAAAGACTATCAAAATGTTGCACGAAATACTACTCGAGAAAGTTTACTAAAAGCACTAAAAATCTTCTAGTTTTCTTGCAGGTACTTTACTTGACAACAATAAAAAATAATTAGCTTCAATTTTTAACCGAATTGTTCTCCGTTTCAAATCTTGGCCGCCATATTCGTTTATTTTGTGCAGAAAGAGCCTGGGCACGAAGTTGGAAAATGCCATCCGTCAAAATCCGTTGTAGAACGTGATTGGCTCTTTTCAGTTTTTGTTTTTGATTGGCTAATTCGCTTCAAAAATTTGCAATGTATATCCATTTTTTCTGCACTTTGTTTCTTTAAAAGTGCACTGCTCTTAGCCAATCAAAATTGAGAAAAATAGTCTTGTCATACTATTTACCATTATATATAATATTTTAACGTGTAAGTTAAAATCTTCAAAAATGCCAGTGTAACAGGACCAGACCCCCCTCCTTCCTTCAGAATGCCCCTCGGGGCATCTTGTACTAGGACGGGAAAACATCTTACTTAGAAAAACATCTTAAAACAAGTTCGAAATGTATTGAAACTTGTTTTGAAACTAAAAATAATTTTTTATGATTAAATGAGTTCGCAAGCATCCGATAGATGTTGAAATGTCCACCAAAGCTCCACTGAAATGTTAATCGAAGTTGGCAATAATTAATGGTTAATTTTTTCTATTTTTTAAACAGTGCTTCGGAGAAAAACCCGTGCCGAAATTAGGTATGACAGATTGGAAAACTATAATGGGGTCGAATTCAGTGCTTCGAAACAACTCAACGATGTAATTATAATCAATAAAAACGAAACTGGAATATTTATTTAATATATTGGAAACTTTGCATGACCATGAGTTCATCACCATGACCATGAGTTCATCACCATGACCACACAACAAAAAAGTTGTAATGGACTTCCGCGAGTTGCCGAGCTGGTTTTGACTTTATCTTTATTTTGACACCATAACTATTTTGAAACAAGTTTCAATACATTTCGAACTCGAGTTAAGATGTTGTATTATATAGATGGGATTGTTTTATTAGAAAATATGCAGTGTCGTATTTCCCATATCCTCACTAGTGAAGATATCGATGACGTCATTAAGAATTTTACCTCTTTTTGCATTGAATCTATATAATAAAAAGAAAATTACACGCTGGCTTGAAGATATGAATTTTATCTTCTCGTGGTAAAAACGATATTTTACTCATTCGCTACGCTCATTCGTAAAATATTGTTTTCACCACCCGAATTGGTTAAAATCCATATCTTCGCACCACCGTATAATATCCTCTATTTACTATATATGTATTTTCCGAAGGATTCAGAAGGGAGGCATCTGGTCCTGTTTGCTGGGTCTGGTGTCTGTCCTCTAAAACATCATGGGCAACCACCAATGAAAACACGCATAGCAACTAGGGAATCGTCTGTGGCAGTGTATAATTTAGTTAATTAAACGTGTAAACTTTTGTCTATAAAATGTTTCTATTCGATCGGCTGCTGCGAGTGTCGTGGCATCACGCTTTTTAATATATTGTTATTAAATTTTGTCCTGTGTCCATGAGTTTGCGGGAAAAAAAAGAAAAAAAAAAGATGCAGGCATGGGCATAGTCTCCCTCGCAGCCGCTCTTAATGATGCATGGCATTGTAAAAAAATTAAAAACAACAAACGGGCTATTCAAACCAATCTGAGTCCTTTCAATCTGGGTTGAGATCGCAAGAATGTTTCCGGCATAAAAAATACCGTTTACCAGGGATTTACTTGCAGGTTTACTGATCCATAAACACTGTCTAAATCACCGTTTCTGCGATTGGCCCTTAGCTTATATAGTACAACAAAGAAAATGTGATCGGCAAAAAATAAAATACAGTGCAAACTTCATTAATACATACAACCTCACGAAGAAGCAATCAAATACTTATTCGCATAAAGGTGGCGTTTTTCTTAACGAGAAAATCCAAACTGGCGACCAAAACATGGAGTTTAACATTAATGGGGAAGTTTAGTCAAAAAATGAATTACTTATAAATGAAGTAATATATCCAACACGAGTTAGTGTTCTTCCTCTGAGTTCTAAATACAGCCAAGCAAGGTTGAAAATGCGAGGCAAAGCCGAGTTTTGTTTAACCAGCTAGGTTTTATTTAGACATATCGGAGAATGAACACTGACGAGTGTTGGATATAGCTTCTCAAACGAATCAATATATTTTAAGAGAAATCAACTTCTAAGTTTGCTAAATTTGATTGTCATCTTCCTCCGATTTCTAAATACTAATTAACTATTGATTTCTCTTGAATTTTCCTCACGTCATATCGTCAATTTTGACCTGACAAACAATACGACATCAAAATTGAAGCTTAAACAAACTCACAATGGTTGCATAAGGTACAAAGAATGATAACGTCATTTCTCAAATACGAGAGTAGATGTCGTAAAACTATTAACATTTCCAAACATTACATTAAAGGGAGTTTTATTTAAAAGTAATTGCTTTAAAGTGCTTGCAAGGCTATAGACGAGGTTAGATGGTGTATATAAGTGAATCTTTTGACATGGACTGAGCGGTCTGGGAGCTCGTAGTTCCAAGTACATTTGTCCCAAACTTTGTCGTATACTATGTATGCCTGCCCAATTGTAGCAATATTTACTGTCGTGGCAATAGAATCGTTCCGTAAAATATCGTTGCAATATATTCGTCAAGTCGAACAATTCATGTGATAAGTAATATTTCATAAACGAGTGGGAGTGTTTTACCAGGGTTACAAACAAGAGAGGACAATGAAAATCACGAGGCCGTTAACCGAGTAATTTTCATTGTTCTCGAGTATTTGTAAAACATGAGGAATAATGAAAATTACGAGGCTGCAAGCCAAATGATTTTTATTGTTTTCGAATGTGTTACAAACACGAGAGAACATTGAAAATTACGAGGTAATAGACCACTTTCATAATGGCCATCACATTAAATATTATTTTATGTGCATCTAAATAAGCCTTCATAGCCTCGTTATGAAGCAAAGATTCTTTTGAATTGCAGACACACAAACGAGGCAGGAAAGGCTTATTAAGAAGCAAATAAAAGAATATTCAAATTAGTTACTATTATGAAGGTGGTCTATATATAGGCCGAGTGATTTTTGTTGTTCTAGAGTGTTTGCAACTCCTGGTAAAACACGATACACGAGTTTATGAAATAGCTTCTCAATCGTCAATTATAGTAGAGGGACTTGGTGAATATTAGATTAGACAATGGTTTCACGTTGAATTTATAATTAAGAAATGTGGTAAAAAACGGTTCTTTGTTTGTGCCGTTTATTATCTGATTTCTTAATTATAAATTCAGTTTGCGCGACTTTACGGGTTTCAAAACTCACACATGACCAATTAATATTTTTCTGATTGGCTAATTAGCTCATGAATTATTAATGATTTGAGGAGATTCGTTGACAACTTCCTGTTTTAATTCTGTTTTGAATTTGATTGGTGTTTGGCAAATAATCCTGTTTCTTATTGGTTGTTTAAAAACCAGAAACCAATCAAATTCAAAACAGGAAGTTAATCAACTTGAGGAATATATTGCAACGAAATTTTAGGAACGCTTCTATTGCCACGACAGTAATACGTAAATATTTTTTTGTTTAAATTTATGTTAAAAAACACGCGAGTTTTTCAAGATCTCAAGTTAATAATGTGAAATGCCAATCATGCAGATCGACGTCAAAATTATAAATTTACGTTCATGACGTTTTCTACAATAGTCACGAAGATTCGTAGCAGTTATATACGCAGTCACCTTTCCTTTAATAACATTCAGGTTCTTCTAGAATTACAAAAACATAATCAAGACAGCTATATTTTCGTCATAACAAAGTCCAACTAAGTCGTGTATTTGAAATACGTCCGTTATTTACCAAAGCCTATAATCAACGGGAAAGCTTCCTTGTATAACTACAACCTTTGAAGTACTGTTGATAACAAAATTCATTATTTATACTATATTTTATATGTAGGATAAGGTTGATACCAGGTTAAAACCAAAGAATCAAACAATAATTGACACGCATTCCTTTTTAGCATCATTCCATCAATTTTAAGGTTTTTATACATGCGCGGCAATGGGATAACTAAGAGATGAATAAGCAATCGTTGACGATCACAGCTGATTACTCGTACAAAACATTCAATTCTCTAATAGCTTGTTATATAAAAGAAACATTAACCGCAGCACTGATACTCAGTTTTCTTGCTGTATATCAGTTTTCTATACCAGCTAAACGAGATAAATTAACAAATTACTTAGCAAATCCGATATAATCTCCCGCAGCTATCAATAACTGCATACGCGGAGTCATTTCACAGCTTCGTTACGTTCATTGTGCCTGGAACATTCTAGGCGGTCCATGCAGTTACGTGGCGAATACTCAATGTAGATCCTTTTAAGCACATGCAGAGAGAAAGCGGTAATGGCGAATTTTGGCAAAAGCGACAATTTTCGCTGAAAAGAAGGCATGCACGTTCCTCCAACGAGATTTAAAAACAATCAAAGGCACGGCCATCGCCAACGTTGTATTAACTGCTCGAAGAATTGATCTGCCACGAGAGAGTTACTTTTGCCAAAATACACTTCTACCTTTAATAGCTTTACATTTGCATAGTACACATTCATGAATAACTTGTAGGTATCCATGAAACTGTTTTTTCGTGGGGGTTTTTTTTCTTGAATCTACAAAGTCGGCGTTTCTGATTCAGTTTCATCAGGAATTGTTTTTTTACATGAATGTATACATAGCTAAGATCTACGGGTTGGAATTTGTCTTTTCTTTTGCTAAGTAAAAAATTTACATCTTATTTTATCATTTTCTAAATCATACGTGTTTGTCATTGTGAAAGATCATCTACATGAATGGATTTGTAGACTGTCTCTGCGCAGAAAGTCCGCCACCCTGAAAAAAAGAACAAAAATCGATTTAAACATGCATGTACAACACAGCGGTTCAATCTCCTATATACCAACAACTGACAGAATGAAGATGGCGAAAATATAAGTCCCCTAGAATTGTATCAAAAAATACCTGCATGTTTAAGAGCGAGGGATTGAGAAAAAGTGCAAAAAGGAAGGAGACTGACTTCGTTCACCAACCTGTTTTGGGGTCGGAAGTGTGTCCCGCGTGTATGTTGTGCGTGTAAGGGAGATCGAATTTTTTTTTCTATGGCGATATTCGTCGCTTACGTTTATGTTGTGGTTTAATTTGTGACATCAATTTAACGAGACAGTGCCCATATATTAATCGCCAAGTGCCACTCATCTTTCTCACAAGAACTGCTAATTATTCGCGCTACCGCAGGTAGACGAGTCTAGGTTCGGGTTGGGTTTTTTTCGTCTTTCGAGGCATCGTGGAAATGCTTCAGATCAGTTGTGTGGCTCGCAAGTATCTTGTTGAATTTTAATACTGAAAAGTATTACTCATGCTCACAATCTGATATTAACCTGCTGACTATTGGAAACTATCTGCAAGATGACTAGATGAGCGAGACATATTAAAACAACGAACAGAATTGACAAGTACTTGCAAATGTCGTATTGCCTGGATTATGTATTGTTGTGTTAATTACAATAACTTTCACTAGCTTTAATATAATTTCATTGAGTGTGTGCATTCCTTGGTACGTTCGCTTGTTGTTGATCGTCTAGGTAATATAGTAAATATATACTTCATGCTTACTGAGTAGCACCAAATAATGCAAAAATACTGATAAATATGCAGTGGTGGATTTAGGGGGGGGGGGGGGGGGGAGGGGGGCGGCTGACTGAGAATGCCCCAGGCCCCTACGTGCAGTACAAGAAGGGGCCTGGGGGCCCAATCAGAAATACAGCCAGGGGCCTCGGGTACCCTTAATCCGCCTCTGTAAATATATACTATGTCGAACTGTTTGCACGTCTAGATTAACGCCGTGAAGTTTATAAGCACTGTAGATTGCACTGTAGGTTATTTTGTACTTTTTAACAAACGCTTAATATGTGCACGCTGTTTCGTGCATAGGCTATGCCAAGCCGCTTGCTGAGTAGCCCAAGTGAACACCTAAGCAGGCGTCTTGTTGAATTTGAAATGCCGCAAGTGTATCAAGTTGGTCTCTCCTCGTGACTGCCTTCTCAAACTGGCACCTATTCTATAGCACTGCTTAATTTGGCGCTGTGTCTTTGAAGATGTGGACTTGATTAAGTTTATTGTCCCAACAACCGAACGGGAAATAGGCAAAGATAACGTCAGCGGTCACTACTATGAGAAAAATCCCCAAATATCCGTCATCTTCATTCGGTCACTTTTTGACAAGACTCTATGTGTATCTATATCCTGTTGAATGGTTTGACCCGTTTTGTCCAGGTTTCAGTTTGTTTCTTTGAAATTATATGCTTTTTCTATCTGCTCACGCATAGACAAAGGTAGTTGTCTAATTATTAAATATAGAATAAGCGAATTTTTAAGTTTGGATTTTTTATATCAAGAACGATCAAGGTCTCAGTCTGTATATTATATCAGTGACTCCTCGGTAGATAATACAGACGACGTAATAAATAAATAAATAAATAAATAAATAAATAAATAAATAAATAAATAAATAAATAAATAAATAAATAAATAAATAAATAAATAAATAAATATATATATATATATATATATATATATATATATATATATATATATATATATATATATATATATATATATATATATATATATAATATATATAAATACATATATATCATAATATGAGTTAGGTTACAAAAACCAATGACAGAGTGCTCAATGGATAACCAGAGAATAAATATATATATATATATATATATATATATATATATTGTATATATATTGTGTATATATATTGTGTATATATATTGTATATATATATTGTATATATATATATTGTATATATATATTATATATATATATATATATTGTATATATATATATATATATTGTATATATATATTGTATATATATTTGTGAAATTCATTACTAATTCATGAGTTTTGCAGCCAATCCAATTTCAGAAATTACGTCACATGTTACCCCTGTAAACCCCATACAAACTAAAACCAATGATGCTAATTAGTTACAACCACTAGTGGATGTATACTCTTCTGATACAACCACTAGTGCTTGTAACTAATTAGCATCTCAATATCCCAAAGGGATTTTTACTATTCATTCATTTCACAAGTTGTTTACAACACTCGCGTCCTTGTTGTATTGAATATACAATCACTCGCCTTCGGCTCGTGATTCTATATTCAATACAACACGGCCGCTCGTGTTGTAAACATTACATATTGTATATATATATATATTGTATATATATATTGTATATATATATATATATATATATATATATATATATATATATATATATATATATATATATATATATATATATATATATATATATATATATATATATATATATATATATATATATATATATATATATATATATATATATATATATATATATATATATATAGTATATATATAGTATATATATAGTATATATATAGTATATATATAGTATATATATAGTATATATATATATATATATATATATAGTATATATATATATATATATAGTATATATATATAGTATATTTATATATATAGTATATATATATTGTATATATATTGTGTGTGTATATATATATATATATATATATATATATATATATATATATATATATATATAACACAATATATGAGGCCCAAAAGGCCGAAACGGTACCGTCTGTAGTTAGTTAGTTAGTTATATATATATATATATTATTTCTCATATATATTTGCGTATCTTACCATAAACGGGTTAGACTGTGGTTTCTGTTGCCATCCTCCTTGAAATTGTTGTTGTTGCTGCTGTGCAGTTTGGCCAAACTGGCTAGAATTAGGCAAGCCAGCTGACATTCCTCCAAATGACTGTTGTTGTTGCTGTAACTGTCCTGCTCCAAACTGTGTTCCCCCAAACTGGCCTCCCCCTCCGAACTGACCCCCTCCGAACTGACCCCCTCCGAACTGTCCCCCTCCACCAACTTGACCACCACCGGACTGAGCACCTCCAGACTGAGCACTTATCAACTGCGCACTTCCGAAATGAGAACCTCCAAACTGTCCACCACCAGGCTGCCCTGACATGCCTGTTCCAAACTGTCCTTGTCCAGTACTGTAACCCGATGACTGCATAGCACTCGTACCTCCTGGACTGCCAAACAACCCAGGTTGATTTCCACCCATTTTACTAAACTGATTTGCAGCCATAGCGGTCATACCAGCACTGGCAAAGTTCAAGTTCTGTGCAGACGATACTGCAGAAGGATTGGATCCAAATCCAGTATTTCCACCAGGAAATCCATTCGCTTGAAGCATGCCTCCAGAAGAGCTTTGGAAAGGATTAGATTGAGTTTGGGAAGAAAGTGCTGATCCAGTGCCTCCAACACTGGCAAAAGGATTAGGACCAGATGACATGCTTGAAGACATGATAGACGATGAACCAGCTGACATCCCAGATGAACCACTCGAAGACATTCCTGACATACCAAGAGATGTGTTGCTGGTGTGTTGTGAGCCGCTAAATGCGGACCCTTGACCAACATTCGACGTAGGTGCTTGTACCTTAAAGATGGAATCTAAGTCACTTAAGGCTGCATATCTATCGCCCAGTGACGGAGCAGCAGAACCAGACGACGGAGCACCACTGGCAGAAGCAGAAACCATTGGCCCAAAACCGCCTAACGCGGTGGTGGTTTTTGTTTGTTGCGAAACTAGAAAAGAGCAATACAATTAGCAGAGACCAGCACAATGGTAGTAAGAGCTATTATTATATGACTATTTTCGCGAGCGGTCTAGAACGTGAAATCCAGCAAATTTGATTGGTTCCTGAGCGGTCCAGAATCTGTCGTTCCGGACCGCTGACAGTGAGAATTATAAACAAAATGAAAGGCATGTTAGCATATAGACCTTATTCAAAAATGGCAGCCGAATTAAAATTCTTTTATATACATATAAATTAGCCCTTATGAACTCGTTTTCATGTGTGAAATTCAAAAGAATTTTTATTTAAAACGAGGTCATAAGGGCTAATTTATATGCACATAAAAGAATTCTAATTCGGCGGCCATTTTTGAATAAGGTCTATGCAACAAGATGGGTATACAATAAGTTCAGAACTACTCATTGTTGAAATATATCGTGTAGGTATGTTATTAGAAATTTTGTTAAGCTTTCATTTGATGTAAATAGTTCAAGTTTCCGCGTTATCATGTGAAACTTTTTAATATTTTCAGAATGTTCGTAACATTGTTCGTAATAATTAATATAGCATTTACTTCGCACAAGTATTATAGAATTTCAGGGATATTTGGTGAAGGAAAATTCGAGTGTAGAATATATACATTTTAAGACCAAACTGGGACTAGTTGCGAAAAATGCAACTACACAGGCCTTCCGGCAGGAATTGAATCCACGACCTTGCGATTCTAGTGCAATGCTCTGACCACTGAGCCACGGAGGCCGTTGCCGACAGCTTGATCGCGAGTTCTGTATACATTAAGGTGGTAATGCCAGGAGAGAATTGGGTTTATTAGAAGTAATATATTGGGCATGCCCAATATTACTACTTATAGAAGTTAAGATGTTTTTTTTTATTCAACTACTTAACGTACAACCTTGGCAATATGTCAAACAAAAGCAATTGAAAAATGCTATTTAGGGTAGAAAGTTCAGGATTCTAGCCAAACGGAAAGTACTTTAAAATGAGAAAACATTTGCCATTTTGGTTTAGTTCGCAAGAAAGATGGTGGCGAATACGAGCCTGATGCAGACAAGTTTAGGAAAACCTATTTCTTCCTTTAAGCATTTGCATCTTTTTTTTATTTTAGTTTATATTTTAGTTTTATGTTTCATAGTAAAAAATACCTGATGATGAGCTAAAGCTGCCAAAAGCGTCAAAACTTGAACCAACAGATGATGCTGGTTGCTGACTTGCGAAGGCTCCAAAAGAACTTTGTTTCGTTACCGGTTGCTGACTTTGGGTGCTTCCAAATGCATTGAAATTGCCAGCTTGCTGCTGCTGCTTTGGAGGAGAAGTGTTGCTTCCAAATGGACTAAACCCTCCCAATTGTTGTTGCTGTTGATGTACATGTTGCTGCTGCTGCTGGTGTTGTTGTTGTATAGTTGGCTGTTGTTGTTGCATAGGTGGTAGCTGCTGCTGCTGCTGCACAGGTGGTAGCTGCTGCTGTTGCACAGGTGGTAGCTGCTGCTGTTGTTGTACAGGTGGTAGCTGCTGCTGTTGTTGTACAGGTGGTAGCTGCTGCTGTTGAGGCTGGCCAGAAAATGCATTAAAGCTTTGTGGTTGTTGCTGTTGCTGCTGAAATTGATTACCACCAAATGCATTGAAGCCACCAGGCTGTTGTTGAGGGTTGTTGCCAAAAGCATCGAATCCACCAAATTGTTGTTGTTGTTGTTGTTGTCGATGTTGCTGTTGTTGTTGGTGGTGTTGGTGCTGCTGCTGCTGCTGTCGAGGTTGTGGACTACCAAATGCATCAAATCCGCTACTTTGTGTCTGCACTAAAGGTGGACCACCAAATGCATTGAAGCCAGCGGGCGCTGTAAAACATCGAAACACTGTTATATTAACCAAATTGCATTGTTGGATGAAAACTAGAAAAAGTATATATAATAATAGGAGAGGGGATGGGGGCAGACACAATTATATATAAAAAATAATGTAAAAACAGAGGGAATTAGCCTCATCCGCAGGCAACTCTGTGGGCTCTTTTCGAGGAAAAGTGAGAAGCAACTCCGCATGCAGTAGAGTAGGTACAGTAGGCAACCGCCCATACGTTGCCTGCGAACGAAGCTAAGAGCAGATATATAGACTGTTATTAGACGTCAATTAGAATATTAGACTATTATTAGACGTCAATTAGAGTATTAGACTACTATTAGACGTCAATTAGAGTATTAGACTATTATTAGACGTCATTAGAGTATTAGACTATTATTAGACGTCATTAGAATATTAGACTATTATTAGACGTCGTTGGAGTATTAGACTGGTACGTGACGTGTACATGACGTATAGCGCGGATTTTAAAACTAGAATCTTGCGTATAGGCAGTGTCGCATAAGCATGCAATGCATTGATTGTAATAAAAAAGGTAAAGAACTGCCAATATTTTTATAGTGAAGCACCAACGATTCGAACCTAAACTAAACAAGACGCCTGGTCAGGCGTTCACTCGGGCTACTGCAAAATCACAGTGCTATGCAGTGCTAAGGTCTAAAGTCTATTAAACACATTGGTCACAGACAAAAGTCAAAACACAATCCAATTCTCCGATAGAAAACACAATTGCAATAACAAAACACGATTGCCTGTATTTTAACGCATTTCCACACATGTACACAGCGTTCATATGTCGAGTCTCTTCAGGTATTAAATATCAACACAACTATCAACGGCGTGTGCGTTTGTAAGTGTATATAATATCAAGATACTTGCCAGCGACATTACTAACCAATAACTATGCCTGTGAACACACAGAACACATCCGAGACGAGTGATCAGACGTCAGGAAAGCAAAGAAAGAAACAGCGGTCAATATGTCAAGTCTCTTCGCCTTTAATTACACAGCTTCATGTTTATGAACGGCGTGTGCGATTGTAAGTGTATATAATAATATCAAGATACTTGCCAGCGACATTACTGCCCAATAACTATGTCTGTAAACAAACAAAACACATCCGAGACGAGAAAGCTCACTCACTTACTCAGTCAGAAAAGAAAGAAGGCACTGGTCAACATGCATATGGTCAGTTAGTCACATGGTTCAGTTTCGCAAAGCTTATTGGTCAATATCGCCAGCGGCCGCGCGGAGGACTAATAACGCGTCGCAAAAAAATAAAAATAAAAATAATAAAAAGAATCGCGAAACCTAGACTCGGCTACCACAGGTAGCCCGAGTAATTAACATATACCACTGAATGAATAGTGCTTTTCCAGCAATCTGATTGGCTCCCTAATCTTGGAATTCAGCCCGGATCAAAAACCCGCGTGTAAGAACCTTGTGGATTAAGAACATGGAAACTGAAATTTGGAATTTAGACCCCCGACGTATTTAGCCAAAAAATAAAACAAATTATTTGAAAATAAAACCAACAAACAAATAAACAAAAACAGTCAAATGCTTAAAAATCAGGTTAATCTGTCAACGGCACTAGACAACCATGATTACTGTAAAGTATATTTTGTTCAATTACACGCACAACAATTTCATGTGTAAATCGCCAGACATATATATATATATATATATATATGTAATCAATCCAAAAATTGCTTCGCTCGACTGTAAGTGAATGAGACTCTCCAATAACACTTGCATTGGAATGTCGTTTTGTAGCACGAAACTTCCATCACCCAGAATTCCCTGCACTTGTTCTTTGATTACTTTAGTTCCCTCCCCTGATGCAACCTCGAACCCAACCTCGAATCTACTTGCTTGAAAGATTTACCGGTTTAGAAAATACTTCGATCTTGGATTCAAGAGTTCAGCGCTAAGTGGGCACGATATGGCTATGATTTTCGATTATATTCGCAAGAAACGGCTAACGTAGAAGAGACTAGCGGCGCAGAGAAGCGAAGCGAAGAAGCAGGTCGCAGACTGTAAATAATTTACCAAAATTTCTGCTACAATGCTTATTGACTTGTTTTGATGTGAATACTCGTAAATTACCGACGTGTGGAGCGGAGAAAAATTCGAAGCGCTCGACGATCGTCGACATTTCTAACAGCCAGACGGCAGAAGTTTAAAATTGGATAAACAAAGGAGACGAGTAACCGAAGAAAATATCTTAGCGCTTTGTATTTTTACGGTTTGTTTGATATGATAAATGTTGCGGATACTTTTTCGTTTACTTTCAAGTTTGAGTACTGATTAACTTTGTTTATTTCACTTGTTTATATAAAAAAAATGTCTCGTCCTGTGCGAGACGAATCAGTTTCCCTCTCCGTTCCGCAGCGCGGTGTAGTAAGACTTTCTCTCCGCTCCACACTTCCATAATTTGCGTAGCATTCACATCAAAACAAGTAGTGTGTAAGGATAGCATTATAGCAAAAAAATAAGAATCGGGATGTAAAACGCGGGTAAATTATTTACCATCTGCGACCACTGCTTTTTGGCCTCTCTGCGCAGCTAGTCTCTTCTACGTTAGCCGTTTCTTGTGAACAAAATCCAAAATCATAGCCATACCGTGTCCAGTTAGCGCTGAACTCTTGATCTTGAACCAAGATCGAAGTATTTTCTAAACCGATAAATCATTCAAGCATGCAAGAAGCTTCAAATCCTCTCTACCCCACCTCTGTCCAAACAAAATTTGTCACAACCAGATTTTGGTAGTCACGTGACCATGATATACCATAGTCCCTTCTTCGCGCAGCGGCTTGAAAAGACCGTCATCGACGCGAGTTGATTCGGGCAATACTTTGACACAAATTGGATACCTTTGTGCATACGTTTGTAGGTGAACTTCCCAAATATCCGAAGAAGAAATGGTTCCAACGCAAACATGGCTTTGGAATGCGGTACACCGTTTCTTTGTGTTGCCGGTCGTTAATGCACAGGAGCTGAATAGCATCTCACTCTTCTTCCTGTGTCACTGAAGGAAAGCTTGCTTGCTGTCACTAACCGGAATTAGTTGAAACTTACTAGTATACAATTGCAAAAGCTGATATCTATACTACACGCATTACATGTATACGTATACAACTTGTCGCGAGTAGGAAATTGAGTACCAGGACCCGCGTGGTCGTATAGTAAAACAACATGAGGCTGACGAGAAGTGGAAGATTTGTTTTCAATGTTTTTCTCGGTTTCTCGAGCTCCGCTCATGTCAACTATTTAACAATTAGATTATGAGCTCGAAATTTCTATCAGCGAATAGTTGACAATAGCGGATTTTAGTAGAAACTAACTTGTGTATTCTTTCGGATATTTCAAAAAACGAAGCATAACCATTGTTGCTGTGTGAAAACCAAGGCAAAATAAATATCTCACTCCTCGTTACGGGGCACCCATGTTGTTTTACGTATTTAATTTCCTACTCGCTATCTATACGAATAGATATCGAATAGAGTAGCCAATCAGATTGCAGCATTTGCAAATACTCCATTGAATCCGTCAAAGACATTTAGGTTTCATGCGACTCCACAGGAGAATATTTAAAGACATTCTTTGTAGGGGAGGATCGATGTCTGTCATAAGTCCTTACTGAACCAGTCAACCAAAACGGCATCGTCATTTAAGAGATAGGAACGGAATTACAGGAAAATTATTATAGGAAAGGAAGATTTTTCTGTAAAAAACAGAATGTCTCAGTTCGCTTTCCCATTGTCTGGGCAGTCTTTTGTTTACGGTTTTGTTGGCCGCCCATGCAGCCATACCCCTTCCGCTGAATTGTTGGGGGTTTTTTTATAATAAAAGATCAACTGGGTTTCATGACAATGTCTGGCAAGGAATTATTCAGTGAGGGAGAATCGTCATCAACTTTTGCAAAAACATCGTAAAGTGCGCACACTAAAGAGGACGCTGCGTGGTCTCGAACCACATGCGAGCTGGTGAGAGGTGTGTAATACCCTCGTTTGCCACGGGAGGCACGGATAATGTATGCTGTAAACGGATTCCCTGGTGCTACCAGTCTACTTGAACAACCTCTTCTTTGCGTCTATATCCTCTATGATGTTTTAACATTTCTCATACAGGCAGAGTTGTTTCTCAATTAGTTGTTTCAATAACAAATGTAATCTTTTCGTAGCAACATGGTGTAATTACTAATTCTTGTTGGTAGCTTGGAACGACTACAGGCTTTCCATGAAAATGAGGTTTCGTATACTTCCCATCTTTTCTTTGAGTACAGTAACTCCTGACATACATTTTCTGATTTCCGTCCGCATGTTATCAGCACGTTTCGGTTAACTCTATTTCCCTCGACTGCTCGACATCAGCAATCTGGACATTGTACTGTAGACCTCTATCTTCTTGGTTGTAGTATGCAACACAATTGTTTTTAATTTCGTAAACGTGATCCGTGGTCGATGCCCAGCAATTTCTAGATCGCGATAGTTTACTCCGTTCTCCGTCCACTTTCACACCATTTTGTTGGGTTGACATTTGAGAAAATGTGTTGAAAATCAAGTTCAAAGAGCGTAGCTTGTCGCTTAGGATCTTTTCCCGTTCACTCAAGTCGATAAATTGATCACATTATTAAGGTTGTCATTTTAGAAATAGACGAATTATCTAACGTTGTTTGAACTGTTCATCCTTGCAAGTGATTTCTCCTTCGACTCTTCTGTCTCTCGACGACCCATACCACTCTCCTTGTTGGGTATCACGACTTCATTCAAATACAAAAACTTGGCTTTGTCTTTGATATGCACTTGATCAATTTGAAGCTCATACAGTATAAACACCAATTAAAACCTTTTATCGTTCTCTCCACAGTGTCCGCATTTTCTTAATCCTCCCTAGATGGCGCCCTGATTTTATTTATTTTATCCTGGATTTTCTCTCGCGCTGCTTTCTTAAGCCTTTTTTCTTCGGTCATCAGCTTTGTGTCTAGTTCCGCAAGGGCCGTCTCATATATGAGTGCCTCTTTTGTTCACTTCCCCAATTTGTGGTCGGATCTCTTCCGCTAGATTCTAAGATCCTCACTGTTCATGCACGATTGGAATAGGCTAGTGTTTGCAGTGACAAGTGAAACACCGTTTCTTTTCGAAGCCATCACATTTGGTGAATCAGCTTCTTCGTCTTCTTATCAAAACCAGTGACTACCTCACTGTAATTCCCCATCCAACACCAAATAATAAATAAATTCCAGATCATATATAATATCCAGCCCAAGGTGCCACTTGTGGTACAGTAAATACACTCTAAGCTTACGATTCCCATGATATTTGTCTGACTTCTTACATGTATCTATCCACGCTGAATTTCGTACAGAATTACAGTAACACCAATCTATATATATATATATATATATATATATATAAGTGATATTGGGCATTTCACTCGATTACATAGTATGTCAAAAGGATTTTGGGTGAAGGAAAATTCAAGTGTAGAATATATACATTATAAGACCAAACCGGGACCAGTTGCAAAAAATGCAACTACACAGGCCTTCCGGCAGGGTTCTGTATATATAATAAGACAAGAGGGTGAACTTCGGTTACTTCATTAAAATTTTATTCACTACAAATTTGTTTCGTATGTATGGCAAGCTTTGCTTATATACAGTATATATATATATATATATATATATATATATATATATATATATATATATATATATATATATATATATATATGTACTGACTGTATAACTAACATGCGTATAATATTATTTAAAAGTACTGTATGCTAATTTTACATGTATGCACTGCCACTTTTAATTTATGTACATATTTTGTGTTAATTTTCTGAACATATTTAATTTATGCAACTTTCCTGGATAAAGTCCTAGTTGCATACTTGGTTGCGGAAACTACACCAATAGCACATACACATATTTACCTGCTGGCTGAGCAAATGGATCTCCACCTAAATCTCCTAATAAATCACTAACAGGTTGTTTAGCTGGTGATGGATTGGAAGGTTGAGGAATTGTTACACCACCACTGGGTCGTCTTGCAGGTCTGACAACAGGTTGAGCCTGAAAATAGTAAGCATAAAATCATCTCATTTGTCCCTTAACCGCTAGGTCGTTGGGCACCACTGATAATTTATCATGTGGTGTGTCTAGGACTAATCAAGCTTGGTGGAGCCCATCCCCTGACCAAGCTGTTATGTTGATTTTACGGAGGGAGGAAAACCAAAGAAAGCAGTGAAAATCGCAACTTCAAAGCACAGGAGACTTACTAAACTCTACTCACATGGGTCAGATCATCACCCTGTACTAACCACATCTAACCAAGCTTAACTATTGGTGAGAAGCAGTGCCTTAACAGCACATGCCACCATGCTCCCCTACAAGCATAAAATAAGATTGTTATATATCAAGTGTGGCTGTCCAAAAATCATGTTTCCTGCATAATCCATGTCAGCACCAAGACTAAAGGAAAATATGAAAACTGGAAGTAGATGGTCAAGTCCAGTTTGCGTTTTTACATTTTTTTTGTTATTTTTATAAGTTACACTTGACTTTACCTTGGGTGACAGTGACATGACTGCTTGTATTAATAAACATATTTACAGTACTATGTGTTATACAGTTACTTTGTTACCGGTACATGAAGGAGGCATAGGTGTCACAAGCCATTAGAACACTGCCTCTCAACACTAAAGTTAGGCCTGGTTGAACGGCATTAGTACTTGTGGCTTCATGCAAGTAGAATTGTTGATTCTCTTTTGTGCCTTGAGGGTTTTTTACCGGGTTCTTACGTTTCCCTCCCTTCACCAAATCAACACCATAAATTGATCAGGGATAGGAGTGGCACCCACCCCCACCTTAGGGTAGTAGGCTGTAGCCATTGAAACAGCATCCTTCTGGCTTTGTCCAACAGCAGTCAACCAACTCACTCACTCACATGATCCAGTAATTGTATTTATATGTAAGTCATAATTTGGGTGATCAATAATGCCAATACTGTACCTACAAAAGTACATGTACTGTACCATATTTTGCAGAATATATAAGTTAATTGATATCATATATGTATAAGTTGACCCTATTTTCCAGACCAGAAAATCATAAGTTTTACAATACTCTGGGTATAAGTCAAGTCCCTAAAATTAAATATGTACCAGACAGTGCAGTATTTCATAGTAACTTTAATAATACTTAAAATATCTACAGTACAATATTATAATTTTTGGCAGGATTTCTATTTTGTCAGATTATTTTTGCCACTTTCAAACAAGCTTTTCATTAACCTATACCAAACTTTGGCAAATTCTACAATCTTCAACTTGAATCTTGTTTTGTAATTTTCTCTTTCTAACAGTGTACAGCATAAAATATGTTTGAATGCATTCTGATTAAACAATGCATACAGCTGTACATCGTGAGGACTGGGTACTAGTACATGCATATTTCCTGTCTATCATTTTCTACACTGTACATAATTTGTTTAATATCTTTATATATTATATTATATTATATAATATAAGTTGAATTTGGCTTTTTGACATCAATTTTAACCCTTTCGCTCCTAAATTAATTCCCCCCCAGGTGGCCAATTCTTCCTGAATTTATTGTACTAAAACATGGCAAAATCCACCTCAGTACCTTTGATTGAAAATATCAAGAAAACCACAAATCAACAAGACAAATGTTTCAAAGATGAGAAGAAGTTTAATAAACAAAGAATATGAATATTTACATAAAAGCTAGCAGAATCATTACATAAGCTGACATTTCATAAATGAAATCATGCAAGCATACAAAAGTTCAAATTACCCGCCATAATACCTTCGCGCACAATTGGTCAATATTTGTTAGAAAGAAATAATGGCTTTGTTTTACTCTTATATCAAAGAATAGCAAATAAAAATCAATGATAAAGGTCTAAAGTGTTCTTTAAATTTTAAATAATTATTCTAGCTTACCATATTTTACAGTTTATGTAAATATATCACGGATGTTCACCAGCAACCGGTTCGCTGTGATAAAGCTTGAAGCATGGCTCTATGCACAAGTGGACTTGACAGAGTTTGCAACCAAACCGTGATGACTTTGGTCTTGGATTGCCTTGGTTGGCTGCCTTAAGACGCTTTCTTTTCTCTTGGCAATAACGGCACTCTCTTTGCTTGCCATTCTCCTCCATTCTTTCAATAAGATGCGAAACATCTGCAACTACACGTCTTGTACGAGGTCGACCTCTTCGTGCTCTGCCACAATAACCACCAATTAATTCTTTGGCAAGTTCCACTCTAAAATCCAGCAAAGCAACTGGATTTGGTTCTGATAGCTGGTAGATAATGTGGCTGTTGATAATAGAAATATCAATACAGAACATCATCAAATACTTCCACCACTTCTTGTTGCGGTGCCTTCCCACTTGATAGTAGGATCTCTTCTGATCGTGAAGATCAACACCTCCCATGAACCTACAATACTCTGTGATGCAATGAGGTCTTTCCAGGTTAATCTTGCCATTCTTTGAGTTTCGCTCAACAATATCAAACTGGCCAGGCGTGTACATGTTGCTTGCAACTGTCACAGGTTTATTTTTCTTTTTATCTCGCCACAAAGTCACCACCAAACCACCCGATTGTGCGAAGACGCTGTCGCCGCGATTCGCAAGTTGATTTTGTGCGGTTTTCAAACATTCGGGAAAGTGTTTTCTGTTCTTTCTGAGTGTCCCACAAGTATAAACCTTATTCCTTTTAAGACGAAGAATAAGATCTATACTTGTGAACCAGTTATCCATGTAAATGAAATGGTTGACGCCGTAGTACTTGTCTTGAAGCAAAGCAGTGATGCACCTCTCAGTCAGGTTCCCTTCAGCCGCATCTTCCTTCCCCGTGTAAACATTGAAGTTGACCAAATACCCTGTTTTCGCGTCGCAGAGGCAAAAGACTTTGACTCCTCGTTTTACAGGCTTGGCTGGCATATACTGGACAAACCCAAGACGACCCTTGTACTTGATCATTGCCTCGTCGATCGATAGCTCTCGATCAGGATAAAATGCCGAAGGGAATGTCTCTAAAAGTTTGTCGATAAGCGGCTGTACTTTGTAGAGCTTGTTGAAGTTTGGCTCACCCCTGGCTGGCATTGTTGAATTATCATTCAAATGAAGATATTTTAACAATGTTTCAAAGCGATCACGAGGCATCACATTTGCCACGCTAGCCTGGTAAAATATTGGCTCCGATTCTTGCCAGTAACATTTGTAAGATGGCAGCTTCACAATGCCCATGATGATGAAGATACCAAAGAGAGCCTTCATTTCTTCAACCGATGTTTCTTTTGGCATGCCATCGGCATTCCACCATTGGAAATCGATGTCATCCGGCCTCGTTTCGTCAACTTGTAGAGCGTATAAATTTGTTTGCTCAACAATACGTTGAAACAAACTGTCTGGGAAGAGCAGTTGAAAGTAGGCTTTCACTGATCTTTCTCTTGGCATTAACAAAACACCAGTGATGTCCTTTTCGAAGACGGGAGTTGGGACATTTCTTGCTTGTTGAGACCATCGAAGCTCATCGTCATTAGCGTCGTCTTCTACTTCATCTTCGCTGGACTCGTCGCTGGATGTATCGTTTTCCTGATAGTTAGGAAAACCTAAAAACTCCTCTTCATCATCGTCATCGCTATCGCCGAAAATGCGGTTATAATCGTTTTCCATTACGCGATTAAATGTTTAATTTAAGACTGAAAATTCGCTATGATAACTTGCTCATACGAGGTTGTTTTGGTTTAATGAAATGTGCAGAATTTCATGGGCTATTTCATGGTGCATTTCAATTTCCATATAAGGTAAGGTAAACAAAGAATTGACCAATAGTATGGCACCCGGTAAGAAACACGAGAAATCTCGTGTTGTGGGAAAACTGGCACTGAAATTCGACACGAGATTTCTCGTGTATCGTAGCGAAAGGGTTAAGGCCTATGTGGAAATTCAATGTATACACTGCAAAATGTGGCAGATCCTAAATGTATCATGTATCAGTATCAAATCACAATATCAAATTAGGCCTTTTTGTTTGACATGTGCAATCATTATTTTATTAATTTGGGTGTTCAAATGACCGCCACAGAAATTGGTGACTGCCAGCTTGCAATGACTTGTGTTCTCGTTTGAGGGCTTTACAATGAATATCAAGCTAAGGAACACACCTTTCTTTTTCAGATGTGTAGAAAATATAAAAGTTATGTTCATATTTCTGTGCCATGATTGATGAAGTTTTAACGCACATGTAATTCACACATGCAAAGTTATTTACACATGCAAATTACCACACATGTGCAATTTTCCTTACAAAAAGGCCTGTGAAATCAACCCATATTTCTAGTATTGCCCAACCCAGTATATGCATCATTACACCCTACAATGTACAGTACCCCACACACCAGAAATAAGTTTTAAAATCAAAATTATGCATAACCAATAACCATTTACCTCTCGATTGACAACAACAGCAGGAGCATTCTCACCAAGTAGATGTTTGAGTGGTTTTCTTTCAGGTAAATTATTAGATATCTCTGTTTTAGCAGCAGGTGGAAGCTGTGAAGGTGGGATATACCATGCTTTACGATCATACTTTTGCATCATGAAATCTTTGACTTTAAGTTCATCCCTTGACTCTGGTTCAGGTGGATTAGGAGAATTCCATAAACCTAACCACGATCGCCTACAAACCTATATTCCATAAAAACAAAATACAAAACAACATTTGTTGTATTGTGCACTGTACATCTACGAATAAGATTGTAAATGCAGTCATATAAACCATTGGAAATGAAGCTAGAAACATCTATATTAAAGTGTTGCATACTGTACAAAGTAAATTCATACATAAATTGGAAAAAATAAATTAAATTATGGGAAAAAATACAAACTTGGGTTAGTCAGTGGGCCTGGCTCCTTAGAGAAAAAATTTAATCTTAGGCTTTGACCTTACGTTTTATAATGAAATACAAAATAATTTTGTGAGCTTGAAAATGGGATGCTTTTCTTATCTTTTGTGGCTATCATTACCACCAGAAATGGATAAGACAAAACAAAATCTTATATCCAAAACAGAATGGTTCACACTGTGTTCAAATGCCAGGTAGTATGTTTGTTCCTTCAGCAAATCTGCCGGAAAGAAGCCTGCCAGTTTCACTAATATAGAGTGCATCATTTCCAAACTTCAAACTATTTACCCACACAGACAGTCTGAATGAACAGTTTTCATTTAGTTAATTCCTCTGAAGTTATTGTTTTAATCTATTACTGTATGAATGGACAAAACTATAATTTCTCATATTTATACTCCACACGGTTAGTTAATTCACCTTAAATTAAGCACTTTAGTATCCCCTGTTTTCTGATTGACATTAACAATAGCAAATAACTTTTCATCTACCACCTATCTATCTAACTCATTTTTGTCACATAATTATTCCACTATGTAAGTGCATTTTTTTAATTTCACATGTTTCTGATGATGAAATACAATGAGACTTTACCTCAAAACAGTAGTATAGATGTCATTTATGAGTATTTGAGTACTACAGTATACCAAACATTTGTTTTTTTCATATGTAAACACCAAACACACATTCTTTTCACATAAAATAAATAAAACATAAATATTCTGAATAGTAAACACTAACTGTAAAATGCCATGCTGAAAACGTTTTGGGTTAAAACCAAGATAAAACTATAATTATAATTCACCAGCCCAGCATGAGATAACATGCAAATCAAGAATTAACTATTTTATAGTACAAATATGTACTAAAATGATAGAAGATTGTACTCAGAAGAGAAGCCAAGTATATACTGTATAAACAAACTGTATCTAAATACAATATAATTCTCGCAATAATATAGAAAAGCAATCTAGTACTCAATCAAAAATCCCTATAAAACAATTTGGCGGGTAAGATCTACAACAAACTAGTCATTAATATTATTCAATTCAACTTAAAAGCGTGTTTATGATATTAAACAATTCCCTCAGCACACATCTGTGCATTCCATTCAGCCAGGATTATAAAACACGATACGCCTCGACGCAAATTTGATCCTCGAAAATCTTCCAGAGACAAGAAGTAGGACTTTTAATAAAAACGCTTAAACTCAAGAAAGAGTGCCACCACTCTCGTAGAATGTTGTGCAACTTCCTTGGGTATTTGCTGTTTAAAAACAGCACGAAATTAAAGCTAATATTTACGATTTTATATTCGTGGCAGTGAAATATCAGAATATATTAAACAAACGCATACAGTGCATGAGATACATGTCCATTAGTACATTACAATTTTAGACATGTACATTATCGTCTAAAACCAACGAAACAGTCTCACTGTCTCACAGTTCCATTCAGTGACACTCACCTCATTTCCAGCATTTTGTAGAAACTCGATTTCAGTCGGGGTAAAGCTAGTCATTGATATAGACTTCACACGATGCTGTGGATTCAAACCACGTCTTCAAGAGAAAAATATATAACTATGCGATAGAAAGACAGTCTACTTGACAAATAAACACGACGCCTGAAGGCCAGGATAACAAGGCATTCAATTCAATAGTCAATTCAGAAGTGGTAGTAGTCGGTAGAGAAAACACTTACAATATTCCACTGCAAGACGTGCATACAAAAGAGCCTATCGTCATATTGACATAGGTGGGCCCTCGTTGACCACAGTCGAAGCATTTTTTATTGTGAGTAAGCGAACAAAGATCTCGAAGGATTTTTAAATGCTTTTCGTCTTGTTTCTTGGTGTTCTTCTTGGTGGAAGCCATCATGACCTCTCGTTTCGACTTGACTGCCCCCTTCCGTTGCATGACGGTCCTTTCAAAATAGCACGTAGTTCCAGGGTTCCAGCAGAGCACAAAAATATTCCCGAACGTATTCTTGGATATCGACGGTGGTTCGCCAAAAGATTACATGAAGAGAGCAGGGGCTATATCAAGTTAGGGCAAAGAATCGTCCCCTTGTTAAGTATCGATAGAGGCACTGGTCCCAAATCCAATATTGGAATTGCATGCAGTTTAGGGGGGTGCACATGTCGCCAGTCTGAACTACAAAACTTGTCGTGTCGCAATTTTAGGTCATTTTAGGACTTGGTCATGTCCCTGTCGTTATTTCGGCTTCATTTTTTTACTACTCTCCATTCGCTGTCGCAATTTTAGTCAACTTTGGTTTCGTTTGTCGCCATTTCAGCTCTCGCATGTCGCTGATTTAACGCAATGTCGGCTGTCGGAATTTACCTAACAGGGCCTCGGTTTAGGCGAGGGGCAAAGCACACCAAAAATCCCAAAAGTCCGCAAAAAAGTCCGCGAATTAGTCCAGCGGGATTTTAAAAATCCGTAACAATCCAAAATCCAAAAAAATTCTTGAAAATCCATGAAAATCCTTGAAAATCCATAAAAATCCATGGAAATCCTTTGAAAATCCATAAAATCCGACTCAATTGATCAAAATCCCCGCAGTACTTTACGTAATTTTTTTTATGTAATTTTTTATTTATTTATTCTTTTTAATTTTATTTTTTTACTTTTTGTATTTTCATATTTAACTGTTTTTATGAATATATTTCTCTACTATTCTCCCATTTGGCTTCGATCTACGCCTTTATTATTTCCCAGTTTCACTTAAAGCTCGGCCAGAACATGAAAAATAAGGAGAAAATATCGTTAATAAGTTTCACAAAAAGTCCGGAAAAGTCTGCAAAAATTCACAAAAGTCCGAAAGTCCGATGAAAAAATCCAAGGACTTTTGGAAGTCCGAAAGTCTCGTACAAATTTTTTGGAGTGCTTTGCTTCTTGCTGTTAGGCTGAAAAAATCAATGCCACTGAGGACTCACGCAAATCCTCAGTTGTCATCGTTTTCAAAAAAATCTATTCACGAAAACAGGAAAACGGTGCTTTCAAAAGATTCCACTTTGCATGGAGAGCGTCTTCGAAAAGTTCCATTTTTGGTGAACATCAGTTCATCGTTTACGTGGGGACCTGATCATTGATCAATCTCAACTCGCTGTTCTCAGAATCAGAAAATGAAGCTCGTGTAGCCAGACACAATGCAGTTCAGTGTAACAAGTGAGGGGGAAGGGGGGGGGGGGGGGGGGGTGATGGGGAATGAGGGAAAAACTCCGGCCGTATATAGCGACATTTCACACATAAAGTTAGGGACCGTTCATTATTTATTGGGGGGAGGGGGATGGGTGAGAAATAGCCAAACTTTCTTTTTTTTTTCAGGTACCCCCCAAGCAAAGTTCAAAAATTTGGTAGCCCCCCTGTTTTTATTTGACATAATTTCATTGCCCCACCCCCCACCCCCAACCCTTCAAATCCTGACATTAATCTTAAAACTAACCCCACCCACCCTACCTATAGAACCTCAAAATTCAAGCCCATTAACCCTAAACCTAACCTTAACCATAAACCTAAGCTTAACCCTAAATATAACCTTCTTAACCCCAACCATAATTCCCACCCGACCCACATTATGATCTCAATCATAATTATTACCCTAACATCTTAAACCTCAAATTATAAACCATTCTCCACTACTTTTCACCAACACAATACACCAAGGATGGTGTGCTGGTATGGCGCTTGTAGGGAAAACATTTCGTCACGATCGTCATGAAGTACTGTAAATATTTTAGTTAAGTGAGCCCGCGGTATTGGTGAATTTTAGATTGCACCACAGCGTTTTACCGCACGTGTTTATATTTTTTACGAGAAAGAAGTTGGAAATCAAATCGTTTTATTTTGACTTTTTTGTGGAGTAAACCTTATTTTGTGCGCGTTAAAACATGGTTACATATATCTCATATGTCTTGGCGACGTATACCGCTACAGTAAAACGCTAGTGAACGAAATCGACGGTGAAAACAAAGCTAGAAAGAAGTCAACTTAAAGAATTTGGCCAGCCAAGATTTGAAGTGAGTTACTTGAAGTAGTTTTCGTTTGTCATCGGTAGATCTTATACACATTGAAATGAGTGTTCAAGATAAGAAACTAGAAAGGAGTAGAGCTAAAGCAGCGGTGACTCTGGCTTCAAGACGCCTTATCGGTGCAGCCCACCGAGAGATAGAGTATCAAATATTGAAAAGTTTAATGGTCGAACTCGAAAAGGTTTATGACGATTTCTGGGTTGTTAACGAAGAGTTTGAATTGCTTGTATTGGACGAGGATAATTCTGAACATCGCGTAGTAAGTGGCGAAAGCATCATGGAATATAGAGAGAATGTAAAACAGAATTATATTGAGGCTAGAGATGTATTTTTGCAAGTAAAGACTGTTAAGGAGCAAATAAGTAAGAATCAAGCAGCAGAACCATTGAGAATCGCATTAAAGCAAGATATTCGAAGAACAGGTGAGTTGCTTAAAGTTGTTGATGAAAACATTAACTCTCCAAACCCAAATATACAAGCTTTGCTATTAGACAAACAAGATGTACAGTATATGTTAAATGTCATGTATGGGAAAACCTCTGAACTGAGTCTGGTTGGATCATTACAGTCAGAGCAAGATATTGAATTACAGAGTGATATTGATAAGATAAGTGGAATGGTTTACAATCAAGTCAGAACAATAAACTTGTATCTACACGAGTGCCAGAATTCAGACAAAACCCCTGTATCTTCTGGCCAGAGTCAAATTCATGTAGCAAGTGATCCAGTGTCACCTCCTACTGTAAATGTTTCCCAAGACAGTGCTACATCATCAAATGGGTCCCATATATTATCTGAACCAATAACTGTTACTCAGACCAACCAACCCCCTATTGGCCCCACCAATATAGAGAGGGTGAATAACCACAGCTCACCCATTGTCACTGAGTCCGATACTGCTGGTACCATTAGTACGTCAGCACCTGAGTTTGTTCCCACAACAAGTTCAACTGGTGACAACCAAAGCTATGTCATGGTTAATACTCCAACAAGTAATGTTGACTTGATGAACATTGCTCAACATACTAGTACCAGTACTGCCCTACCCCAATCTAGTATGACTCCCACTACAAGTGTACCACCACAGAGTTTCAGCCTACCTCAATACCCAAGCACCACCCAATTTCCTAGTACCACTGCACCCCAATACTCAACTACCACCCTACCCCAGTTTGGAGGGACGATGAATTTTAATGCTGGTATACGCCAACAGAATTTCATGGGTTCACCACAATCAAACATATATTCAAACAGTCCATCTATTAGTAATACTACTGTGAGTCCTTCAACGTCTAACCCACATGGTATGCTTTACCCTATCCCACATGTCATTAGCCCCACCATGGCCACAAACCTACCTTACAACCCCAACCAACAGACAACACATCAGTCTACGCCCTATTCTACTGGATTTGATCCTCGGGTCCAAGTAAAGAAAATGTCCTTACCCACGTTTAACGGACACCGAAAGGAATGGCCAGAGTTCAAAGCAGTTTGGAAATCAGTGGCAGAAACAGCATATCCAAACAAAACAGCACTAGCCCATGAGCTCAAAAGATCGGTAAGAGGCGAAGCAAGCAAGCGTATAAGATCTGTATATGTTACAAAGCCTGAAGCCTACGATGTCATGTGGCAAAAGTTAGAAAGTTATTATGAGGATGTTGGTGCCAGTGTTCAGGTGGCGTTAGAAGATTTACACAAACTGAAAGCAGTGTCTGACGATGACTACAAAGGTCTAGTGGAACTAGTGGATGAGGTCGAATCAGCATACAGTTAATTGGAAGAGTTGGGAAATTTGAACGTTCTAACAATGCGAGACATTGATTTCATTTCAGAATTATTGCCTTGTCATTTGAGGGTTGAATGGCGACGGAAGTACAGAGAGATGACTCCAGTGGAGAAGGTGCATCCATTTATCCTCTTCATGAAATTCCTAGAAGGTGAGCGAGAAGCTGTTGCACGAATAGCTGAAGTTCAGTCGAGAAGAAGAAGAAATGATGTTCCCAAGAGTGACCGCCGAAAGCAACAAGCTTATCATGTAAGCAGACAAGGCTCAAAGAAGTTTCACAAGTGTGCCTACCCGTCTCACCGAAAGGACGCCATTAATCATACCACCGAAGAATGTAATGAGTTCCAGAAATTATCTATAAGCGGGAAAAATGGAAAATACGAACTGTTGAAACAGATCGACGCATGTTTCAAATGTTTTGGAAACCATAGAAGACAAGATTGCCCCAAGAAAGATTACTGCGTGTGTGGGAGCGGTCAACACCACCAGTTACTCTGCGATTCAAGCAGCCATAAAGAAAAGCCCTTAAGTGAGTCTAATGAAACAGCCGTGCGGAAAGAAACACACATTTCCCTTAGTGACTCATTATCCCTGTATCCCGTTTACCAAACAACGGTCTATGGCAGTAATAAACATGTAACCGTTTTCTGCGATGGAGGTTCGAACGCTACCTACATTACCCACCGAGCTGCAGAAAGAATAAAAGCAAAGAAACTTGGGAACATTACCTTGGACGTTACTACCATGGGCAATGTAGAAAAGACCCACCACACTCAACAATATGAGTTCACCTTACGGACAAATTCTGGTAAGAAGGCAACTATTGTAGCATATGGCATGAATCAAATCACTGGTCCAGTGAGCAAACTAGATCATGAAGTTCTTACGAAGTTCTTCCCCGAGTATGACGCTGAGTCTCTTAAGAGAAAATCAAGCTGTGTCGAAGTCCTTCTCGGATGTGATTACTTTGGCTTACACCCTAAGCAGGAAAAAGCACGGTATGGGGACAATCTGAGTATTATGAGTGGTGAGTTAGGCATCTGTCTACAGGGTACCCATCCAGATTTGAGTGAAGGTACTAAACGTGATACAAACCTCGTGAAGACGATCCACAATGTCAACGTTAAAGTTGAAGTGTATAACGTTCATGTCGAGACACACCCGCAGTTTTTGCCAACCCCTCCAGCTGTATGTCTATTGTACCAAGAACAGGTGCACTGCAACTTGTCGAACACCGTTCATTCCGTCAGCACTAAACGAGAAGCAAGTCGGATTGAAGAGTTCATACTCGGAGAAGACCTTGGCACGGAAACAAGCCCCCGTTGTGGCGCATGTCGTTGCGGTAAATGTCCCATTCTTGGGCATACCTACTCGTTCAAAGAAGAGCAAGAGCTGAAAGTTATTCGAGAGAATCTGGAATACGATGAATCAAATCAATGCTGGAGAACCAGTTATCCGTGGATTGTGGATCCGAACAGTCTACCGAATAACTACAACGCTGCCCTAGCAACCTTGGAGAAGACAGAACGTACCCTTCAAAAGGATGACAAGTGGGCAAACACGTATAAAGATCAGATGAATGATATGGTCGATCGTAGAGTGGCACGTCAGCTTACAGCCAAGGAGATCGAGGAGTGGAAAGGTCCTGTGTTTTATATATCCCACCTCGCAGTGCTCAATCCCAAGTCACCCTCTACACCTGTTCGCATCGTGTTCAACTCCAGCCAAATCTACAAAGGAGTTTCCTTGAATTCCTGTTTAGCCAAAGGTCCGGATTGTTATATGAATAATCTGATAGGCATCTTACTGCGTTGGCGAGAAGAAGCTGTGGCGTTGGTAGGCGATATTAGAAAGATGTTCAATTCTGTCTACCTCAAAGAATTGGAGAAGCATTGCCATCGTTTTCTCTGGCGAGATCTCGAACTTGATCGACCACCAGATGTTTTCGTGATGGAACGGGTCAACATGGGAGACACACCTGCCCCAGCTATAAGTACCGAATCCATCTACAAGACCGCAAACCTATTCAAGGAAGACAGCCCAGAAGCTGCTGAGTTGTTGAAGAAATCGAGTTACGTTGACGACCTTATCGACTCGCGTCCAACTCAGTGTTCGGCTCTGAAAGTTGCTGAAGAAGCCGAAAACATGCTCGCAAAAGGTGGATTCTCGGTAAAAGGTTGGCAGTTGAGTGGAGAAGCAAGTCCTCGTACAAGTTTTGATCAAAAGAGAGTTCATGGTGGCCATGCAGAAGGAGAAAGCAGTAAATCGTTGAGTCTGCTGAAAGGAACTGACATAAACCTACGAGTACTTGGCCTTGGATGGGATCCTCAAAGCGACACCATATTGTATGAAGTTACGCTAAACTTCAGTAAGAAGAGGCGTGGGATACGTATTGGTCCGAATCTTCAAGAAGTCGATTTGCCAAATGCTTTACCGGATGTCATGACAAAGCGAACAGTTCTCGAACAGGTGATGAAAATCTACGACCCGCTTGGTCTTGTCTGCCCTTTCACATTGTTAGCGAAGATATATCTACGTGAAATATGGGCACGAAAGTTTGATTGGGATACTCCGCTCCCAGCTGATCTCATGGCTAAATTGGTCCGTTTCTTTACAACGTTGTTCAAACTCGAACAGTTGCGTTTCCCACGTCGTTTACGGCCTGCAGATGCTGTTGGTCGTCCGTGGCTCATAATTCTAAGCGATGGTAGTGACCTAGCGTACGGTTATGCTGCCTATATTCGATGGTCCTTACGAAACGGTCTGTTTTGGTGTCGACTGATAATGGCCAAATGCCGAATCGCGCCTGTCAACAAGTTGTCTACCCCGCAAATGGAATTGAACGCGGCCGTCCTGTCGAAACGTGGAAGAAAAGTGATCGAATCCGAAATGCGGTTTGATTTTGAAAGAGTGTTGCAACTGGTCGACTCCGAAACCGTCTTGAGCATGATGAACAAGACGAGTACCCGCTTCAAAGTGTACGAAGGAGTTCGAATCGGGGAAATTCAAGCCGCTACCCATGGTGATCTGTCGTGTTGGGCATGGATGTCTGGAAAGAATAACACAGCTGACTGGCTTACACGCGGTCGTAATCCAGACGAGTTGGGAGAAGATTCGCATTGGTGGAATGGACCCCCCATTCTGTATCAGCCCATCGAAGAGTGGGGTCTCAAGTTTGGAATCCAAAAGGACGAAGTTCTACCGGGAGAAAAGAAAATACGTTATACCACAACAACGTCATCTAATGTTCCTCTCATAGATTACCAGAAGTCAAGTAACGTCAACAAGATCATATGGATCGTTGCCAGAATTCTCAGTATGTTCAAGCATAAGTAATTTCGCGGAGGAAACACGTTATACGTTTCGTCGGAGCTGCTCGAAGAAGCCGAAAGCTTCTTAGTCAAAGATGCTCAGAAGGAATTAGAAAACGAAATTGGAAAAACTGATCAGAAAGGTCGAAAAGGCGGCCGTTATGCAACACTGAATCCTGGCAAAGACGGACATGGTTATTATGTAGTTGGTCAACGGTTAAAGAGAAAGAACCCCATGACACCCGATGCGTCGTTGCAAAAGTTACTGCCGACTCGCCATCCTCTAACTCGATTACTAATGAAACGTGCTCATAAAGACTGTGTACATAGAGGTCGTGACGCCACTCTCGCTCGTTTTAGACAAAAGTATTGGACAGCTCAAGGCAGCAAGATTGCCCAGTCAGTTAGATGTAAGTGCCAGTTATGTAAGCTCCGTGACGTGAAGTTGGGAGAACAAGAAATGGGACGGTTACCAGAAGCTCGGCTCAAACCTGCTCCACCATTCACTTACACCATGCTTGATTTGTTTGGTCCTTATCTCGTACGTGGCGAAGTCCAGAAACGAACGAGTGGTAAAGCGTATGGTGTCATTTTTACCGACCTAGTTTCCAGAGCAGTTCACATTGAAGCTGTGTATGGGTATGACACAAGTTCTTTTCTCATGGCTCTCAGTAGATTTGCAAGTGTACGCGGTTGGCCACAATTCATTTACAGTGATCCTGGATCGCAGTTAGTTGGAGCAGAGAGAGAGCTCAAAGAAGCTTGGCAGAAGATTGACCGAGAAGAGTTACACAAGAACGGCGTACAAAGTGGTTTGACATGGGTATTCGGATCCGCAGATAGTCCATGGCACCAGGGCGCGGTCGAGTGTCTCGTGAAAGCTGCCAAACGAGCAATTGTCGTAGCCATGGGAAGACGACGTTTCTCAGTGCCCGAGTTCTTAACAGTTTGCTCAGAAGTTGCCAATCTACTCAACGAGAGGCCCATTGGAACGTTGCCTTCAATCGATTCTGATTTGAACATACTTACACCGAACAGTCTTTTGTTAGGACGTTCAACATCGAAGAATCCTGGTGGTTGGCAACCCTATACCTACAGTCGGAATCCAAAGAATCGATACCACCTCATACAAGCAGCTGTGGAGGATTTCTGGGAGAAATGGGTGCAACTCTACGCGCCAACTCTAGTGTTGCGGCGAAAGTGGAGTGTTATTACTCGTAATTTATGTTCGGGAGATGTGGTGATTGTTGCTGATAGGAACGTAAAGCGTGGAGAATATCGTTTGGGATTAGTCAAAGAAATCTTCCCGGGTGAAGATGGCAAGGTTCGACGTGTTTTAGTCACATATAAAAACTTCCATGTGGGAAGCAGTGATCAAGATTATTACGGAGTGAGTGAAGCTGTTACCGTTTCGCGAAGCGTTCAACGCCTTGCTTTACTGGTACCAAAGGATATGGATAACAAAGATAATGACAAATAAACTTGTGAACTGATATTACGAACACGTTTATATTTTGTTTAAAGTTTAGAATGCGATCGTATCGACCCCATCCTCCCGGTGTGCTGGTATGGCGCTTGTAGGGAAAACATTTCGTCACGATCGTCATGAAGTACTGTAAATATTTTAGTTAAGTGAGCCCGCGGTATTGGTGAATTTTAGATTGCACCACAGCGTTTTACCGCACGTGTTTATATTTTTTACGAGAAAGAAGTTGGAAATCAAATCGTTTTATTTTGACTTTTTTGTGGAGTAAACCTTATTTTGTGCGCGTTAAAACATGGTTACATATATCTCATATGTCTTGGCGACGTATACCGCTACAGATGGTAAATCACAACCAGGATCTAAATACCTGAACCTTATGGTTTACTTTTACTTTTATTTTACATTTTACAAAACAACACAAAATAACTCCAATTAAAGGCTTTTCTGAATGATTTCTCCCAATAAGAAATGTTTGTTTGTGTAATAATGTTGATCATCAAAGATTTTTATCCTTGTTTAATACAAAAACTTCCTGTCCCCCCTTAAGAACTTATAAATTATTTCAGGGTCCCCCCAAAAGAAGTAGCAAAAATTTCGGGTCCCCCCATTTTCTCACCCATTCCCCCCCCCCCCCCCCCTCCGATAAATAATGAACGACCCCTTAGTCCAGTTAAATAGTGCAGTACTGAATTCTGGTTTTATTTTCCATACAATATATCTCATGAATTAAACTTAATAACTCATGAG
This sequence comes from Corallium rubrum, assembly GCA_964035015.1. NCBI lineage: Eukaryota > Metazoa > Cnidaria > Anthozoa > Scleralcyonacea > Coralliidae > Corallium > Corallium rubrum. Next base: position 9,141,656 of record OZ035997.1, on the reverse strand, counting down.
ATAACCAGCCAATAATTTAATTAATTGTATTTTCCAATTGACATTGATTAACCTGCTATATTTTAAATTCTTATTATCTTATTAGCTTCCAATCGGTAGCTGTAGGCGGCCAGTGACGGTGTAACAGGACCAGATGCCCCCCCTTCAGAATGCCCCCCGGGGCATCTGGTACTAGGACCAGATGCTTCCCCGGAGGATCAGATGCCCCCCTTGTGAAATCCTTTAAAATACTTCTCAAACCAAGTTCGAAATGTATTGAAACTTGTTTCGAAACTAACAATAAAACTCTTAGATGGTTAAATGAGTTCGCAAGCGTTCGATAGACGTTGAAATGTAGCCCAAAGCGCCATTGAAATGTTAATCGCGGTCAGCAATGATTAATGGTTTTCTATTTTGAAACAGTGCTTCGGAGAAAAACCCGTGCTGAACTGAATAATGCCTTTTTCAGAGTATGCTAGTCCCGAAAATCGAGGTCTATTTCAACGCTGAAACAACAGCTCAACGATGTTACAATCAATAAAAAACGAAACTTGAACAGCTATTTAATAAATTGGAAATTCGGCATGACCATGACCATGACCAATGACAAAATTGAAATTCAATGCACTTCCGCGTGCTGGCTTTCTGACTTTCTCTTTCATTACTCGGACACCATAACTATCGAATAACGTGGAATAGTCTGATAGGAATAGTCTATATTCCACGTTATTCGATAGTTATGGTGTCAAAATAATGAAAGAGAAAGTCCGAAAGCCAGCACGCGGAAGTGTATTAGAATTTAAATTTTATCAGTGGTCATGGTCATGGTCATGCCGAATTTCCAATTTATTAAACAGATGTTCAAGTTCTGATGTTTCAAAGCGTTGAATTTGACCTCGGTTTTAGGGTCTGGCATAGTCTGAAAAAGGCACTATTTCAACACGGGTTTTTCTTCGAAGCATGTTTCAAAATAGGAAACCACTAATCATTGCTGACCGCGATTAACATTTCAATGGCACTTTGGGCGACATTTCAACGCCTATCGAACGCTTGCGAACTCATTTAACCATCTAAGAGTTTTATTGTTAGTTTCGAAACAAGTTTCAGTACATTTCGAACTTGGTTTGAGAAGTATTTTAAAGGATTTCACAAGGGGGGCATCTGGTCCGGAGGGGGGGCATCTGGTCCTGTTACACCTGATTAACCTTCCCAGGGCCAGGGGGAAAAATATTTTAGGGCCGATCACAAACTGAGAGCCGTCGGCGGAGTACAGTGAACTGAAAGCGTGATCATCGGAGGTTCGTACGTAGACGCCACTCCCCTCCCGCTTTCAAACAAATGGAGGCCCGTGGCTCAGATAGCGTGTGATTTTCTCAGGCTAGTTCGGACTTTCAAAGAGAAACTGCATAATTTTTTAATTTTATTCACTCATTTTTATGGGCCGGTCAAAATTTGAGGCCGGGGACAAATTCCCCCTTTGCCCCATAGGTAATCCGCCACTGTTTATACTTGGGTCGTCGTCGTGACGTTCGCAGGCCGCAAAGCGGGAGAAACTGAATAGCGTCTGCTAATAGCAGACTAACTCCCACATTTTAATTCAAAATTTCAAATGTCGAGCAATACTATTTTAGCTGCATCAGCATGCAGTGATGTTATTGGGTTTACTGTCTATTTTATATGCTAACCAAATTAATGATTTAAAATCAAATAATCCATCCAGGCATCCATCCATCGTCGATTCATGCATCCATCATTCCATCCATTCATAGCAATAAGTAGTAGCATAAAAAGAGTGTATTAGCTATTAAACGTCCCGCTCGATGAGGGTCATGACCCGATCGAATCGAGCGGGACGTTTAATAGCTAATGCACCTCTTTTTATGCTATTCCTTTGTAATATCATGTTTGCGGGAATTTCTTTTGTTTGCGGGAATTTCTTTTGTTGTCACCTCCGTTGACGTCAAACCGGGTGATGTTAGTTCTAGATCTGGTTTGAACGGAGGTAGGATTAGTAAAATGAATATAATGAGGTATAGTATTTTAGTTGTTAATGGACCTGTGAGAACAAAAGAAACCCCCGCAAACGTGATATTAATATTAAGTATATTCGATTCAATTTTGGTTCCGCGCCGCTGTCCTTTTCATATCTGTCATGCTCACCTGTAACTTTTATTTATTGTATCTTTCTAGTCTCTGATTGGTTATTAATGCGTCATGCATGTATAATCACTGGCATATATATAGAAAGACTCAACAAATTTGACTAGGCATATTTATTACTCTCGTGGTACGAAACTAAATAGTAATAAATATACCAAGTCAAATTTGTTGAGTCGTTCTACCTCCATTTGTTTATATATATATATATATATATATATACATATATATATACATATATATATATATATTATCTATATATATATATATACATATATATATATATATATATATATATACATATATATATATATATATATATATATATATATGTATACATTAATTTCGCAAAAAGTAAGAGTATCACTTTCATGTGGGCCTAACATGAAGTACTGTATGGCATAGTGTCACTTCGGAATAATCCGATCATCCAAGTCGGAGACGATCGTCGTTCGCTCATCGCCAACCAAGAAGCTGCGATACTTATTTTTCAGTTAACTCCGTTTGGCGATCAAATAGAACATCTGTTTCGCTTTTACTTACGAATGTGGACTATGATCAAGAAGTTGTTTAGCAGAAGTGTAAAGAAAATTACTGAACAATTGCTTTAATTCGAAATCATTTCAAAGACAGGTAAGTTTATGATGTTAACACACAGCTTGTCAAACAATTTTGGCATTTAGCAACCATCTGTATTATATATGGTCGTATAAATAGTTGAGTATTAAATTTGTTTACGATCAAATAAAATCAAACTGTGATGTTATAATAGTAGTTTTGGTAAAACGTGTTTGATATGTTTTACGATTTATTGTGTTCCTAATAAATATGTGAGACGTATTAGACGAGAGCTTGAGAACCAGTGTCACGTTCTCAGCGATCCGCCAGTCTGAGTTATCCCTAAGACCAATTGCGCAGTTATCTCCTGCTTTTCTGCATTGATATTGTCGTTGTTCTAACTCAAAAAATACGTATAATCATGGAAACCATACTTTTATCACGTTCTTTTAAACATTTGGTTGCAAGGTAATCAAAATCATAAGTATAAATATAAAACGTCTGTGATTATTACGAATGGCAATACCGATACTTAAACTAAACTCAATACTTCATCAGAGCATCTAAGATTCTAAGAATATGTTAATTTAATAAGACATAAGTAGTCTTCGATGCTCTGATGAAGTATCGAGTTTAGCGAGACGAAAGCTTAGCGAACTATTATTAACATATTCAATAATCATGCCCATGTTTTGCTTGACAGTATGCATGATCATGATGCCTGAATATCTTCTGTTTATATCTAACCTTCTATAAACACACGCTTCCTTAAAGTCGATGGATATTTAGTCATGTACCAATGAGAAATTCTCTTTCTTTGCTGAAAAAAGTTTATAATTTCTCAAGGAATATTTTAGGGTCCATGTTTATCAAATCGGAGATCAACAAACATGTCCAACTTTCCCTTTTCTGGAGTATCGAATGCATCATTTTGCAAAGGAAGTTGAGATGCTGTATATTGATATTATTTCTATAAGTAATATTAATAATAATATACATGTATCATCGGTATTTTTAAAATAACAAATACTCAATGATATTCTATTTTTTGGTTTTGTATGATTACTAATTGCATGTTCATTCCCAGGGTCTCTTGGTAAATTTTAATCCTGTACTCATAGCTTACAGTACAGGTCAGGTCAGATGGAAAAAAATTGTCATGCTCAGCAAATGAGATTGCATTTTGGGTTTGAATTAGCATTTTTAGGCAGGTGCAATCATGTAAAGTGTAATGTGATATCAAATAATCAATCATTCTAATAACAGTTTGTGGGAAATATAATCGCTTTTGAGTAAAACACATTTAGACTAACATGTGATCACGCCTTATGTTCAGCCATGATTGTGGAAGCAATTCTGTGCCACAATCGCTGAAGCAAAATTGAGCCGTGATTGTGCCATCAAGAACTGTAAATTTATGACAAACTATATGTCTGTAGGCTGATGTGGTATATCGATATATCGATAATTATCGTTTTTTTTTCAAATACTGATTACTCGGTATTTCAATTTTCAAATATCGATATATCGATAATACCCAAATTTTCAACTACAGTAGTGTTTTAATATAACTTGTTTAATTAATTTCTTTATGTTCTGTGACATAATTATACACAACAGATCTGGAATACAGTTGAATGCATTGATGATTTAATGGTTAAACCTACAGTATTATAATTTATTACAATATTCTCCCTTTGTTGTCAAGCAAACATGTGTTGTTAGATGTGTACAGGGTCCGAATTAGCGCTTCAGAATAGCTTTGCTCTTTTTCTTGAGTTACTCCCCTAGTTTATAATTAAACATTGCCCTTTAATTAACAATTACTCTTCTCTCGGAGACAGTCGATCTTTTCATTAATTTTATGAACTTTAATTTATGTGTACGTTGTGAGATGATATACTACATTGAAAAAACATTACACAATGTTCTAAAACATTACGCTACATCTACAAAGTTAATCAAAATAGTAAAGTTTGAGTACTGCTGAAAATATTGAACGTAGTTTGCAACATTTTGAGCAAAGACCCTTCATCAGAGAGAGACATAAAAAGTGCAATCAAACAACAAGCTTATATAAGAAAGATAATCATGTGACCAAAAATTAGCCAATCAGATCAAAACAACAAAAAATTAATAATGAGATGTGAAAAAATTAGCCAATCAGAGCTAAATAACAATAACAATTTAATAATGAGATGCGAAGGACATTTGCTACTCCCACCGTCGGTGAGCAAAAAAAAAAAAGATGGGTGCAAAAAGGATGAGCGAAAGTAAAAAAATAGATAAATTAAGTGAAAACACTGCTTATGTCCACCCTTGCGAAACAAAAACAGCATCTTCAGAAGTGTTAAATAAAAGAAAAAAATAGATAAATTAAGTGAAAACACTCACAGCTTACCTGTATGTCCGCCCTTGGCGAAACAAAAACTGAGCGTCTTCAGAAGTGTTAAAGTTTTATTTCACTGTTTGGATCTAAAAAGTTACACTGCTTTCTTACTTTCACATTACGTTCTGAGAAGTTATATGCTACATTCTGAAAAGTTACGTTTCGTTCAAAATAGTTACTGTTTGCTACGTTCTTATACTGTAAGTTACGTTACGTTCAGGAAAGTTACGTTATACGTTCCGAGAAGTTACGCTACATACGTTCTGAAAAATTATGTTTTGTTCGAAGAAGTTACACTGCCGTCAGAAAAGTTGCGCTACGTTCTAAGAAGTTATACGCTACGTTCAGAAAAGTTTTCGTTACTAAGAAGTTATATGCCACGTTCTGAAAAATTGCGCTACATGTGCATTCAGAGAATTTATGCTATGTTCAGAAGTTGTCCTTCGTTCCTAGTTCAGAGAAGTTGCGCTACGTTCAATTAAGTTGCGCCCCACGCTTCTAAGCAGTCACTCTAAGTATGTTTTGAAATGTTACCTTACGTTTTAAAAAGTTCACTTTACGTTGTGTTTTGAGTTGTTACGGTACATGTGAGACAATACTACGTTAGTCGTTACGCTACATTTTCAAAAATGAGCTCCGCAATTTTTGTAGAACTACTTCGCAGTTTTCAGAAATCTTCATAACTTGGACGGTGTAGCACACAGTTTTATTTCAGAACTATAAAATAACCTTGGAGAATGCAGAACTAATGTACAGTCTGTAGTTTAGCCAAAATGTTTGGTAAAAAGTACAATTCCTTACTTGAGTATGTGAGCTGATACTACAGATGCAGACATACAATTATTATATATAACAAATTACACTCTCATCAAGGTTGACGATTTGGAGAAAAGTAAAGGAAGAGCCTTAGTACCTTGTTGAGAGATTTGTGAATCATGTTTCAAGATTTTATTCATCAGTGATGAAGAATTTCCTTGGTCTTAGAACTAGTAAACAATTATTGAACGTTAATAGTTGACAGTTCAAACATAACCCAGAGGACTGGGAATTTTAGGGACTTGTTTATTGGAGGTCCCCAGAGCCTCCTTGGATCCTCAGCGGTGGCTAAGAGGATTGCTTGCGCTGTGTGCACAATTGGGTAAATTTGAAGTTATTAGCCAGGTAAATACTGTTACTCATTCATGTACAATATACTGTAGTGTACCGATACTTTGATTCATATTGTGTTTTGAAATTATGGTGCTTCTGCAAAAGACAATAATTTATTAATAAGTTATTTCAAGAAAAATTTGAAATTTAGACTCTTTTATACAGTTGAAGCTCTTGTAAGGTCGCTTACAAGAGCTTCAACTGTATGGTGAGGTGGTCGCACCTCAGGGATGTGGAGCGTTGGAGTGTTGTGTGGATTTGGTGAAAATTTAAAGGGGGATTTGATGGATTACTTGATGTTGATTGGCAGACAGATTTTACAAATGACTGCCTGGTTTTCAGTACCACATGGCCACTCCTTGCATACTCTATTGTCAGCGGAAGACTTTCAGAGAAGTTCACCGGCTTCTACCGGCTTTTTACCGGCTTCTTACGTCACCAATTACTCCTGAAAATATCTGTAGGCCGCGAAAGCAATTCCATCCAATTGCCTAATTTCATGTCGCGAAAGAGACTGGCACTGCCCCGGAAAATCGTTAGTACCAGCCTCCAGCGTGCAATATTCCTTTGTTTCACACCACGCCGGAGACTGGCACTAACAGATTTTCCAGGACAGTGTCAGTCTCTTTCGTGACATGAAATTAGGCAATACTGGCCAGTGTGATTCAGTGAAAGTTCGGCAGGAGAAATTTTGTTCAAAGGAAAAAGGTGTAGAAATGATCATAAAAAGTCAATTTGAGTCTACAGCAAATTGGTTCTGCAGGAGGCCGGTGAGGGTGATGGTGATCAGGCGATGTGAATAAGGTGTGGGAGAAGATGGTCAAGGAGAAGTTGAAGTTCAACAAATGTCAGGCAGAGGTTACTGTTGAGGTCAAGGCAGCGTTGACAGAGTATCAGGAGGGCAAAGAACAAAGTCGTTGCCTATAGGCGGACACATCAGGAAAGAAAGAGATTCAGAGAAAAGGTCAGTAAGGAAAAAGGGCGTAATGATATAGATCTGTGTTGAAGATAACAAACCAGTTGGTGAAGAAATAGAGGATATTACACGGTGGTGCGAAGATATGGATTTTATCTTCGAGTGGTGAAAACAATATTTTACGAATGAGCGTAGCGAATGAGTAAAATATCGTTTTTACCACGAGAAAATAAAATTCATATCTTCAAGCCAGCGTGTAATTTTCTTTTTATTATATAGATTCAATGCAAAAAGAGGTAAAATTCTTAATGACGTCATCGATATCTTCACTAGTGAGGATATTGAAAATATGACACTGCATATTTTCTAATAAAACACTCGCATCTATATAATAAAAGGGATATATGGAGCTGCTACATGTGTGGTGACGGAAGTCCAAGAGAGTACTGTTTATCATGGAGAGGGAAGTAGAGAATACGACAAGGCATACAGATTAAAATTGGGAAGGCGGGTCATTGCGGGTGGTCAAACGGAGTTGGTGGATGAGATAATCTGTGCAGTTGGACATGCAGGGGTGAATAAGATGACTGAAATCAGTAACGTGGTGGTGACTAAGGAAAAGATCCTAAACTATTAGGAGTTGAGTTAACATAAGAGGAAAAGAGATCCGTTGGAGTATCAGGCGAACTGAGCAATTAACCTGCTAAAACATGGAATGAAAGTATTGGAGAGGGTTTTGGAAAGAAGGATGAGAGAGAACATCAGTTACGGGAGAAGGAGTAACGAAAACCAGGTGGACGACCGCGGCCAACGCAGCCACATGACGACCAACGTCAGTGCAGGCGACCACGAGCGGAACAGAACCAAGAGGACACCCGCAGAGGACAACAACTGGAATGATAGGTCACCAGTACAAGCAAACACAAGCAAAACAGACTAACCTCGGCAACGCTGGGGAGCACAATTAACATGGACAGTACCCGGAGTAGCCGGGAAACCAGCCAGACGTGCCAGTGTAACGCAACACATGACAGGAAGCAGACCTGGAGTAGCCAGTGACATACACACACACCCTACGTACGTTGTCACCCGGAGTAGTCGGGGAACAGACCAGATGTACTGATGAGCAGACGGTGGGGCGGTGGGAACCCGCCCAGCAGGCCCCTAACCGGTGGTGAGCCGCGTAATAGCGGACGGCCAGCGGTAGACACGCGGAAAACAAAAATCCAAAAAGCACGCATACAGTCCCGCAACGACTGTACGCCAGCAGCAAGCACAAATACAGTCTCCCAACGACTGTGCAACAGCAGGTGAACACAAATACAGACCCCCAACGCCTGTACGATGAGCAATGCTGCACAGTACGGACCCCCCATTAGCAGCTAGGAAGCAGGCAACAGCGCATGGACCCGCAGCAACAGCATTCACAGCAAACCACGCCCAAAGCCAGAACTCGGAGCAGCGAGGAGGCAGAGACAGGGAAAGGGTGGGAGGGAAGCGACACGTATGAGAAACTGTACCCAACTAAACCCAAGGCCAAGCCAGACAGGCCACAGTCTAGAGGTAACCGGAAACGCCATATCCCACCTCCCGGGAGTAAGGTACTGAAACCAACACAAACACACTTTGCCTGGTTATTTTTATTACATAAATTCATTTAACGGTATTTCTAGGAGAAGGCCAGAGCTTGATCTTAGTTTTCGTTCATGTTTAATTTTTTTTAACTAAAGGTACTTGGGCCAATTTGGATGATAAAGGGATTGATGAATTGCTTTCAGGTGGTGCCATTCTATTTGTTCCTTAATGGGCAGCCATTTTCATTTTAGAATGTTTTGAGTTGTAGGATAATGTCCCATTACTAGGCTGGAATGCCTTGGTGTTATGGCGATCAGCGGCTTCTTGCAGTTGACGTGCTTTTTCTTTCCACCAGTTGTTCTTCATACGGCTAAGGAAAGTTTCTTGGATCTTTAATATTGGTGTCTCTTGGCGGCAGATGACCTGTCAGAGATGTAGACACGATATGAATGCATTTCGTCCAAGAGTGTGGTGATTTCTCTATCGTTGTCATCGAACCAGTCTTGATGTTTCTTCCTGACAATACCTAACACGTCGTCGTTTTTAATTCAGGTGGCATCTCTGAACTCTTGTCACAGCTTGTTAATGTCATTCCAAAGAGATTATAGCAGGCATTCTTGTCCTCTCGAAATATAGCAAGGTTAGATATACTGCCGAAACAGAGAACGTTGGAGTCTAACGTTTCGAGCGAAGGCCCTTCGTCAGAGAGAAACGTTTCTCTGACGAAGGGCCGCGATTGTTGTTTCAACACTGCCTACGCAACACGCTACTTTTATTCTTGTCCTCTTCCATAGTTAATCAATCAATCAATCAATCAATCAATCAATCAATCAATCAATCAATCAATCAATCAATCAATCAATCAATCAATCAATAGCATTTATTTAAACACGATTTAGAAATTAACGCAGCACAATTGCTGATGTGGTCGTGTACATTAAACTAATTACACTATAATTACAATATAAACTAATTACTACTGTTATAATATAACTAATTATTACTGCTATTTGAGAATAGGAATATTAAACTAATGTACGTATTGTGTATAAGAATAATATAATATGATATAAAATACTGAAAGTTTCTTAATTTAAAATTTAATTTAAAGCGTATGCAGAGATGACAGTGGCATATATCTACAGTATCTACCCAGTGAGATTTCCCAGCATAACGTCGTCAATCGTTCATTCAATGTAGTTTAGCCGACCAACCTAGGTTGTTTACCGGGTTTTGGTCGCTGACATTGACGCACCATTCTTGGAAGCGTCCGAGCCATGTGTGGCACCATCTGAACCAGTAGTGTCAGTTTGGTATTTCCAGAACTTTATTTAAAAGTTCAATTTAACAATCTTGGCTATGCAATCTTTGTAATCTCAAGAAATAAAAACTTTGAATAGATTTTGGGCACGAGTTTTAACTCAAGTTTTCGATAGGCCAATTGCCCTAAAACAAACTGGCCTCGTCGTTATCCGTACTGAAATAGTTTCTAAAAATTGGTGGCTTATTTTGCCGTCAGATTTTTGCATTTTGTATGTACTGCGTATCAGATGTTCACGGCTGGCTTTCATCCAATCAATGGCTGAGCTTATGGAGATAGCATTCCAGTCTCAATTTGGTGCAAATTTTGATTGATTAACCTCGTTTTGGTGCAAATTCTGATAATTAGCCTCATTTTGGTCCACATTTTTATAGGTTAGCATCGTTTCAGTGCAAATTTTGATGTATTAGTCTTGTTTTAACGCAAGTTTTAACCGATTAGCTTCGTCTTCGTGTACAGTATATTATGACTGATTACTCCCGTTTTGTACAAATGTTGATTAGCCTTAAAATATCGAGTCACTTTGATATAGTATGTTCATCACAAGTTCTTGCAATGGGCAAAAGAAAGGGATATCATTTAGTGCCAGTTTCTGAAATGCTACACATATTAAAAATACTTTGAACACAAAACCCTTATGATTTGTACTGACAAGGATTACAGTTACCTAAAAATTCATGGAGCAGATAAGACGTTTAGCTTTGCTCATTAGTTGACAGCCTGAGAATGCAGCTGCCTGGGCTTGATGTGAGGTGGATGTATTCCCATGTTAGTTAATGCATGAGGTGTACAATTTCTAAGAAAAATTAAAAAAAATCTATATTTGGTAAGTGTAATTGTTTCAATTACCATTTTTCATTCTTTTGTTAGGATATGTCTCTTGTAAATGTCCATCTTGCAGAAGCTACGTTTCCTTTTACTGGAAATGATGAAGATGAAGTATGTGCTGTCAGCAACATTTTTTTTTCATTTACAGTGGTATTGTTGTTTTGAATAGTTAGACCGTTTATGAATTCATATTTAGTTAAACTCACTCTATTTCATTCTCTAGCTTTGTTTTCAAAAAGGAGATATAATTGAAGTCACCAAGGTAAAAAAAATAGTTTACATACAATAACAGGTCGATGATGTGGACTTGAGTGGGTTTTTCAAATACGGGATTTTATTTTGAAAACCTGATTTCATTAAGTTCGAATTGGAGGCTTTTGATTTGCTTTTCGAAATTTAAATCACAACTAAAGACTACAGTTTGATGCACAATGTACCTCACGTCTTCATTAGGCCCTACGCACACGTACAGTATATGTATGTTTACCTTAAACTATATTTATTAATACGATAGGCCTTCCGTCCATACGTAAACGATGAAAACGATCATCGTAAACGTTCTTCAAAGTGGATATTTTTGAAAATGTCGTTTACGTGTTTTTGTGTGGACGACATACATATAAACGTATATTTTCGTAAACGCCGACGTTACAACATTGCACCAAGCCTATAAAAAGTCCACACTGAAGGCAGCAGACATTCAATATACATGTAGCGCGGATGAAATATTTTTAAGTGTTTTACATGACATTGTAGATAAGTTTACGATGCGTTTGAAAATATATTTTAAATCTTTTTGACCAAAGCAAGGAAAACAAATTTAATTAACAAATTCGACTGGAAATCATAATCATGATTACAGTAAGTGGCTATGAAGCTATTTACCAATTACATTCTCTCATTTTTTTATCAATGTGGTAACACTGTAGGTAGTAGATGGTGGCTGGTGGGAAGGTACCTTAAATGGACGAACTGGATGGTTTCCTAGCAACCATGTGATCGATATTTCTGCAAGTATGTTTTCAACTTACAGTACCATAAGTTGCATGAACACTGCCAATGAAAAACATGGTCTGTTTAGACATGGTCTGTTTTGAAGGTTTTTACAAGGATCACTTTCAAATTCAAATCAAAAAGTTTTTAATCAAAAATGTTTTTACAAGGATCACTTTCAAATTCAAATTCAAAAATCAAATTCATCACAATATTAAATTCAACAGTGTAAAAAAGTAGAGTGCTGCACAGGCAGTGTTTTAAATATAGCAAAATGAAAAGGTGGTAAACTGCTGAGAATAGTTTTAATAACGAATTACTGACGTCTTGAGCAGAGCCCTTCATTTGAGTAATATGTGATGCTCGAAGCGTCAGTATTTCGTTATAAAAACTATTCTCGGCAGTTTACCAATGCACCTTTTCACGCTGCCCTATTTAGTTCAACAGTTTGGAATACAACATTTGGAGCAAGGTATTAAATGTATATGGTTATCAAAGACATAGCGGTCAAACGGCTGTTTTTGTTTTGAAATGACTTTATGTGAGATTGTTTAAATATGATTGGCTAAATATAATTGAAAACTGTCATACACGCCAGGGAAACGTTAATGTTTGACGTGGACATATCAATGTTTGTCATTGACAGTGTTGGTCAATCTTTAAGTAGATGCAACTAACTGCGGTAGTTATATATTGATAAGATATGTGTATTATTGTACGTATAACTTTTATACTGATAACCCCTTTCTGTTCAAATCTATCTTTTACATTGTAATTTCTTTCTGGTGAACACAAAGTGATTTTATTCACCATGGGGCGCTCTTTGAATGAGAAGTGGTTTCTACTAATAGTAAAGTAGTAAACTATCCGAAAACTTTGTTTTGTACTTCAAGAGAAAGTCAATAGATAGTAATATTGTGTACATATACCTGAACAATAAGTGCTCAGTAAATGGTTGAACCCAGTACCACAATGACAGAGAATACACTGTAGTTCATATTTCCTTCCTTGCATGCAGTGGCAGTATGACCAAATTTAAGTTGAAACCAAGTTTTACTTGTATGATTGCAAGTCTCGAAATAAATCATGGAAATCTGCCGGTCATTGTGACCGGTAAGAAATTAAATTTGCCGGCCATGGAGGATTTGTTACCGGTCATATTTGTTTTTTCACTTATTGGCTATTAACGTTTAAATGCAACGTGCACTTGTGTAGCTGGTATAAGTTAGTTTATTTATTGAACAACTTCTCAAATAAATATGTTATTTCTTTGGCAAGAAAAAGACGAACAAGGAACAAGAACAAAACACGTTTTATTTATCAGGTATAATGAACAAAATATTACCTGAGTGTCACGATCGAAATTGTGATAACATTGTATAATAGATATATAACACTCGTTTTATTTTTACATTTATTTCGCTTCGTTGCAGCTTTTACAATCATTATTCGTATATCAGTTAAAAATATAAAGTGTTTTGCCTCTGAGACAGACGAGAGTTGACCGACATGGACCGAGACGAGAGTCAATGTGCAAAAAAGTGGAGTTTTTTTTACAAGTTAATCATTTTCTTCGGCGCCAGTTGTTTCGGAGTCCGACTGCTGCTATGCGCGATGAAGTATCATCTGAAATGCATAGTGTTATATTTGGATCGACGAATATGCCTAGTGCTTTCGGAGAAAGCTTTTTGAGAAAAAAAATTTACCGGTCATGCATGACCGGTAAGCAACGGTATTTACCGGACAAACTGGATAATTTTACCGGTCATTGACCAGTGATCGGCACTAATTTTGAGGCTTGTATGATTGGACTGAGGTCAACCTGTAGGTTTGACCTGCAATCAGTGACAAAATACCTTGGGACACCTCGCATTGTTAGTACTTAATAGTTAGTACCTAATATCAGTAATATGTATTCAATCTTTTTCGTAATAAAGTCTATCCCTCCCTCCCCCTCGCTATTCAATGTTGAATTTAAAGTAATGAACTCAGTAAACGTTTAAACGAACACCTAAATAGTCAACAGCATTGAACAGGGGGGCCGGGGGATAGTTGGAGTGGAAAATGTTGTCCTTTAGGTGAAATGTCCCAACACTTTTGTCACTGATTGTAGGTTTTCGTCAGGTTACTCAGGAACAGTAGTGCATGTACATGCAAGTAGTGCATGTACATGTACTGTTGTGTGTTTGAATAATACTTGGTTATAATAATATTAATGTATGGACGGATGTACTGTATGTATATTTTGCACGTAGTTTTGTAGGAACAAAGTTTAGGTGCGAAAGGTTAGATGGATTTGGTTTTTTAAAAGAGAAGACTGTCATGCTTCCAGTTATCACGCAAATTATTAACAATAATTGTGTTTGTTTTGACTTTTGTTCTGCTGTTCACTCACCAAACGCCAAATCCCTCCTGAAGAAGACCAGAAGGTCGAAACGCGTCGAGGGTTAACCAGAAAAACACAAAATTACTATTCTCTCTTCGATCTTTCTTTACGATCAACGTTACTATAATACTGAACTACGTCACCACTACTAGCGCCGTGGATAATATAATGGTTGGCTAACTCTGTATGCTATGTCCCGCTTCTGAAGGCAATGCCGATGGAGGTCCCATTACCTATTTAAATATTATACCATTGTTTTAATACAAATTACAGTACTCTACAGTTGAAAAATCTTTGCAGGTCCTGAGCCTTCTAGTCTCTCTCAGGCAAAGCCAGATAATGTGCCTGAGAAAAGAGAAAGTGTTCGTGTTTATCACAGTCTGGTAAGCATTTACTTTTTCCCATTAACAAACATGTAAATGTATTATTACAGTACAATCATGCTGTTCTTGTTGTTGTTTTAAACACAATAGGTACTTCAAAATATTTTGGATACAGAGAAGGCTTATGTTCACGAACTACAGGTACCAATATTAATATTAATATTAATATTAATATTAATATTAAAAACTATTCTAAGAATAATCATGCAAAGATTAGTGAAGTGTTCGACACTCGCGGTTAAGTATAGGAAAAAAAGACTGTATCGTTGTCTGGAACGGGTATTATTTTCCGCAAAAATTATTCCAGCTGAACATTTAAAACGACAGAGTAATATCTTTTGTAGTTTTTCGTTTCCTTGCTTCGTTGTTGAGGTATTTCAGTTGTTTGATTTGCAAATTTAACATTTTGATGTCACATGCGCATAATGACTTATCGGAGAAAGTCATTTATCCTTAGTTTTCAAGTTTCAATTCTTTTTAATTCGCACTATAGGCGAATTTCAGGGTATTGCGTGCGCATCATTTTGCAAAGAAATTGGCGGGCTCTTGGCGGGCTGCTCACAAAGTAAGCAATGGCAAACAGACTTGCTAGCGAGCCAACAACAGCAGAATAACAGTGTTAAACATCCAGAAACTGTATCTATACTTTGTTGACTTTAAACAGTATGTTTACTTTGAGTGGAACTTGCCAGTTGTTTTGAAAAATGATGCGCGCGCAACACCCTGAAACTCGCCTATTCACAAAAATATATTGAGACAATAATTACAAATATACAATTCAGACAGAAAGTACTGTTGATACAGAAAATACTTACTATTATCAAGCATGATCACTTGAAAATCTACATGTTTTGTGTTTTGTGAGAAACACACCCACACTCTCTCTTCGAATTAATTTAATAATAGCAACAATATATAACCTTCTCCGATAAATCATTATGCACATGTGACTTCAAAATTTTTAATGTACATATGAAACAATCTTAAATATCTCAAGAACGAAGCAAGGAAACATAAAGCTGCAAAAGATGTTACTCTGTCATTTTAAATATTCTTTCAAATAAAACAAACTTAATTTTCGTTTCATGGGCACAGCACTTTAATAAAATGGTCTATTTACTTATCCTTGAAGTCTTCCATTAATATAGTACATTTAACATTGCTAAATTGTTTCCATTATTTTCTAGGCTTTATTGAAGAATTACCTCAAGCCTCTTCAAGAATCAACTGTGTATGTACTGTAGAATGTACATACTAGTACTTTGTTTTCTCAGCCTCACACGGGGATTGAATCTGCAAGTTTTGAATGACTGATTTATAGCTTTAACCATTTAGCTATTTAAACTGTCATTAGAAGTTGCAGGCGAAGTCCCTGTCTTTGAGCTCAGAGACATTTTCTGAGAATTTGAGCTTGATGGAGTGATGGACATCTTCCAAACGTTCGTTACTACCGTACATCACACCAAGTTTGTACATGTAGTACATGTACACGCACCACTATTAACATCACTTGTAAAAGTGCCCTTTTTATCTCATTTAATTTAGAATTCCACAGGAAGAAAGCATAACACTTTGTGGAAATTTTGAAGGAATACTCAATTTTCAAGAAATGCTTTATGATCAGTTGAAAGAAGTTTCTGAGTATGTTAGTTATTGTGTTATAATCACTGATCTCTCTGGATTAGGTGACGAATTTGCAGTACCAAGATGGCCGCCACGGAAAATTATATGTTTTCGTAGCACGAAAAGAGCGACATTCAGAAAATTTCTGCTATTGGTATCAAACAAGGAACAGTGCACGACATTTAGAAGCTTAGTTTCGCATTTGTTAGTATTATTAAGCAGTAAAACGTGTAATTATTTCGTAGTTTTTTTACACTTTACTCTGCCCAGCAATAGAAAAACTTACCTATATCACAAAACTCGTAAAAACCACCAATGAAATCAGTCAATAACTTCATTATAAAACTATCTACAGTATATACCTTTGGTATTAAAGCATAAAATCTTTACAAAGCTTTCGAGTATGTAGTTGACAATTTCGGACTGTATTTGCTTGTATTTTCCTTCTGTTTTCCAAAGGTAACGGTAAATTGCTATCTGACAATTGTTTTACGGCTTTTCGACTGCCCCAGTAAACTCTACTCTTAAGCCCGCAAGCTACACTGGACCTGGGGTACCAATATGGCCGCTAGTGGCTTCAAAATGTTTACTGCTGACCATAAAGGATGAGCAATCCAGTTGTATAGAGATCAGTGGTTATAATACAGTACAATAATTATGTACAATATATTATTATTTAATTAGTACTGTGGAATTAACGTAACTGCATGAAACCTCACTGTTTTATCTGCAATGCCAAAGGGTTAAAAATCATATTGTAGGTTCCTTTTCGTTTTGAGTCAGCTTCAGCTAAAACATTTTATCCTGGGGAGGAGGCACGGTAAATGACAAAATTACTCGTGTTTTAATTTTTTATTGCCTTATAGACAACCTTTAGCACAACAAAGGATGGGAGCGATATTTTTAAAAGCTGCACCAGATGTATGTTATGTGTATTTGCTTGTTCTTTAAGTATTGCTGTACAGTATTTACATATTTATTGGTCAGAGATCACAATCAAGCAGTATATCAGAAACTAAAAAACTGCCGTGAGTTACCGTAAAGTCCTGGCCAAACGCTTTCAACATTTCATTCAACATCGTTCAACATTGTTGAACGCGTGTTGAACGAAAATTTGAACATGTTCAAATTTCATGTTCAAATTTCGTTCAACATCATTCAACACCATTCAACAACGTTCAACAACATTCAACAGGGGTGGCCAAACGCTTTCAACATGTTGAATCACGGTTGAATTCAACAATGTTGGACGATGTTGAATGAAACGTTGAAAGCGTTTGGCCAGGCCTTAACCACAGCAGTGACGGTATTGTTAATGGTAATGGTAGCAGCAGAAAATAGTCAGTCCCACAATGTGGGCCACACAATTACAGTCACACAGTCAGTTACATGCAGTTGCAGTTACATGCTCTGGTAAGAAAAAAACCCCCCAAAAACCTTGTTACTTTACAGTTGGTTAGAAAATTTACGGTTACTTTTAGTTTTAATTTTAATGGTGGTGGATTGTTGTGGGACAATTTATGTCATTTTATTAAAATTTGGTTCCCCCGTACAACGTTAATATGGAAGTCGATTTCTGTACGTAATATTAGCATTTATAAATACATAAAACATTTAGAAAGCAAGCATGATATTGTGATACAAAACACAATAGGGAACGTACATTAGAAAATCTATTACCTAGCTCAAACACTAAAAATAAATGTATCAACCGTGTTTATATGATTATCACCACGAACCCCAAAACTGTAGAGTTTCAATTATTCTGCCTTTTCTTAAAGGTGATATCCAGCGGAAACGAAACGAAATGTTTACTTCTTCGTTTACAAAAATATATACTGATATACATTATTCAAGATTGTAAGCTTTTCTTGCTTCCTCTTCATTGCTTGTACCCGAAACACAACATTTTCATAAGAAATCCGAAGAGATATCCTCGTTGAATTGCTTAATTTTCTGCCATGTTGCTTCGAACGATTTTTTCAAAACATGACATTCGTAGAATTACATGAAGTACTCGGCTCAGGTTCAGTACTTCATGTACTTATCTACGAATGTCTTGTTTTGAGAGGTGCATGCTCAAAACAAAGTTGGCGGATCATGCGCAGAACGCGCTGGATATCACCTTTAATATAACAGACCAATCATGAAGGCTGTCTGGTATGCCAGAGCTGGTATGCCTAATGACAATGCTTGAATCTTTCCTGAATCTCTTTATATTGGTATGCTGATATCCTTGTGTTTCTTGTAGATGAAAGATTGTTATATAAAATATTGTGCTAATCATCCTCGGGCTGTTGAAGTTCTGACAAAATATGGGTAAGTTCTTTTGCATCAAACTTGGTCACAAAAATTAGGTAGCGATGTTTTAGCTGTTAGTAGAAATGTTGTTCATCATACATGCTTTTTAAAGTGCCAATGCCGCGAAATTTCACCCCAGTTTTTTATGATTGCATTTGAAAGAACACTTAAAATGACAACGTAACATCTTTCGTAGAATTTCGTTTCCTTGCTTCATTCTTGAGATATTCAGGTTTGTTTGACATGCAAATGTCATACTTATGATATTATGTTATATTATGTTATATCTTGTTTATCCCTACGCAAACTACGACGACAGCCTGATCCTTGGAGGTATTGACAAACTCAGTACTAGACGCGAGAAAGCGTGTGAGAAACTTTTTAGTAAAATTATTAACAAACCAGATCATAAATTAGCTCATCTTTTACCACCAAAACAGGAGATACATTATAACTTAAGACAATCCCGCGTTTTTGCTAATTACGCCGCGAATACTAACAGATTTTTTAACACTTTTATTCCTTCATCTGTTGAACTTTTTAATCTAAATTGTAAATAGCTTTACATTACAACCATCATGTTAATATGTTTCTTTAATTTAGTTTTGATTGTATCAACTAATATTGTAAATTGCACGCAATTCAGCTTTCAGCTGCAAGGTGTATTCTTTTTAATAAACTATCTATCTAATCACACTGCATAATGACTTTTTGAAATAACATCAATGTTAGGATAGTCCAAATATTTTACACCCAGCTACACACGTTTAGTGACCAGTCATGGCTACATACAGTACATGCAAGTGTACATGTATAAGTACTCTCAAAGAAAATCATGCTTTTCTAAAAATCATTATGCAGTGTGATATCATAAGTATGACATTTGCATATCAAACAAACCTGAATAGCTCAAGAATGAAGCAAGGAAACGAAATTCTACGAAAGATGTTACTTTGTCATTTTAAGTGTTCTTTCAAATGCAGCCATAAAAAACTGGGGTGAAATTTTGCTGCATTGGCACTTACATTCAAGCTATAGTCAGTGCCACCTCCAAAAATATTCAGAAATTCAAGTGCCCGAGGCTTGTGGAAGGGCCGTTCTCGCCCAGTACCCAGGATCACAGGACGACCAGCTCACAAACTATATAGTACGGTCGCATTACTGAATTACTTCATATCAGCAGTCTGTGTGGCTCACTAAAGTATCGTCGGATTCATTCACAGTTTTTCAAACATGTTCAGTTTTGCACGAGATTGCGACTTCACTTCACTTCACTTCACTTCACTTCACTTCACTTCACTTCACTTCACTTCACCTCAGTTCACTTCACTTCATTTCACTTCACTTCACTTCACTTCACTTCACTTCACTTCACTTCACTTCACTTCACTTCACTTCATTTCACTTCATTCACTTCACTATAACTTAACATGTCTTGAGTGCAAAAATATTTCAAAACCATGCAGAAATACGTTTGAGCTAACGGACTGAAGAAATAAACGAAGGAAATTCAGTACGTTCTTCTGAAACAAAATATATATTATTATATAATTTTTATTGTTAGAAATAGAAGTTGTGCTATGCGTTTTGATAACAAACTTGTATTATTTATTTTACAGCGATGAACTGTCAGAATTTATGGAAAAACAAGGGACCGTTGCACCTGGCGTTCTTACACTTACCACTAGTTTAAGTACGGTAGGTAGAGGGATCATTTTACCCCATTGCTATGGTTATCTTCTAATAGCAGTTTTCAGCTTTTACTGCAGTGAAAATTGGCAGAATTTATATTTGTTAGAATAGCTGTATACTGTTTAAGAATTAGAATGCGTAAGCACTCCGTAATAAATATTATAGTTTTACTGAGGAAAGATTTTTTGCATTTCAATGGTTTTAAGATGCGCAAAGCTCTAGTTTGAGTTTGTTGACTTTATTGTATTCATTATTGTTTCTTGTTTTTAATTGAGATATCAACTTGCATCTTTGCAGTTGTAAACATAAAAGATTTCTGGTTCATATCAGTACTGCAAATACCTTGAGCGTCGGGCCAATTACAGTCATTTGCAACACTTTTGACCCAAATTTTCGGAAGTTCGTTCCGAAGTTCGCAAGTTCGTTGGGAAGGTTCAAAGTTCGTTTTTAACTACGAATTTCATTGGCTGCTAGGAACCAAGCAACCAATCAAATGCGTAGTTCAAAACGAACTGCGAACTTCTGACGATTTGGGTGAAAAGTGAGTTGCAAATGACTGTTAAGACCCGACTAACACTTCTGCAAACGTTGCACGTATATGCGACATGTGTAGGCTCAGGAGAGAAAAAGGGCGGGAAACTTTATTATGTAGTTTGTAATGTCTAACGTTGTTTATAAATTACAAGGCGACGACTGAAATATTATAAGGTAGGCACTGTTTGTATGGCTTCTTTGTTAAAATTGTAGAATATTAAGAGATTATGAACCGAGAGCGAGGTCTGTATGGGAAAATATCAGACCAAGGTCTTAACAGTACGAACCGCCTTAGAAAACAGATCAAGATGGCGGTAAAAAAAGGCGTAAATGCGACTTTGGGTCTGACGTATCTGAACTTCATGGTGGAGTCAAGAATTAAAGAATTGATAAAAATTTTCATTGTTTTTCTTTCTTTTTCACAATTATGTGAAAATCGTTAGGTCTTTTTTTACTTAGTGTAAGCAAATCTTCATTTTATGAATGCTATAACCTATAATACTGCAGACAAAATTTAAAAGTATAAATTTTATAGATATACTGTGCATATTATGCACTTTAATGAAACTTTGTAAATTTTTGTTGTGTAATTTAGTTCTTCAGGCGGCTTGACAAATACCCAACGCTTTTGAAGGAGCTTGAAAGACATTTAGAGGTAACACTTTACAATCATCGAAGGCCGTTTGCAGCCTTCTCAAGACAATAATTTTTTCAAATTAGGTAGTAGCCAAAATATTCACCCATGCGTCATCCAATGCGTTATCGATGTGTATTTTTATTTTTTTAGGATGGTCATGTCGATGAGTTCGATACAAAAAAGGCGATTGCCGTGTTTCAGAATATCGGGGTAGGTGTCTAATTGCTCCTGCATGTATATAAGACGGAATGTGTTTAATGTACCTATACCTACAGTATATACTCTTATACCTATATCTACACTTATACCTATATCTATACCTATACATCTAAAACTCATTAATAATTCATGAGAAAAACGCAAAGAAAATCCATGTTTAATGAGTGTCTGTATATGTGATACAGATTTCTCTTGATTTACATAAACTTTAGCTTTGATTTTCTCGACTTAGACAACGTTTTTTTAGGAAAAATTACTACGCCAATGAACTTGCCAAATCGGATCGTTTTAGATGTCATTTACAGAATTCGTGTCCGTTCTGTATCGGGAAACAGGCACTCGGCTTCGCCTCGTGTCTGTATACCCCGATACAGAACGGCCACTCATTCTGTAAATAGTACATACACTTATACCTATATCTACCTATATCTATACCTATACTTAACACTTATTGACTGGAACCGAGGGAAACAGTATGTTTTGTGGCCCCAAGACCGCCGTTGTTACCCGAGGCGAAAATAAGTATTTTATTATATACCAAGTGTCAAAGAAAACAAAAAAAGAAAGACGTCAAATCACTGATTAAATATAAGAGGGTTGTCGAAGAAACTCGTTGAGTTGTACTTTTGTAACTCGGCGGCAAGTCCTTTTTCGATACAAAATTCCCTTAAGAATTTAACAGCTTGCATCTTTGAGTACATTATCTATTTCATCGCTGCTTCGGCTAGCAAACCTTTGTTTTGCTCCATAACTTGAGGATTTTATTATTGATCGGTCCATAACGTATTATTCACCGCTTCATGCAGAGCTGTTGCCGGGTATATAATAACTATATATTGGTATATAATAACTACATTTATACGTATACCTATACTTATACGTATACCTACACTTATACCTATATCTGCACATATACCTATACTTACTACACTTATACCTATACATACACTTATTACTTCACTTATACCTAGTGATTTTCTGTAAAGTGTTTACCCTCTCGAAATAAAGTTTTTATTATTATTATTATTATTATTATTATTGTTATTGTTATTATTATTATTATACCTATACATACACTTATACCTACACTTATATCTATACCTGCACTTATACCTATACATGCACTTATACCTACACTTATATCTATACCTACACTTATGCCTATACATACACTTATACCTACACTTATATCTATACCTACACTTATACCTATACATACACTTATACCTACACTTATATCTATACCTACACTTATACCTACACTTATACCTATACATACACTTATACCTACACTTATACCTACACTTATACCTATACATACACTTATACCTATACATACACTTATACCTATACCTACACTTATACCTATACCTGCACTTATACCTGCCCTTATACCTATACCACCTATACCTACACTTATATCTATACCTGCACTTATACCTACACTTATACCTATACTTATACCTATACCTACACTTATACCTATACCTACACTTATACCTACATTTATACCTATACCTACACTTATATCTATACCTGCACTTATACCTACACTTATACCTAACCTACACTTATACCTATACCTACACTTATACCTACACTTATACCTATAGCGTGTCAAAATTTTAATGGTGGTATATTGCATAAGGCAATCCGCGAAGCAGTGACGTTTCGAGCGACCGAAAACTCTTCATATAAGTGAAATTCTATTTTATGTTCTTTATTCTATTAGGGTCCTTCACTTGAAACGTCATTGTCTTGGCAGTACACCATTTTTTTGTAGCACAGTGTACTGACAGTGCTTTTATAATATTTGGATTAATTCTAATGTGTTTTTTCTATTTTAGACTAGCTGCCGTGAAATGAGGAGGCGTAAAGAAACAGAACACGAGATATTAACTGGTACAATTGAGGGCTGGGAGAAAGAGGTATGAATATTTGATTTTCATTTCTAAATTGTCTGCTTCAGCTAAGTACAGAGCGGCATTTAATGTCATTCTTAGTCTTAGTTCTACTCCTTACACCATGTTATGTTCTTCAACTTCAATATGGAGCTACAGTACCTCTTGCTTGAAAGGGATGAACCTCAGTCTATACATTTAGAATGAGTAAATCAGACAACAAACTATGAATATATTATACCTTAATTATAATTCTCGACGAAGAACGAGGTTTCAGTATTTTTTGCATGTGAATTCATGCGTTATCTTTTAGTTAAAGTGGTTCTCTGATGAAAATATTGTTGGTAATGTTTCTGCATAATCCTAAAGATATGGTTCTTAGTAATTGTGCAATGTTTCATTTCAAAATTCTCAAAAACAAAGTTGTGTTTTACATGCGAAGTTTGTATTTTGGAGTGGCGCCATTAAATTGGCCGTGCTTGAAAAGAATGAGTTGAGGAGAACTTATGACGTCATAGATTCAACAAAAACAAAAAAAGATCATTGCTGTTGTCAACAAAAGGGTCATTGTTGTTATTGAGTCTATGACGTCATGAGCTTCCTCGACTCATTCTTCTCAAGTTAGGCCACTTTTAAAATAATGGCTGCGCTTCAAAATAAATTATTATTATTATTATTATTATTCTTTATTTAAGGAGGATAACTTTTTCAGCAGAACTGGTGGGGTTCTCCATTTACAGCTAAAACCTATAGGTATTGATTTTACGGAGGGAGGAAAACCGGAGAAACCGGCGAAAAACCCTCGAAGCACCGGAGAGACCAACTAAACTCTACTCACATGAGTCCCCACGCCGAGAACGGGGTTATTCCCAGATGGTCACCCATCCAAGTGCTAACCCCGTCTAACCGGGCTTAACTATTGGTGAGAGGCAGCGCCCTAATAGCACACGCTATCCGTAAAGTATAACCTTTTCTTCGACGAATTTTGAAATGAAACTTTGCACGATTAGAGAACCATATTCGATGAAGTGCTTACATTTGAAGTGATTTTTTTAGTACAATTCAAACAGAGAACGAAGCAGGCAAAATATATCTAGTGTTGTTTTTTGTTTGAAACGCTTTAAGAAACATTGTAAATTTCATATATACTGTACATTTATTACTAAAGATTTATTTTTATTCAAAGTGACGTTGCCTTCATCTTCCAAACTTTTTGGAAAAGTTTTTTTGTTTTCAATCTCAACCGAAGACGGCAATATTGTCTTAATCGAGCTTCATGGTAAATATACAAACGTCTTTGTTGTTTTTCTAGGAAATGAAGAAACTAGGGGAGCTAACGTATATGTCTTCCTTACTTATTCATGGCGAGAATGAGGTAAGGTACATGTATTAGTTATTAGCACTATTGCACATGCATGTCACGTGTAGCAATCGTGCATGACTTACACGCAAAAATCTTGTCTAAGTATTATTTTAGCCCCATTGATCTTATCTGATTAGTCAGGGAAATGTAAAAAAGTAGAGTGCTGCGTAGACAGTGTTTTGCATGGATAGGTATGGTAAACTGCCGAGATTTAGTAACGAAATATACTGACGTTTTGAGCGGAGCCCTTTGGAGTGGAGCCCTTTGGAGTGGAGCCCTTTGGAGTGGAGCCCTTTGGAGTGGAGCCCTTTGGAGTGGAGCCCTTTGGAGTGGAGCCCTTTGGAGTGGAGCCCTTTGGAGTGGAGCCCTTTGGAGCGGAGCCCTTCATCATAGTAAAATTTCACTCTGATGAAGGGCTCCGCTCGAAACGTCAATATTTTGTTACTAAAACCTCGGCAGTTTGCCATCTTGGCAATTCGTCATGCCAAAAAGCGCGTGGGCACCCTGCGGCGGACTCGAAAGACGCGCGGGAGACTGGCAGGGGATTTAAAAAACCCCGGCAAATCGGTTACCGGAGGCGTGAAAAAGGCGGAAAAAGGGAAGAAAGGGAGGAAAGGGGGGAGGGAGAGGAAAAAATATAAGGGATGAAACACCAAACGTTCAACGTGGAATGCGTTCCGCAAGTAGCCAGGACATCTCGTATCGTCGGGAGCCACCGTTAGAATACTGAAACCGACTGAATCTCAGAGTCAGATGAATGTGCAATAAATCAATACAGTAATCCTGAGACTTCCCGCTTTATCCGAAAAACTTATCGTAGGATTTCGTAGCTATCCGAAGTGTCAACGATGATGTAGTGTCCTAACTACTTGCGGAACACATCTCCCGAAAATACGATATGTAATTTAGCTATAATTTTGATTTATATTTTGATAAATGAATCATTATCACAACCATGGGCTTAGCCAGAGGCCCGTCCACCCGTCTTTTGGACGGGCATTTTTGAAAGTGGACGGGCAAATATTTATTAAAACAAAACTCCAGTATTTCGTCTTTAGTTCTTTAATTAATACAACCATACAAGGTTTAAGGATTTAGGGTGAAGGAAAATTCGAGTGTAGAATATATACATTTTAAGACCAAACCGGGAGCAGTTGGGAAAAATGCAACTGCTCCCGGTTTGGTCTTAAAATGTATATATTCTACACTCGAATTTTCCTTCACCCTAAATCCTTAGAACATGCTATGTAATCGAGTGAAATGCCCAATATCATTTATAATATACCCATTCTCTCCTGGCATTACCACCTTATTATATATACAGAACTCGCGATCAAGCTCTCGGCAACGGCCTCCGTGGCTCAGTGGTCAGAGCATTGCACTAGAATCGCAAGGTCGTGGGTTCAATTCCTGCTGGAGGGCCTGTGTAGTTGCATTTTTCGCAACTGCTCCCGGTTTGGTCTTAAAATGTATATATTCTACACTCGAATTTTCCTTCACCCTAAATCCTTTGAACATGCCATGTAATCGAGTGAAATGCCCAATATCATTTATAATATACCCATTCTCTCCTGGCATTACCACCTTATTATATATACATGCAGAACTCGCGATCAAGCTCTCGGCAACGGCCTCCGTGGCTCAGTGGTCAGAGCATTGCACTAGAATCGCAAGGTCGCGGGTTCAATTCCTGCCGGAGGGCCTGTGTAGTTGCATTTTTCGCAACTGCTCCCGGTTTGGTCTTAAAATGTATATATTCTACATACAAGGTTTAGTTTTGCTATGACATTCAACAGTCGTTGCACATACTTTGACCACAAGATACAAGTTCCTATGTTTTTGCGAAATATTTAGTATTTAGGACTAAATTTGACGATTACTTTAATCTGCAGAGGGGGACGTCAACCATAATCCCATCAGCATGACAACATCACGTATTAGCATAATTACATTCTACAACCACTGACACAAATGCACGTGTTTTCAGTACAAAATAGTGTGGGTTACTATCGTTAAATATAGACAAAGAAAACGATAGGTTTTGCTGCTGTTTGCTCTCCAATTTAGAGTACTGTACTTTTGTTTTCCAGAATGCTCAGAATCACGTTTTCAGAAGACCTGATTTCAAAAAATTTCGGGCGGTGTGTGTGTGTGTGTGGGGGGGGGGGGGGGGGGGGGGGAGCGGGGGGATGCCCCCAGAGCCCCTAGTAGTGCGGGTACAGTTTTGGACGGGTAGATTACTAATCCTGGCTAAGGCTCTGATCACAACTACTTCGCTCAATTGTCTCAAAAATTCTAATACCTATATATAGGCGCTTAAAACGATGTTCAAAACAAGGGAGAATTCGTGTTTCATCCCTTTATTATTTTCCTTTGCACACCACGACCGAGTGTGCCACATCCCCCGCGCGTCTTTCGAATCCGCCGCAGGTGCCCGCCACCGATCTCAATAAAAGATAGTCAACTTTGGGATTGGGAACAAGTTCTAAGGCCGCAATGCGTCATATGTTCCACTATCGTAAGATGGCGGCGACTGGCACGAAATGTTTGACTGCTGGCCATAGGGAATGGCCCACGCGCTTTTTGGTATGACGAATTGCCAAGATGGGCTCCATGTGGCTCTAGTTAGGGAAATGCCTACTTCTGTGTTTATGACGTCGTATGGTCACATGCACTCACCCCCATAGCTTGGACTTGAGCACTGCAATTGGTACTAAACTTGTTCTCGCTTTTCAGGAGGTGAAAGAAAGACAGTTCCTGTTGTTTTCCAGCGTGCTTGTGTTGCTGTCTGTAAGTGAAAAACTAAGTGGATATTGCTACGAGGTAAGATTGTAAGAGTACAAGGGAAAACAGTGATATCGGCAATCACTCCATTCATTCCACTCTACTCCACTCTACTCTAGTCCACGCCACTTCACTCCACTCCACTCGTCGTCCTCCTGGCATCTTAAGATCCCTTGTGCAGTTCAATGGTCCATCCTCGTTCTCAGGGTCTTTGCAGTAAACTTGAAATTGTAGGCCTTGGTATAAAATAAACTGGATCTCTCATATTCTTGGACATTTGTACACAGGGGCGAATTTAGGGTACGTCAAACACGTCACGCGACGTAGACAAAAATCCCAGACTAATTTATTCATGAATTAATTAGTTGGAAAATTTATTTAAAATTTGAAAATTTCAAATTTAAAAAATATTCAAATTTTTAAAAATTTTATATGAATTTTTGAAATTTTCAAAAATTTCATTTTTGCATGTATTTAGCGCTATATCGAGGAAAAATTAATAATTCTCTGACCCCGTCCCAGTCCTCGGCTGGAGGACACTTGGTCTACTTCATGTAGCCTAAACGAAACTGTTCATACGGTATGGATAGAGAGGGATGTCATTTACAAATGTGGATAATTAGTCTACGGCAAAATGGCCGTCTACGTCGAAATAACGAGCACTGATTGGACAAAGACAATAGAGATACCGCGGAAGTAGTGGGACTACGTCGGAAGTAAAATATTTTGACGTTCTCGGCTTTTGATTGGCTAGCAAAGGATATTTCGACGTACACGGACTACGGCAAGAGTGCAAGACTACGGCATAACTAAGCTGCCTGAGCCAGCAGTCAATCTTCTGCTTGAGTTCGATTATGGCGTTCTAAGAGACACAGAGTGAAAACGATGAATTGTCGAAGACGATCTGTTGCGATTTGGCAAAGAAACTCCAATCGTGTATTCCTCGTGGGTCAAGAGTTTTCGGCGCAGATTGGCAAGCCATTTATACATCGGGTGATCGGGATATCGACGCAGGCATATATAATATTCCTCAGTATGCTAAAGCTGTTTCTTGAAAGAAAGTTAATTGCTTTAAGGTGAGTGGATACTATCTTATCTTTAGTTCCTCAGACTTGTGCAACCATAAAAAGCGTAAATTATTTAAATTAGATGGGATATGTAGAGCTCTCAAGTATATTTATGAATAATTCATCATATAATTATTAAGATAATGAGATGTGTTACAAATATAAGTAATCCATCACTAAATATTATAATTAAATAATCTTACTGTAGCCGAAAGTTTGGAACATTTTAGATCAATAGCAACAGAATGTAAATTTAAAAAAGGTAAAAATTTATTTGTTAAAAAAAAGCCAGAAATTAGGTTTATATACCATTTCATCATCATTATTATACATACAATATATGTGAAGTAGCAATTTTCTAGGCTATACCAACAATGTTATATTATTAAGTTACTTAATATGACAGTAAATACCTTCTTGGGCTGATTATGCAACATCGATAACTTAGATGTTGTGTAGTGGGCTTGAGGGGGTATATATTGTTCATAGTTTGTTAATTATTAATGTATATACTAGTTCTATTTTCAATAAGAAGGATCTACACCAAACAAGCAAATTTTGCTTTCTTGTAGATTCCCCATCACTGTAAATTATTATTTTCTTCTTTCATATCTATTTGTACTATCTATATTATTTTGTGATGAAATAAAGTACATATATATATATATATATATATATATATATATATATATATATATATATATACATACATACATATATATATATATAATATATATATATATATATATCTGGGGGGGGGGGGGGGGGGAAGAGAAAAAAAGTACTTGGTAGTTACTAGTTAGTATGAGTATGACTTGGGATGATGTAGAGAGATGAGCTTCTCTATGTCCATGAAATGTCCCATGTGGTCTATTGATGATGAAGAACTTTATTTAAACACGCTAAAACCCCAACAACTATTGCTGGTTTCCATGGGGGGCGTGTGATCAAAATAGACTAATTACAATACAATAATTAAAACTATAAAATCTAATTACAAAGTTCATAAAATATAAAATGTATGACAAATTTACAATATAATAGTAGGATAAGGATTTATAATATAACTACAAAACGTGAGCAGCAACTCTATTTTTGAAAATAGAATAAGACTGGGACTCTCTTATGGAACTTGGTAAAGAGTTCCATGTTATAGCCCCATCATAACTGAAACTTTTCTTTAAGCTATTTGTTTTAGGTAATGGTATGTGAAGCATTGTACTACAACCTCTTAAATTATGACTTGTAATTTCAGACTTTTTTATAAACAAGTCTTGAAGAGGTTGCGGCCCGGAATTATTGAGGACTTTAAACATTAATTTTGCCTTTAGCTTTTGTCTTTGAACCCGAAGAGTATCCCAGCCCAGAGCGCTAAGGGCCTCAGTATGGTGAATATCATTACTGATATGCATGAGAATTCTGGCTGACCTATTATGAAGTTTTTGTAATCGTGTCGATTGACACAAGCCAAAAACGTCCCACAATTCACAACAGTAATTGAAATGCGGTTGAACAAGTGCATGATAGACAGAAAGTAACGTATTGTTATCAACAATGGGTCTTAACCTTCGCATGGCTCCAATTCCTTTAGTTATTTTCTTGCAGATATAGTCGGTATTACCATTCCAAGACAAATGCTGATCAACAATCACCCCAAGAGACTTTGTTTCGGAAACTTGTTTTCGATAGCTATTTTAGGCTGTTTATCAATACCTTTAAGTCTAGGTCTTGAACCGATCAAAATAAATTCTGTCTTGGCAACATTTAAACTTAACTTATTTGCTAATAGCCAGTTTTTTAAGGAATCTAAATCCATATTCATGGCAGATTCCACTTCATTAATTGATTCTCCAGAAGATGTTAAGGTCGTATCATCGGCAAACAATCGCGTTTCGGTTTTCTTGAGACATTCAGGGAGATCGTTAATATAAAGTAGGAATAACAGAGGGCCCAAAATAGAGCCCTGTGGAACCCCACAAGTAATCGGTTTTTCAGACGAATTAACGCCGTTTACTTGACATTTCTGGACACGGTCAATCAAAAATGATCGAATTAGCGATAAGGCATTTCCTTTTATTCCATAAAGATCTAATTTACGTAACAGTATTTGATGGTTTACTGTGTCGAATGCCTTTTTTAAATCGATAAAGACAACCAGGTTGAACATGCCCCGGTCAATATTTGTGCACCAACTATTTGTACAGTCAAGTAACGCCATTACTGTTGAGTGGAACTTTCGAAAACCGTACTGTTTAGTCGAGAGTAGGTTATTATTGATTAAATATTCGTATAATTGATTATATAAAATCCGTTCCATAATTTTACTTATTGCGGGTAGGACGGAAATTGGTCTATAATTTTCTCTTAAACTTCTAAGACCATTTTTGTGGATAGGAGTAACCCTGGCCATTTTCCACTCAAGCTTAAAATAATTGATTGATTAAAAATATGTGTTATCGATGTAGAAATTACAGGAGAAGCAATCTTCAAGATTTTAATAGAGATGTTGTCAATACCAGTAGCTTTAGAATTTGATAGACCGTTTAATAAGTTTATGACCTTATCAACACTTATTGTCTCAAAAGATGTAAAGCGAGCATTTGTTATTTTAACATAATCAGCAAAATTTTGTTCTGAATTGCTCATAGAATCTGCTAGATTTTCTCCAATATTAGTAAAATAGTTGTTGAAACCATCCGCAATTTCGTCAGGTACAACAGTGTTGATGCCATTTATATTCAACTCATTTACAGTACGGTCTTTCGAATTTCTTCCAAGTAGATTATTTATTATTTTCCAGGCTTTTTTGGGATTGTGTTTTTGATCAGCAATCATCCGTTGGTAATAGTCAGACTTTACTTTCCTAATTTTAATGTTAACCATATTTCTAGCATGCTTGTATTTTGACCAATCAATTTCAGTCTTAGTAATCATTGCTTTCTTTTTAAGTTTATCCCTGTTTCTAATGTGCTCCTTCAGGTCTTTTGTCAACCAAGGAACCTTTTTAGATTTTACCCTTTTATGTTGAAGGGGCGCATGCACATCCAAGACCTCCATGAATAATTTTTTCCAAAAGAGCCACATCGCGTTAGGATCGTCCTCTAATACATAAAGTTGTTCCCAAGGTTGTTTCATTAGATCTTCCAAAAAATGTTGTTCATTAAATTTTTTCATATTTCTAATCTGGATGGTAGTAGCCTTAATTTTAGGAGATATATTTATTTTCCTGATTGCAAAAATAAGACTATGGTCACTGACCCCTGTATGAACAACCCCTGAAATGGTGATCTTTTCTGGGTTAGATGTTACAAAATGGTCTAAAAGAGTTGAGGACGTCCTTGTAATGCGAGTTGGCTCCTTTATTAATTGGGATAATTGATAGAGTTCGAGTAAAGAAAGCAATTTCTTAGTCGGTTGATCAGGGGTGGCTTTTAGTAAATCGCAATTTAAGTCTCCAAGGATGAAGAGTTCCTTGTCTTCATTATCAATAACCTTGACCAAATTTTCAAAATATTCAAAAAAATCTGACGAAGAATCTGGTGGTCTATAGACCGCAACAACCACAAAAGGTCGACTATTTGGTTTTATAATTTCCAAACAAACTGCTTCTAAATCGACCGGTACTAGGTCATTACGATTTAAGTAATTTATAGAGTTTCGTAAATAAATACACACTCCACCACCTTTTCGGGATCTATCTTTTCTGACGACATCGTAACCTTGAATTTTAACTTCATTGTTACTGATAATGGAGTCAAGTCTAGTTTCGTTAAAGGCCATTAAATCTAAATGCTGATACTAAAATTTCTTGATACTAAAACTTCTTCTAATCAGACAGTGTTTGGCTGGATAGAGGTATTAAGGCGAGTACCTGGTATCTCAAAACCAGACAACTCAGGGTAAATAAGGGGTAAAGTATTAGGTAGTTAAGAATTAAGTGACTAGGATGATGTAGAGAGATTAGTTCCTCTATGCCCATGAAATGTCACATATGGTCTATCCATATTGCTTCTTCTAATCAGACAGTGTTTGGCTGGATAGAGGTATTAAGGCGAGTACCTGGTATCTCAAAACCAGACAACTTAGGGTAAATAAAGGGTAAAGTATTAGGTAGTTAAGAATTAAGTTGACTAGGATGATGTAGAGAGATTAGTTCCTCTATGCCCATGAAATGTCACATATGGTCTATCCATATTGCTTCTTCTAATCAGACAGTGTCTGGCTGGATAGAGGTATGTGTTAAGGTGAGTATCTGGTACCTCAAAACCAGACAGCTTGGTAGCTAAGGGATTGCAGCAAGTGGCTGCGATTGACCTTACAAAATATTTTGGAGCCTTGGCTGTCCATGTCAAATTCACTGTACAACAGTGATTCGTAGGCATGCTAATGAGCTCTGACATGGAGCAAAACAGTCCTAAAAAGTTGTCTGCAATAATGATAAAAAAATGCAAAAGCCTGGTCCTTAAAAATCATAAAACGTTGTATAAAAAACACAAGTTAAAACTGTAAGATTTTGCGAAATAGTCTTGTCAGAATGCCAATCTCGTACCCAGAGCCTGCGATCCTTTTGGTCAGTACCAAGGAACGGAGGCTCTGGGAAACTCCGATGAAACTCGGCACCTGATTGGTTAGTTCGATCAATCTCGACCCAGCAATAAACAAGTGAAAATTAAAATTCTGTGCACGTTGCTTATAACCTGTTTAATTGATTTATCAACGTTCTGTAACACATAATTATAAACGACAAACCTAATATACAGTGAAAATCCCGATAATTTACAAGTTAAAACTATTATTATTGTCGCTTTGTCGCCAAACAAACATCTGTCGTCTGATTCGTCTCGTATTTATTCGCAGTTTTGTCTCAGAACTTTAAAAATAACATTAGAGAAGCAAGGTCGATATAATATAGCCAAAATTCCTAACAGAAAGTACAATTCCTTACCGAGCAGCTGAGCTGAGCTGAGCCGAGCCGATCGCGGCCAACGCGGACAAATAAAACCTACGGCTCAAATCGTCCGGTCAACGATTAGGAGAAAAGCAAAGAATGGCCATTCTTACACGAAATGCTTTATCGAGAGCCTTGTAAAACATGTTGATTTTATTCATCGGTAAACAAATATTTCCCTGGTCTTCGGACTAGCGAACGATTATCAACATGACAGTTACAAATGATGAGGAACTGGGAACCAGAGGATTGGGACCAAAGACCCCGATTTGGGGACATTTTCATCGGAGTTTCCCAGAGTCTCCTTTCCTTGGTACTGACCAAAAGGATCGCAGGCTCTGGGTACGAGAGTGGTCAGAATGCAGGAAATGCCAACCTCGTCCCCAGGGCATTTTGCCTCCACGTTGGAAGTCGGCGAAAATGGCCCTGGCATCGGCTGGTCGATTCTATAATCGGATTGGCCAGTTTAAAAACTTGATTAATTCAGATACAGTGTAATTTGTTCATCAAAATATGAATTGCAATAAGTCCACTCTGCGAAGTTCATCCAAAGAATTGTAACGATAGCTTTGGTTAAAGTCAAGAACAACATTAGATATATGTTTCTTCCCGACATTTAAATGTATCCTGGATAATCGTGGGGAGTATCATGATGAATAATGCTAGCCAGACTGTTGCATTTATGATAAAGGTTCACATGAGTGATTCGGCAGAGCGTTAAATATTTCTTATTTATTATTCATGTATACGTATTATACAAAAACGAAACACAAAGACCGCATAAATTTTCTTGCCAAAACACCACAAAATTCTGGGTGTCCCGTGACCAGCCGATGCCAGGGCCATTTTCGCCGACCCCCCAACGTGGAGGCAAAATGCCCTGGGGACGAGGTTGAGGAAATGCCATTTCAGGGAACCAAATTTTAAAAAATTTCCGGGGGGGGCATGCCCCCGGACCCCCTAGAAATAATATTTCCGGGTTTGACGTACTCTGAAAAATTCCTGGATCCGCCCCTGTTTGTACATGTACAAGAAGCTGTGATTCCCAGTTTTAAACTCGACATTTTCGAATTTTAGACGAGTTACAATGTATCAGATATCAAAGTCAGGAGCTTGGAGGATAATGAAGGAATCTTAAATGCGCTTGAAATCCAAGGTTAATATTATTTTTACTGTTATTATTATACGAAATCTTGTGTCATTTGTGGTCAGTATAGGCGAGTTTCAGGGTGTTGCGCATCATTTAAAAAAAAAACAACTGGCAAACTCCACTCAAAGTAAACATACGGTTTAAAATCAACAAAGTATAAATACAGTTTCTGGATGTTTAACACTGTTATTCTGCTGTTGTTGGCTCGCTAGCAAGTCTGTTTGCCATTGCTTACTTTGTGTGGAGCCCGCCAAGAGTTGCCAAGAGCCCGCCAATTCCTTTGCAAAATGATGTGCACGCAATACCCTGAAATTCGCCTATTGTTCTGTTTTTTATTTTATCTTCATAATTAGCTCCCAATAAAAACCTCACTAACAATTCATAATATCTGCAATCAGTAAGATTTTTTGAGCTAAAATAGCCGGCTCGATTTCCCGGTCCCCGGTAGAAATCGAGCCTACTAAAACAGTTTGTATTTTTAAAATAATCGATAAAAATGAACATTCTAGGCATCAGTGTTTTCAAGTAAGGCTCACGTCTTTATATCAGATAAAGATCGGCTGCTCATGTTTTATGGACTATTACTTATAAACTATATCTAACTCATAATTCTGATTGGTCTTACACTATTTTATTCTGGCTAACGATTTTATTTGTCTCTGGGATTCCCTTGGAAAGGAGTACGTTCTACAGGATTCAGTATACCAAAGACAAAGGTGTCAATATGGGTTATGTTTAGACCGATTTAGTACATGATTATTAAATTAAGATTAGTTTTACGGACGGAGGAAAACTGGAGAACAGGGAGAAAAACGCTTGAACCACAGGAATATTTTTTTTCCGTGTCGGTGAATAGTGTAGATATTTACGTCGCTTCGAGAATCGTTTAACGTTATCAGAACAAGAAGTGATTCATTTGATTAGGATCGTACTCTGTGTGTGTATGTGTGTATGTGTGTATGTCATTTCGTAGCTTCACGAAAAGGGCCACATTAAAAAGACTTCTGCTATTACAGTCAAACCTCTGAATTGTGAACTGTCCAGTGACAGTTGCATCAGTAATAATTGTGATACAGTTAAAATTTACCTTCCTTTCCTGTGCCTGACATTTCACATTTCTTAGCACCCAGATTTCGGGAGCCTATAGTGTGTACATTCGGTTATAATGTTATAGAGCTTGTTGATATTGGCGGCAATAGCAAGCTGCAACATAGGTCAGGTGGGCTGCAGTAGAATTGAGTTATTTTCTGTTTTATACTGAATTGTTTGACAGCTGTACTAGCTGGTACTACACAGTACATATGAACACATTTTCT
The DNA here is from genome assembly GCA_964035015.1 of Corallium rubrum. Classification (NCBI taxonomy): domain Eukaryota; kingdom Metazoa; phylum Cnidaria; class Anthozoa; order Scleralcyonacea; family Coralliidae; genus Corallium; species Corallium rubrum. The sequence continues at coordinate 9,105,487 of OZ035997.1, read as the reverse complement.
GAGTAACAGATGACAATCGCGGAACCTGGACACGAGACTATAGCGCTTGTTTTGATTAATAATTGACCTTCATATGGTCGACTAGCCTAATGGTCGACCTGCGCTTCGACTGAACATCATGAATAGCCGCATGACTTTACTACCGATCTCGGTACGGTGATTTTGGTAAACGTGGAAAACTGAAGTAAGCCGATGTATTGGACGAGCAAGGACACTATTACTTGCCTCAGTTACCTTGAGACCTTGACCCTTGTGCTTTGGTTTCATGTTGAAATCACTGTGGTTGTTTTGAAACGCTCTGGATCCCGAGAGCTTCCAATGTGAGTATTTAATCTCTTAAGATCGTGTCAAATGGAAAATCGATCTTCTTTCTTTGTGTCGAGTTTGTGAATTGTGTGATGCGATTCAAAGCGCCTCCGAGTGGTCACTTTTCATCCTTGTCTTCTTTTCATATATACAGTTGGACACCCTGTGCTTATCTCACTCCGCGCTTAACGGAAGCACAAACTCCATATCCGTGCACGCCTTGTGCCACACGTCATTTGGTATTGAAACAACGAATGTACCAGCTCTTTACTTTCAGTTGTGGTCGCTGGTTTCTCACGTATTGTATTAAATATGACCGCGACAGATAACATTAGCTGGCAATCAAGTAAGAAGACTGTCTTGGAAAGGAATTGCCATATGTTTAATAATTCGTTTATGAGCGACGTTACTCTTACTTGCGAAGAAGAAGAACACAGTAAGATGCATTTCCATGCTCATAAGTATGTTCTAGCGACCACTAGTCCTGTCTTCGCAGCCATGTTCTACGGAAGCATACCGGCAGACAACTCTCGTATTTCTGTGCGTGATGCTACTGAAGAAAGTCTCGAAGCGTTTCTTCGTTTCTTGTATACGGGCGATTGTAACATGACGCCAGACGTTGCTCTGAAGGTTTTGCACTTGGCTGATCAATTCGACGTTCCCTCGCTGACAGAACACTGCGTCGTGGTTCTTCAACGTAATCTTACACCAAGTAACGTCTTTAAATTCTTGGAGAAGTCCATACTACTTCGCCTGAGCGAATTAGAAGAGAAATGCTGGAATGTCGTGGATAGCGAAACGCAACAAGCTATTGCATCAGCCGACTTCACTTCCATCGCACAAGAAACACTGGTTGCTGTACTGCAGCGCGATACTCTTCGCATGGGCGAAATCCCACTTTTTGAAGCTGTTATGAAATGGTGTAACCACCAGTGTGCAATCAAAGAACTGGATGCCACTCTTGAGAACAGACGAACCGTTCTTGGTGCAGCCGTTTATCAACTACGCTTCCTGTTGATGTCGCAAGAAGATTTCACTCGCAACGTAACCGCCAGTAGCTTGCTCACTGACGACGAAGTTGTTCCAATTTACAAGGCTTTTTCTGGTGTGATGACCAAGGACTTAAACTGGACTATTACTAAATCACGATGCACTTCGTTAAGATTTGCAAGATTTTCCCGTGCTGACGTGAAGGCCCCTTGTCATAACATGTCAGTTTTGAAATGGTTCAGTCACCAGGGAAACGAGCAAAACAACAATGCTTCGTGGCATTATTTTTTAAAATTACCCGATCGTCTTTCTTTTACTGTGGACAAGAAAGTCTTTTTGCACGGTGTTCGTTTGTTTGGAGAAAAAAATTGCAAGTATGTAGTCACACTAGAAGCCAAGTACACTGATGTCAAGTTAGACGCCGGCTCTGTCGAAGTAAGTGATACCTATATTTCGGAGTGGGATGAAGATGCTGACCTGTATGGATTCGATGTTTTGTTCCATAACCCAGTCAGTGTGAAAGGAAAGGTTGAACTAACCGCCTCAATAAAAGGCTCAAGGTCGTATTATGGAGTGAACGGAAAGGCAGATACGTGCATTGGAGATATTTCCCTGATATTCGCCGATACATTTTCGCCATCTCCGTCGAATAGAACTGATACACGGCAAGGCCAGTTCTACGAAATTATTTTAAGCGCTATATGCTGACGCGTAATTTAAACTGCTTAAATTAACACACCTGTTATCTGTATAAATAATAATCTGAACCAAACTATTGATTATCGCGCAAGTAAGTCAAACCGTGAGTCGCTATGTCCGTCTTTCGTTATGGTTTCCATGTCACGTATTTCGAGAAAAGCGCTCAAAACTTAGTAACCTTGTAAGTCACGTTTACCCTGACGTCGGCTAAAAAGAAGCGGGAAAAACAGCACGAATATTCAAACAAAATCGTTAAAATACTCGAAGTTCACAGAAAGATCTCATCTTGGTTATTCACTCCAATTCAGTAGACATGCAGGGGCCAGTTGTATGAAACTCTTAACGACAGTTTAACAACTTGTCGCGTAGTTAAATCGTAGTTAACTTCTCAAATGCTGGTCCTGATTCGCTAAAATTAAGCTCTAACTACAGTTGAAGTTAACTACGGAAACTGTTTATATTTGCTATTACATAATAATTGCAAAAGAATTTGTCATCATTACATTTGGATGACGATAAAGATAGGCCTAAGCCTTTCTTAAGGCTGGATTTCCATTTGGAGGAAAATGTCGCGTGAAGCGCCATTTTCTTACATTTTCTTTTATACAAGACGGCTGGTCATCCACATACATGTTATCATTAATTAGTATACACTTAATGTCTGCTCCCGAGGGAAACAGTTAGTTTTGTTTTCGCGAGAGTCTTGATATTTCCCGAGACGAAGTCGAGGGGAACATCGGGACTCGAGGGAAAACAAAACTAACTGTTCGCGAGGGAGCAGACATTAAGTGTTTTGTAAAGGTGGATTTCCATTCAGTGCTTTTTGTCGCGCGATCGACGATTTGCGATCGCTTTCTTTTGAATTGTGGGCTCTCGACTGGATCCGTTCCACCCAAGGGCTTATGAGACAAAGAAAGCGATCGCAAAAAGTCGCTCGCTCGACAAAAAAAGTTGAATGGAAATCCGCCTTTATATAGCGTTTATATAGAGTTTTTCGCTGAATAATTTCGACGTTCATCAAGGGAAAGTACACAAAAGACAAACGCTACAGTAAGACTTACCAAAACATTTCGCCTGGCTCCGTAATTTCGCTTCAACCAAACAAATATAAGTCTCAGAACAAAAGAACAGCAATACATTTCTCCAGTTAATCTTCACACATGCTTTGAAGACCTATAAATATTTCTTTTTTTCGTACCAAACAAGCTTTTGTTTATAGGATGCCGTGAAGAATTCAAAGTTCTAGCGGGCAACAATTGAAAACTTATTGACCGAGCAGGAAATAAGTTCTCAATTACTGCCCGCTCGGTAGACATTGAAATTTAGCTAAGGTCATGTGACCACAAACCAACCAATGACAGTCATCGTTACATCCAGTGAAACCCTAGCTATATAACAATATACATTAATATTAATTATTGACAAGACAAGTTTTACCATATTAGAATGCAAAAGTCTTGGTGGCGCACGGGGAAAGGGATGTGCCATATATTTTGATATATAAACACCAGGATTTTTGATTAGTTGATAAATGTTTTACGCTAATTGTTATGAACAATTTCTGACCTGTGTTAGTTCAGAACTTCTGTAATGCTGCAAGGAAAGATGTAAAAAGCTAAAAAAAGCTTTTTTTTATTAAAAAGAGCCATGGGTCTATTTCATCGGCAGAAAATCTTCGACGGCGAAGTTGTTGTTTTGCCGGTATAGCCCATCGTTATTTTGTGCTCTGAAATGCGTACAAATACTGTGAAGGATTAATTGATTATTTGAGTAAATATATATATTGTCTAAATGTAAACATTTCAATATGCATGGCGTCGATCGAACCGCGATAGGAGTGTCGGAGTGAACATATTATAACGTAAATGAGAACAAGGATAACAGTAAACCTACGGTTACTACATCTTGTGTGAATTCTACATCTGATATATCAGTTTTCATCGCAAAGACAGCACGGTTACTTTGAGAGATTTGTCAAACGGGCTATTTTGTTACAATCACTCTTGCGCCCACAGTATGTTGAAGTTACGATAGTAATGAAGTAGATTCTGACGTTCTATAATTTCTATTGGCTAGTCACGTAGGTTTCAATCACGTGACTTTTTACTTGCGATTTCATTTCTGATTTCCAGATGGTGGTCAGGCAAAATATAATTAAATTGATTTGTACAACCTAGCACAACGCAAGCATACGGGATTTTCTAACACGAACGTAAACAACTCTTGAGTTGACTTTGCTATTTGACCTTGACCACCATCTGGACAAATAAAACGGAAGTGGTGTCACGTGAAAGTAAGGAATGCGAACGCCGCCGAACGATGTTGACCGATTTCCGGATGTCGCATCCTTGTAATTCCGATGATCGTTAATGTTACTAAATTACACTAAAAAATTTAAAACATTGCATCAATTTACTACAAACTCCTTTCCCCCCGAATAATGCTAATTTTTCCGACAACTTAGGGGGAGGGGTCTAATGTTTTAATGGTTGAACAAAAAGTTAGAATTAACTTTTGACAAGACACATACCCGTTCAGCAATACCTGGAAATACAGCTGTTTAGTGGTCTTGTAATGCGGTAAGCATTGTCCATTGACTTAAGAGGAGACGTGACGTTACGTTTATATGCGATATCGCTCTCTATAGGATTGTTGAACATATATGAAATGAAACGACTGGGGGCTAATCGTCCTTATTGCAGCCGGTGGCTGATGATTGCGAAGTATGCTGTGGCAGAATCGACGGCATATTAAAGGCGTTCCTGGTAGCCACTATATACGACTATAAACAGGAAAAACGGTGAAGTGTTGCAACATTTCGGTCAAATTTGTTTGAAATGTAGTCTTGTAGGGAAAGCCATGCTTTGTACACTGAAATATCTTCCATTCTGCTGCTGACGGACACTGTTTGCATTTGAACCGAAAAAACCTATCTATGATTCTATGACATATAATATATCAACGAGTTTGAGTGTTTCATCAGGGAATCCAAACACGAGTTTTCGAGTGTTTATATTCCTCCTATACCTCCTTCGCAGAGGGCGTTTTTTTTGCTCAGGCTGATGCGATTCTGGGCGCAGAGAAAGAAACGCATGTGGTGGAGGTAGGCTCTCTCCTCCGCAGAGGTTCCCCTGGGGATTCTGAGGCCGACGAAGAAACCACTTACATGCAGATATGTTTGTGGGTGGAAGCAGAAACGAGAGAAAAGTTAAAGGAAACCTCTGTCAGCTTTCGGTCCAAACATTGCGCCAAACCGGGGGAGGTTGATTTTAATGGTTTTTTTTGGGAATGTAGCCAGAAGCCTGGAACAAAAGTAAACACTGTCCATCTGCCAATAAGCCATTTGCACGATGACGTAAGATAGCGTTGGGTGACTACAACTACCAGAATGCTTTGCTAGCATCCTAGTGCTGATAAATGGAGGATACTGGCAAAGCATTCTGGTAGTTGTAATCACCCAACGCAATTTTATGTCATCGTGCAAATGGCTCATTCTCACGGTCGTCTCCTGTATTAAATACGAGAAATGACTGAACAAGTTGCGCAGCTATTTCGAGTGAATTTAAGGACTTTAAGCGATGAATGTTTTACAAAATACTGTCTTTCTGCTTCGTACTATCTTGTGGTATCTTGTGCTATTGTTGTCCAAGTTGCTGTATTATAAATGTGTCAGAAAACAAGTTAGAAACGTACTTTCGCGATGGGCTTGTGCATCATTGCCGCATGGTTCATAAACCTTTACAATATACAGAATCGACATTAAAAGAAGGAATAACTTAGCTCAGAAAAGCTGCCGCGTCTGAAAAATTACAAAATTTGTTGAAATTCTCCGACCAAATGCCAAATCATAGTCCTTCCCCCAGATATCGACCACTTATGCCAGATGTCGAACCGAAAGTTGGCTGAGGTTTCCCTTAAATTTTCTCTTCCGCTTCCGCCCACAAACATATCTGTTAGCGGTTTCTCGTCAGCCTAGCCGTCAGCCTCAGAATCCTCACGGAAAGAATCCTAATGAAACACGATAAACAAAGTCGTTGATACGGCATCTCAATCAAACGATTTTAATTGGATATTTAATTGAAATTCAATCAAAATAAACCCTCGTGAGGTTTTATTCACGAGGGTTTGTAAAGTTTATTTCTATACTAACTTGTTTATCTAGCATAGATAATTGAGATCTTAGGAATTTGATAAACACCGGTTTTCATTTAATACAAACATCTGAGTTGGAGTACGATTTTAGCTTGTTTACTAGAGTATCGATCCAACTTCTGTCAGTTGATTGAATGAACTATTGTAATTGGCTGATTATCTCATGAATTATTAATGAGTTTGAGAAATACAGTGTAAACGAAACCATGCATATATTTGCCACAGATTAGTACAATGACGTTAATGTCATTTCTACTTGTACATTTATAGCAAATGATCAAACACTCGTAGTCTCAGCAAACAGCGAAAAAGAGAAGTCAGCTTGGTTGGAATCTCTAGCCAGCGGACCTCATAGTCCTCTAGTCACTAGTCCCTTGAGTAACGGTTCGCCGGAAAAAATAACAACCAAGGAACCTCCAGCGATGTCACCGAAAGAAAATATCAAGCCTGCAGAGGCCCTGAAGAAGAGCGAACATGTTCCAGTGAAATTACACGTAGTTCAGGTATAGGAATGTTACATAGTGTGTTTTTTTATACTATTCGTATCATATCTGGCAATTTGTGGCTTTGAGTGCGCATGAGATTTGGAATAAAACTGAACTCACTTAAACAATGTTTAAGATTTTAAATAAACTGCAGCTTATATTGCCAGATCTATAAGAACATGCAACCATGTTTTTGACATCTATTTGGCATTTCAACTTTTAAAACAGAACGTTCATGCTCCCGAATTTAGCGGCTTTGTTACTAAAACTGATTGCTTAGTTTACGTCACAAGATCCAGACTTCTGGCCATGCAGAAGCGGTACTTCTAAGGAAAACATACAAGAACTGTCGAAAAACAAAAATCATCGTTTATAGCATTTTTGAAAATATGAGAATATTTTATAAAAACGTACTACAGTAACTGACCTTTTCTTTTGAAGTTGAGTATAAATGTAGTGGCAATTTTTGCAAGGCAGACCAAAATATTAGGGATGTGGCAGACCAAAATATTAGGGATGTGCCGGATTCTATTTGTATAGGTAATAGCATGGTTTCGAGTGCAGTGGTTTTCAAAGACTATCAAAATAGCACGAGTCCAAAGGACGAGTGCTATTTGAGGACTTTGAAAAATTCACGAGTGCATGTTTTTCCAAATTGCACGAAAAACCGTGCTATTACTTATTAATAATATACATAATTAATAATATACCGTATAATGGAATTTTACCGGATACTGCATGTATCCGGATCCGGTACATTCCTATACAAAATATAAATCGAAATATAGTAAGGTTAGATATACTGTACTGCCGAAACAGAGAACGTAGGAGTCTAAACGGGCGAAGGCCTTCGCTCGGAACGTTAGACTCCTACGTTCTCTGTTTCGGCAGTATATCTAACCTTACTATATTTCGATTGTTGTTTCGACACTGCCTACGCAGCATGCTACTTTTATATACAAAATATAGGCCAGTTGCACGATTTTGCACGCGCATCATTTTGACGGGCCACATGCATTAAAACGTGACCAATACAAAACAAAATTTAACTATTTTTAAAGATAGAAATAATTCGTGATGCTAATATCTTCAGAAATTGTCGAATTTCTTTCATTTACCACATTTGTTATGCACGTAGCCCGTCAATATTATGCCAGTGGCCCGCCAAAATGATGTGTGCGCATGATCGTGCAACTCGCGTATACTGTGGTGCATGGTGCTGTTTAAGGAAATGTGTCTTGCTTCGCCTATTTTTGTTCTTAATACCCTTCAAGTTTAGGGTTTTGATGACGTGCGCTTGATACCCCCCGCTTGATCATTATTTAACCTAGTTGTCGTCGTGACAAACTTTAAAATTGCTTTGAAAACGCATTTATCATGGTGAATGGCAATATTGAAAAGCTGTTAGAAGAACTGTTGGAAAACTAAGAGCTAAAAACAGAAGTAGAGTAAAAAATTTAAAAAGAAGCAATTTTGTTTTTTCTTTAAATTAGCTAGGTTTCCAAGAGGTATTCTAAAAGCTTTCCAACATTGTCATTCCCCATGGTAAACGCGTCATTCAAAGCAATATTATATTTACAATTTTAGTCGCATACTTTACCCAGAACAGAAACGAGTACAGGAACATCGTTGCCTCGTTCAGTAGCTGCTCTAACAGACGCTAACTGTCGCAATGTACCTTTACAACATCTTCAAAAAGAACGAAGATGGGATTCAAATCACTTGCGGCCTACTCCGCCGCTTAGACCTGCTTTTGCATTGAACATGAAGGAGGTGAGTCGTTCACGTGTTGAAACTTTAGACACTTTATTACCATAGTTGATCGGGTAAGCGCCCATTTTCGAGCAAGCGCCCACCCCCCTGTTTAAGGAAAAAGCAATTTTCCAGGCTATTTTTAAACACTCTCAGTACAACTGACCATAATGAGAATTAACGTATTTTGATCCTCAAACTGGAAATATTTAGACTTTTATTAAAGAAATACCAAATGGTTTTCCATGTTTGGATACTCTGATCTAAACACGCGGGAAATTGTGAGACTGTAGAAAAGCGTAAGCTTTTCGAAAGTCGAGCAATTTCCCAAGTGTTTGGGTAAGAGTCTCCAAACACGGAAAAAACATTTGGTATTTCTTTTATAGAATAATCACAAGTGAATATGATATACTGTCCAACATTTTCAAAAAATTGTTTTGGTGGGAATTTTTCGTGTTTGGATATTCTGGCAATTGTCCAATCAGGGCTCGCATATTATACATATTATTTTATAAACCGTTATACCGTATAAATGCGCGTTTTTAAATTCATATTTTGTAATATAGTTCTGTTTGTTTCAATATATTAAGAGTATTAAAATGGTTTTGTTTGTTTTCACATATTGACTTTATACATATAAAATCGGTTTTTCGCGTAAGGCACATTTTGTTCGTGTAAGCACCCACTGCTCATGTAAGCGCCCACCCCATTCTTTTGATGAAAATTATATAAAACATTGTGGGGGTGGGTGCTTACCTGGTCAACTACGGTATATGGCTTTTTTACGACACTTTCGACAAAGTATGATGTCACGAAAAATAAATGTTGCGATTTGGCCTCAAAACTTCTTTTGGTTTTATATTGCGTAGCGCCCTTACGGCCGATTAAAAAGGAATTAAAATATTTTGAAATGTGGTCTTTTTCTTTGTGTCTGCTTTTGTCTTATTGGTGCGTTTTCACTATTGTTGTAAATGTCGTGTTCGTAAGAAATGTAGTAATTGTTATGCATGGTAGTTATTGGGCGTTTTTGTATAACTTGTTTAAATATTTTTTTATTCGTTACTTATTTTACGTTAGGATTCTGTCAGTTCAGCGAAGTCTGTAAAGACTTTGCTGCATTCCAGCCGAGGAAAGAAAGGTAAGTTTTTGTTCACAAATATTTTGTATATGATATACCAAGGCTTTTGTCTGGGTAATATAGCGAACAAAATTGTACGTCGAACAACGTATGTCGTGAAGCGTACTTGGAGGGAAGTAGTCAAACAACTCGTAAATTTGAATAGCAAGCAATTCAATATAGATAAGTTTGTGGAAACAATGCACGTAAAATATTTATTTGCTAAGCTTTCAGTCTGTTGACTCAGGCCTTTGCCAGAGCAATAATAACAAGCTGTTGGCTCTCGTCATTTATAAACTAAGCAACTGGTCAATTAAATCACGTAAGAATACAATGGCGTATCACGTTAATTTTACTAATTTATTAGAAAACAAAATCAAGAATGTTCTCCGAAAAAAGCACACTACGTGCTGTTTAATGGCTGTCCCTCCTGAGAGATAGTGTGCTGTTTTGCAATCTCAATAGATGACGTGATTTGTTACTGCTCTGATGAAGGCCTGACTGTCAACAGGCCGAAAGCTTAGCAAATAAACATTTTACGTGGTGTTTCCACAAAACGTATCTATATTACATTATCGCCATGAAATCTTTCAAAGAATTATAAGCAAGCAATTCGTTCACTGTTTTTGAATTAAGACCACATACACTTTTTTGTGTAACTTGCGTCGTAAAACAACAAAGAAATAAACTTCAAGTTGCTTGAGCATTTTTTTGCTTGTAACATACTATGTCGCAACTCGGATTTCTCAGATTTGCAAATTTCGTGAAAAGTCAGTTTGGTTTCAGTTTTTGCTACAGATTTTTAGATTGACTGCACGTTGAACGAGCAAAATGACGTATAAGATTTGTCATGTGACTTGTGTCAACTGTTTATGAACATATTTTTGCTTATGACTCTTGTACGGCTTATTAACTTATGCGACCTTATTTTCTCTCTTCTTTTTGGTTTGTTGGTCTTATTTTTTGCTTATCGTTTTGCTTCTCGCTACACTTTCTTGCATGTAAAGTTAACGTATAGCACTGGCTTGTTTAGCGTATGCACATGTTTCTTGTGTCCCAAGTTTCACAAGAAAAAGCTGTGCATGCATGGCTGGTTCTGTCTTGTTCTTTGTGAGAAATCTGTCTTGAACCTGTTGCAACGTGACGTTAAATTTAGTTATAAAGGACTAAACCAGTTAAACTCGCCCAAGAAACCTGTGAATAGGGTCGCGTGCTAAGAAATACTCAGAGGTTGTTTGTTGCTTGTCATTTATGTACAACATTCACATTAGGCTTGGATTTTAATTAAATAAGTATAACCAGGCCTGTTAATTCATAAACCGTTTGTGTCTGTGCGCGGCAAATTAGTGCAATTTCTATTTTCGTACACTAACTGATGCTAATGATACTATAACGTTGAATATTTGTTAAATATCTAACACCCATATAAATTATAGGTACACTTAGTATTTACCGTAAATTTGTATTTCTGATATTAAAAAACCCAATTAACATGCACGTTCTAATAATTATATAAGACTAAAGATAATTAATAACTGAATAGTTCCCAACTGATGTAATAGGTCGTTATCATGCCATTAAATTGTTCCACAAAACACGTTAAAAGTGGTAAAGCTAACTATGGTAGGTAAGATGTCATTGGACGAGGACTGCTTTATATGTATGAAATGATTTTATTTTTCACTTCACTTCGCTTCACTTCACTTCACTTCACTTCACTTCACTTCACTTCACTTCACTTCACTTCACTTCACTTCACTTCACTTCACTTCACTTCACTTCACTTCACTTCACTTCACTTCACTTCACTTCACTTCACTTCACTTCACTTCACTTCACTTCACTTCACTTCACTTCACTTCACTTCACTTCACTTCACTTCACTTCACTGATTCGGTTAGCCGAGCTATTACCAACCTGAGGGCTGCAAGTTTATTATTGTATAACTGTCACCATCCTTGGATAGAGACTTGAAACGCCATGTCTTCATTCTGACTTTTGTTAAAGTTAACACACACAAAAATTTGCTCCGATTATGCGGGTTGCCGATTCAGGATTCTCGTTGCTTATACCTGCCTTTAAATAATTTCCCTGTCCTGTCGTAGATAGTTTCGTCATTATTAACGTGTCCTGTCTTAAAAAGACAACATTCTACCACTGATAAACAACCGCCATAAAGTAGAATAAACAACGATGTAGCATATTAATTTTCATTAAACCTTAATGATTATGTAAAAGTTATAACGAGAAGCTAAATAGTAGAAATATTCGTGAACTAACTCTCTTAGCAGGTGTCGACAGATCTCAGAGAAATAGTGCATCGTGGCCTGCAACTAAAGCTAGTTGGATAGAGAAACGACTCTCTTTGGGACTACTAATGTATCAATCAAAATTTAACCTAGTTTCCAAGAAGACAGGTTTGTCTTGTGTTGCTAAGCCAAAATCATTTTCTGAAGATGTTTGCATTCGCTTAAATTAGTACAGTAGAAATGATATCGCGTTATTGAAATTGAATTCGTGTTTTTTGAGAAGTATAGTGTTGGGGAGAGGTTCGTGGCTTCCGAAGTAGTACTGGATAGGGCTTCGTGACTTTTGATTGGCCGGGTAGTCAATATGGAATATAGTGTCAATCTATTTGCATGATTTGCAGTCATGTGTTCTTCTTGGAGATTAAAGGACAAAACGTTTGGAGTTTTAAAGATCTCTCATTGAATGAAGTGCGAAGTTTTGTTTTTCCAACAGCTTAGTTTTTGACTCGCGGATGTAACGGAGGTCGTTGGTGGTGCATATTCCAATGTCATGACCCTGCTTTGCGGGTAAACAAATTACCCGCCTGCTTTGCACGCACTCCATGAGTTAAATAGAGCAATTGACAATTACGAATTGGCTCACTGACTGAAGTCAGTATTCTTGATAAGATACACTTTGACTACTGTCAAGATTGCATAAAGGTAACAGAGGGAATATATATAATGGATCTAGTTCTATCCTAATTCCTCTTAGGTTATTTTTAGATCTCACGAGATAATCCTCGCGCGTAGCTCGCTACAAGTCGCGCAGTCGCGAATGACATAGATGTTGATATTATATAATGTTTGTAATATTATATAAAACTACAGATGCGTTTTAGAAAAGATAAAGCTTTTTCTTGGTCAAGAACTATCTTCAATTCCTGAGTACAACCTTTAATAAAACGTTTCGTAATACAGTTATTCTTCTTCAAGATGTACTTCACTCCCATGACTTTTTCCGCCATTTTATTTTCGCGAGAGAGATGTTTAGAGTTCCACGCAAAACCCACGATAGGTGTGTCTAAAAATAACTTAAGGGGAATTAGGATAGATCTATAAACCCATTACTATACATTCCCTCTCCTACCTTTATGCTCCCTTGTTACTGTATACCATGCCACACAATCTCTTGTACATCTTACGCATACTTACATTCTGTATAAGTTGCCTTAATGGGTCTTTTGATTAATCGTCTTAATGATGACTGATACTCAAGTGTGAAAATGATGTAATTCATTTGTTGGCGTATACTTAAGGGTAGAAAAGGCGCGCTAGGGATTCGTTCTCCAATGTTTTTTACCTTTCAAAGCAAGTTTCCGTTGTGAAGCCAAACGTTACTTTATAGCTAGCTGGTGGGCTTATTTTTCAATGTATATGAAAGTATTAAAAAGCTACAGGTGCGCTGTACTGACAAAATAAATTACGAACTGTGACATTTTGAGGCAAAAACCTTAGAAATTTGTCAATTTAATTACTGTCAGTAGTATTTTTAAACGCGTTTTGGCAGTACACCACGCGGAGCATTTCGAATTATCAGTTATGGTTATATATTATGAGTGGTATGTTTACATCAACTACATGTGGTACCAAAAAATATAACTGTACTATTTTAAGCGAAACAAACTCTCAGAATTTCAAAGTTTTGGCCTTTAGTGGCGCGCCATAACAATCTATCAAATAACGTATACTACTAATCTGTAACTAAAAAATCTGTAGCTTATCAAGGCATTAATCGCGTTAGGTATAGCTGAATGATAATTTAAGAAATCAAATAAATTAATTATCCTGAAATATAGTTTATTTGGATAATCTTAAGATTCGTAAAAGAATTTAGTAATAAAATTTGGTGGATGCTATCACTAACTAAAATAAATCTAAAATAAATCTTAATGTCGCGTATATGTTAAACACAAATGATAAAAAAATCTTAAAAGCTATCCCAAAAGAAAAATTAATCTATATACAGCAACAATATAAGATAGCGTTTTGGGGGGTCTAGGAAGCATTTCAAAAAACACGTAACGGCTTTTTTGATTGGTATTTCTTATCCCTTTCTCCAGTGACGCTGTGTACCAATTTTTAAGTTTGGGCTATACCTCTCGACTGTAACATAAAATCCTAATCAATGTTTACATGCATAACCTGCATGCAAGTATTGACAAAATTCCATGTTTTTTATGTGGTTTGTTTATGAGGTGCTCGTTTGTTGTCGAATAAGTCGGTGGATTTGAAAGGACGTAACAAGTATTCTGTAAAACAAGTATTTGCCTTTTTATTACAACAACATTAACAGTTTCTTCATGCAATATTACAGCATTTCGTTTGATCATGGTATCAATTTTTACGAGAAACATTTCAAATATAGAAAAGTCAGATTCTGGCTCCATGCAGAAGTTTTTCTCGACCTACATTATTAAAACAGTTTTGTATTCGAAAGATGTGTTTTTAGTTGAGTGTGTGTCGTTCTCATGCAGTAAAGAAAATATATTGTTTTTTTTGTTTTAGGTCGTTCGAAGAGTGAGGATGATTACCGCCATAGCCATGCGTCTTGTAGGTTTACGTTTAATGTCTTATTTTATAACAGAGTAATCTTCAATGTTTACTATATGGTTTTTGGATCTGATATGGTTTTTGGAACTTCTTAACCCATTAATGAGTATATAGGCCTGGCCTTGCTCTTTGTTTGACCAGTAAATCGTTCGACAGGGTAAAATAATTAAAACAGTGAAATAAAAGCAGACAGTGTGCGGCGTAGGCAGTGTTAAACAGTACTCAAACCTTACTATATTTCGATTTGTAAAATAATTAACGTTCCGTTTTTGCCCGGTTTGGGAGTATTAAAATGCTTAAGAAAGGGGATATGTGGATAGGCCTGTGAACCATTAACCTTTGAGGGGTCTCAATGCATTTGACGAGTGAAATTGTTTGGTGTTTGACATGCAGAGCTGGCGTAAAATAATAAAAATGTCCGTTTTTGGCCGATTCATGCTGAAATAGATTGTTGTCCCCAAAAAGAAAACCAATAAGAATGAATAACTTTTTTTTTTGAGTCTTTCGCTATCCTCATTCCATTCACGACTGACAAGTGTGTAAACACTTGTAACATAAAAAACTGTTTGGTGTTTTTTTAATGGAGGACTTTATTCCAGAATACATATTGTTTTAAAAGTACATCCTATCGCAATGAGATTTGTCTTCGAAAGCCGAGCCAAAATGTTTGACAATTAACGCCACTACTTATTTGATGTATCAGCATGCGTAAAATCTTCCAAAAATAAACACAGCTTTCTTGGTTTTCTTTGTTGAATTGTTTGGAAAGTTTGCACAGTTGAAGAAGAGCCTTCTACATTTTTCTTGTTTTCGTTTTTCTTGAAAAATATTCTATTGGTCAAATTTTTCTCCATATTAAAAATTGCATTAAATTTAGTGATATTCACCAAACCATCCAAACAATCTTAACTGGTCTGACCAAAACCTAATCTTAATTCTAATCATAACCCTAATCCCATAAACCCTATATTTGGTTAACCTGGTTTAGGTCCGATAAAGTACTTTTCTCAATATGGTTTCATGTCTCGATGAAAGGAGCTAAAATTTACTACATGCACTCCTCTATAAACTTGGGTGCTTCAGTGTGGGTGATGGGTTGGGAACCTCTGCTTTATGTTTACACTTTAATGTAAAATAAGAAATAAAAAAGAAAATAAGGTCCTGTTAACATGGCGATAGGGTCACTGGTCTAAAAGGGTCACGCTTCTAGAAAGGTAAAAAAGTGATTACATGGAGCAAGGTGACCTTCTAAATATTTTAGTGCGAAATAAATGCAAGGTTGGTTTGTAGCTAAAATTAGGGGTTTGGGGGAAAAAAGTTTCGAAAAATATCGTGCATATCCCATTACCTGGGGATAATTACTACTTTTGTGAATTCCTGACTTAAATGGACGCTATTTATTTGTTTATTTATTTATTTATTTATTTATTTACTTATTTTCTATCTTATTCTTGCTTCCTTGATAAAACCTAATAGCTTCTTTTAGCGAACTAGTTTTCTTTTTTTTTCCCTTTACAGCTTCAGGTCGTGTTCTTGAAGAGGATATGTTAATCCTGAGTGTCATCGAAAGCTACTGCAAGAGTGCCAAGGAAAGATACACAGTTAATTGTAAGTACGATTATATGTACTATATTAATACCTTGTATCGTTCTGTATAAAACTGCAGGCAAAGAACTTAAGTTAGTTTTGTTCATTTGTGAGAAGTCCATTGAATTACGACCAACTCGTTGTGCACACTATCTTCATAATAATGTGACTGCCACAATAATCGTATTGTGGTTAATCAAATCTCAGGCTTGGACTGGCCATTGTGCCATTTTGCTTTAGAAAACTAGGCAGCTATTGTTCTACAATACTTAGCCACTGTTGTTCTACAATACTCAGCCATTGTTCTACAATACTCAGCCATTGTTCTACAATTCTCAGCCATTGTTCTACAATACTCAGTTATTGTTCTACAATACTCGCGCCCATTGTTCTACAATACTCAGCCATTGTTCTACAATATTCAGTCATTGTTGTTCTACAATACTCGGCCATTGTTCTGCAATACTCAGACATTGTTCTACAATACTCAGCTAGTGTTCTACAATACTCGCGGCCATTGTTCTACAATACTAAGCCATTGTTCTACAATACTCAGCCATTGTTCTACAATACACAGCCATTGTTCTACCATACTCAGCTATTGTTCTACAATACTCAGCCATTGTTGTACAGCAAGATGGCACAATGTGCAGTCTAAACCTGCAAAATCTTGGGATTAATGCCCGACTTCGTGCTGCACTTACATGTATAAACTTTAGAACATTGTGGAAGTTATTTATAATTAGTATAGATATAAGTGTTGCTGTATAAAATCACCAAATAGTATATTAATCGATTTGTGTGAAGTCATTTACTTTACACGAGTATCATTAAATACTAGTCAATGAAATTGGAATTGAGAAGGGTGGACATATAGCTGTGCTCAAACAGTTGATGTCAAACCTAAAATATTGAGAGTAAATGTTCTTCGAACTCTTTTACTCTAAACAGTTTTGACTTTTTCATGCGTTGCTTTCCGAGACGTCTCTCCTTTACACGAGCAAAATCGTCTGGCGTTAAGGCTCTTTTCTACTCATCGCAGAAACTAGTTCGCAGCTTGCTGCTAGCACTTGTATCTCATTAAAAAGAACTCACAACGAGAAAACAAGCACTGCGAGTTGTTTTTAATTAGATGCAAACACTCACAGATCACTCGCAAGCGAGGTGCGAGCTGGTTTTTGCGATGACTGGAAAAGAGCCTTTAGACCGATCAAAAAATATTGTTGTTCTACAACAACAATGCGCGTGAAAAGTATAATGAACAGCGTGTTAACTTTTTGGGCGCAGCTTGCCGTGAGCTGACGTATCCCCCAGATGGGTAAAATCGTCTGGCGTTAGACAAAGTAAAAAGATAAAGTTGTTCCACAACCATAATAGGCTTGAAAGGGTTATAGTCATTTGCAACTCACTTTTTACCAAAATGTTCGGAAGTTCGTCCCGAAGTTCGCAAATTCGTTGGGAAGTTCAAAGTTCGTTTTGAACTACGTATTTGATTGGCTGCTAGAAACCAAGCAACCAATCAAATGCGTAGTTTAAAACGAACTTTGAACTTCCCAACGAACTTGCGAACTTCGGAACGAACTTACGAACATTTTTGTGAAAAGTGAATTGCAAATGACTGTAATGCAGTTCTAATTCTAGCTAAGAGAGTGGAATTATAACTATAACTTTGCCTAAAATTTACGCGAGCTAGTAATTTAATTAATCAGCACACGGCGGTATAGAAGGTATAACAAGTTTAATCAGTAGAAATTATCTCTACATTGACGTACTATCTATTGAAATATCTAATAAAAATAAAAAATGAAACGATTTAGGCGTTTGTTTCATTGCACTCTTTTAGGCTAGTCCGTACGTCTGTAAATTTCATACTCGCTAGTTATATAAAGCACAAATCATTGTTTCATATCAACCAGAAAATTCAACTCTATAGTAAAACTGTTTACGTTTATACTTTAGCATTGTTTGTCTTTCGTATGCAATCGAATATTCACGACACATTCATGATACACGCATTCGTACACGTTGTTACTATATGTGTATTCTAAACTTGTTATACCTTCGTTCTCTGCCATGTGCTAGCTCAACCTATTCCTGCCCGCCATTCTGTATCGGAAGAGGAAGTCTTCAGCAGCAGTGATAACACCGAGTCCAGTAACTCCACACTCTCCAGACTACAAGTTCCTCTTAAGCTTATTGCTGGTGCGTCGTGTTGTATTCGACAGCAGAGTGAATCATGATAACAAACATCGCCTATAAAGATATCGTTCACGCCATGCTGCGTAGTTGGATCAACGGTTGGTTGACTTTTGACGATACTGTATGCATCCATATACACATATAGTATATTCAGCACCTATAATCCATCGGGTTCGCTTGGCAAAATACGCCGCCACTGCAGATCTTCACAATGGTCGAATTAGCTGATGGTAGCAATTGTATTTATCATTTTTTCAACGGATATAAGATGTAACCAGATATTAGACTGTTGCATAGTCGTCAAACAGTTGTTCGTTTCGATCTTTCTCCAGCTTTAAGCCTGTTTTGTGCAAGGCGACTTTTTTCGCGCTTTCTATTTTAGAGTTGAATAGAGTTCTAATTAGTCCCAGTCTTTTGTAAAACAAAAGAAAAAGTCGCTTCGCGAGAAAAAGGTCGCCTAGTGGAAAACTGCTTTTAGTCCACTATTAAGATAGGAGCTTAACACAAATATTACATAATATATAGTTATGCAAAGTTGTAATAATTTTTTAGTGGTGTGTATCAGCTGCTATGTTTTTACGTGTACAATTTAATACATTAGCTAGTTAGACATATATATATTGTGCATATATTTAAACAATTATTATAGCTCAAGGTGTTACATATATTTTTGTAAGATGGCATGATTTTTCATGCAATAAATAATCGAATTTACTGACAAAAATCTTGTTGTTAAATGTTTACAAGAGAGGCCTGTATTTAGTGTATGAAGAAATTTAAGTGGATTTACAGTTACCGCTGTATTGACTTCACCGTAATAAAAAGGGCATTCTACATCACGGTATACATTTTACTGCAAACTTTAGCCTACTTGCAGGCTTTTGGGAAATTGAAGAAAGAAGAGAGAGAGCTTGCATGGGCTTCATACAACTTTGGACATTCGCCTTCCATTTGACAACCCATATAAGTATGCATGCCAGATGTGTGGTCGTTGGTGTGTAACTGAACAAATCAAATGCAATAGCATTTCTTTCTTGTCGACTGCGAGAAACTACGAGAATCTTTTGTCAGTGTTTTTAAATTTTGTTTGCATGCTGGTGTTTTTGGCAATTTTCTTATCCTTCTTGCAAGATTTACTAAATCTATTGCAATATACGTACAGTGTTTCTTCGTTTCACTCCAAGTCTAGATTAAACCTTCACTGTATAGTTTTCCAAAGTTAATAGTTAATAAGTAAGTTAATTACACAATTAAATTTGCATGGTAATAGCCGAGTGTTCTATAGACCAAATCGTAGTTTCATTTCGGCCCACATGCAAATTAGTTTCCTATTCAATTTGGACCCCTATGCGAGTTACATCGTGTCTATTAAAGCATAACGGGAAGATAACATATAGGCTGGGACTGTTTTTTCATGTTTTGAGTTCATTATTTTTAGACACTACGTTTAGGATTATTGTCAAGGATAATCGATAAGCAAATTTTATCCTTATAGAATATATACCTAAACATTAAAAAGTTTCTGAAATCAGAAATGTTATGTTTACTACGGCTGCTTCAGCCTCATGCTCATGCTATAAATGAACTACGTTTTATCCCGACTTAGATTGTATGCGCAGTCGAAACTCCGATTTCGTCTATAGACCTGCACTGATATATAAAACACGTGCTTTTAGTTTTTTGAATGGCTTCAAAAATCCATTCATTTCATTAGTTCATTAGCATAGTTATTTTGAAAATCAGCTTTTCTAAGCTGTAAAAGTCGGGGAGAAATTTTGAGCAAAATGTTTTCACATATAAAGTCACCGGGTACTGATTTCCTTTGTGCTTTCCTCGTGAATTGTTGATGAATTTGGAAAGTATATTTCGTGCAAACACATACTCAATAATTCGTGAAGAATAGACAAAAAGTGGCTTAATTCTTATAATAGGCCTTATCGAAAAACGGCCAACAATTTAATTTTGTTTTAGATGCATAAAAATTAGTCCCTATGCATGACCTCGTTTTGATCTACGAAACTCAACGGAATCTTTACTCTAAAACGTATTCGTATAATTCCTAATTTATATGCACAAAAATACTAAATTGTCGGTCCTTTGTCAATAAGGTGTATTAGTAGTTGTTAAAATTGCTATGGATCGTTTTCACTCACGTGATCGGTGGCCCCGTTGGGGTGGTGAAACAATACGAAATGTTTGAATAAGAATAGCGTTAAATTCCCATAAGATAAAGTTTGTGCACCAACATGATCGCCATTTCATTGTTTCTGTGCACCAATATGGCCGCCGTGACGTCAGATGAAAACCAAGGATAGAGAAGAGATTGGCATTATTCGAGACTTGGGAATTCAGAACAAATTCGTCACAGAGATTTTGTACACACTAAACCCTGGTTTTCATATGTCGCCGATCGTCGGCGATTTGTGATTTAGATGCATGTTAAGTAAAAGAATAAAAGCACTGCTTTTCTGCATTGTTCTTTATTACTTAACATGCTGCTGCATTTCCCGTTTTAACATGCATCTAAATCAATCACAAATCGCCGACGAGCATTTATCTCATGAGGTGAAAGTGCCTATATGAAACGAAAATTAAGTTTAACATCGTTTGCACTTTTTCGTTTCCTTGCTTTGTTCTGGAGATATTTTAGTTTGTTTGATACGCAAATTAAACATTTTGACGTCGTAGGTGCATAATGAGCTATCGGAGAAGGTTAGATATTTTTTCTATTATCAAACCAAATTAATTTGAATGAAGCATGTGGGTGTGAATTTCGCCCACAACACTAAACATGTAGATCTTCAAGTGATTATTATAGTCGATAATAGCAAAAATATATAACTTTTTCGATAACCCCCATTATGCACGTGTGACGTCTAACTATTTGATTTGTATATCAAACTAAAATATCTCGAGAACGAAGCAAGGAAACGAAAAACTACAGAATATGTTACTTTACAATTTTTACCATTTTAAGTGTTCTTTCAAATAAGACAGACTTAATTTTCGTCTCATAGGTACAATTCTTTATTCAACTGACTGATTAGTATATGCATACAATGTGACAAATGGTTATCATACACATCCATTCTTTTGAATGAAAAAAAGTGTGAACCACTTATTACGACGTTCATCGCATAATAATGAGCAACTTCGTTCCCAGGGCCTTTTTAAAACTGGGAGTGCGGGAAAAGGCCCTGGCATCGGCATGTCACAGCACTCAGTTTAGTATGCAAATGTAATATTCTATTCTATGTAATGCAGCCCCGTGGGAGAAGTTCATTGTAATGGCGGTCCCATTGGTCCTGTTGGTGGTCCCGTTGAAGCTATATTTGATCATAACTGGCACAAAACTATACATAAATATGTTTCATGAAGAATGTTTAAGAAAAGCAATCAACCAATGAAAATGCAGAGTCGACCAGCCGAGGCCAGGGCCTTTTCCCGCCCTCCCAATTTCAAAAAGGCCCTGGGAACGAGGTTGAATAATGAGTACTTTGGGGGCCATCGTGCATGGCTGTTAAGCTTTAATCGCGATGACCATTGATTAACGCTTACTTCCAATTTATGTTCATGTTCAGTTACAAATTAAAGTGTTGTTTTGAAATTATTTCGTAAATATTTACCGATATAGTCACCTCGACTTCGGTTACTAACCAAACCCAGTCCTAAACGGACGTCAACATTTAAATAATTTAATGACAATGCAAAATAAACCGTCGTTATTGCGGTGCCCTGAAAGTTAGCTGCGCGCGCAGATAACGTTTGGGAGCTTTATATTCTGCGTGAGGAATTAATAGCATGCGACATTTTTGACGCGACATTTTTAACGCGATTTTTTGAACGCCACAGGGCACCGCTTTTTAGCACTGTGTTTGGTTATTTTTAGCACTGTCTTTGGTTATTTATAGCACTGTGATTGGTTATTTATAGCAGTCGCTCTCAGCCATCATGAACGTCAAGTGGCAATTTTGTGGATGATTCTTTTGTCAGTAAAATGTACAAGAGGTCGTGTGAGGTTATTCTGAACTCAGTTGATGTTGTAACGTTATTTTAGGAACAATTTAGTCATTTTATTGTTACTACTAACATATAGTTCTAACCCTAATTTTAGATTAATCTTAATTTAAAATAATCGAGTCACAACATCAACTGAGTGCAATGTAGCCGTTCCCTATTTTGACTCTATGATTTCTTTTTCTGTGTATTTTTCAAAACCGGTTTGAGCTTCATCAAAAGCATGCAATGCTTAAAACGCATCTTACAGCGGATTCAGGTTGAGCGTTTAACCACAATAATAGTTGCAACTGATTAATTATTTGACGTTTCTAGGCAAAATGTCAGACGTTGCTGGGCGGGGCTTACAAGTTCTTAGTAAATTCACACGCTACGCAGATATTTTTAGACAGAACGTTGTTCCGCCCAGCAACGTCTGACATTTTGCCTGGAAACGTCTTAATTAACTGTTGCAAATAACGCGACAATTGTTGTCGTTAAACGCTCAACCTGAATCCGCTGTAATTATTTTTTGAGGATCACATAATCAGGGTTTTGGTCTATAAGGGTTTTAATCCTGATAATATTATTTGGGGCTTTTAATGCTGCTAATATTATTTTGGGTTTTTAATGCTGCTAATATTATTTTGGGTTTTTAATGCTGATAATATTATTTTGGGCTTTTAGCTAGTCCTATTCCACCAGAAGTACCGCCTCACAGACCCTCCTCTGCGTCCAATTTTAAGGCTGAACGGGAACACGCTAAAAACAAGAAAAAAAAGAAAAGGTAAAAAATACACTACATATTTTCCACTTTATAGTGTTGCATTGATATAGATATTGACATGCATATTAGTGCAAAAATGATGCTCTCAATCGGCATGTTTCTTTCTCGATATGTATTATCCTACTACGCGCTTTGTAATAGTGTTCGAACTTTTTTTTTAAACTAAACTAAACTTGCATAATAATATTTTTGGGTGGGGGGACTTTGAACTTAGTACTTTTGTCCTACTGGTTGTGTTACTTTTTCTCACCAATGCATAAAGCAAATATGCTGCATTGGTTGAGACTTGTGTAAATATAGTTGTTGTTTATTCTCTCCTTTGCCTCAGAAATGAACCTGGACTTTTTGCTGTGCTCCGTGATTAGACGTGGCGAATTGTCGGCAAAATGTCTAGGTACCAGTGGTGGCATCTGAGGCGCTGTTTCGCAATTTAACCACAAGGAAATAAGGATTATTACACAAAAAGTAAACAAACAGACAAACAAGCAAACAGACAAACAGACAGACAGACAGACAGACAGACAGACAGACAGACAGACAGACAGACAGACAGACAGACAGACAGACAGACAGACAGACAGACAGACAGACAGACAGACAGACAGACAGACAGACAGACAGACAGACAGACAGACAGACAGACAGACAGACAGACAGACAGACAGACAGACAGACAGACAGACAGACAGACAGACAGACAGACAGACAGACAGACAGACAGACAGACAGACAAACAAATAAATAAATAAATACGCACTTCACAAAGCGCGAGTGCGTTTACTGAGGTTTGCGATCTGTGTATTGAGAAAGTTTTTTTAAAAAATTTTTGGATCTTGCTTTTGTTCTTCTCTACCTTACAGCGAATGGTTGATGATTTTTTAATTAATGCTTTTTCTCTTTTTTCCCCTCTTTTTTAGCCAAATATTAGGTGAGTTCAATTGCCTACGAAGCCACGGGGAAGATATGCGAACAGTAAGTGACGTCATTTTACCTTTCACGTCACTTACGTAAAATGCACTTGCACTTGCATTCGCACTTCTTCACTGTCTTGCACTTCTGTAAGAACGGCTCTAAATAATGCACAAAATAACAATAGTTTTAATTTGTTTGATATAAATACAGCTCGGTTTATAACAGACGTTTGGTAAACGCTCGCCGAGATTAAATACTCACTTAGCCTGCGAAGCAGACGGTTGTTTTGGGGGTGGGTTTATTTTTGGGGGGAGGGTTTATATTTGGGGTCGTGGAATACCGGAGGCGGAAAACCCGCATAGGCGGAATTACCCGCCAGGCGGAAAACACGCGAGGCAAAAACAACCGTCTGCTTCGCAGGCTAATACTCACTCAGAAAATGTTTTTGAGCCGCAGGCAGAGATACAGCAGGTTAGACGCTAGCCATTGAGCTACCGAGACTCGGATGAAGAACTAAGGTTGCAAATTCATGTAGAAAGTTGAATTCTGTTTTAAACCGATCACAAATGGCATTAATAATTGTCAATATTATAATGTTCATTTCAAGTATGATTAAATTGTAACATTAAATTTGATATCTCAACATTTCTGATTAACTGTCGTGCGTGCCCTATTTCTCGATGAAGCATAGAGAAAAGCGCGGGAAAACATTTCGAAAGAAAGAAAAGAAAAACACTTGCAAAAAACAAAGCAAACAAACCACTAACTAGCCTGTAGCAACATTTTAGAGCTTAGATGGTACCGCTGGAATATTTTAGTTATTTTAAATAACTAAAATATTTTGTGCCCTCCAAACTTCCCTCGTGCCTTCATACTCGATAGAGCACGCCAAACCACGAACTATTTCTCAAGTGATATTTGCTTTCTAAGCGATAACGTTTATATATGAGATGTAGTTAAAATGACGTTGTATAATTAGTATGTATAGAGTACATGTGGTTCAAATTTTCCGTTTTTGCGTTCTAAGAAAGAGGTCGAACCTGCACCCTTAACCCTTCATCGGGCAGATTACCAGGAGGTCTCACTTGACGAGTAAAATCGTCTGGCGTTAGCCAGAGTAAAATTAATAAGTTGCCAAATGGCAACCATGCCCAGTAAAGGGTTAAGAAGAGAATTTTTTCTATGTCACGTATTTTTGGTTAAAAAGGCTCAAAATTCTAGAACTTTTTGGCATACCACTCAAAATCTTCTTATTTTAGCATTATTGTGTAGCCTATAGAAGCAACAAACTTTTTATAAGCATTTGGGGGTTGAGAAACATATCAAACGATAAAAAAAATCATAATTATGATGGTAGGTATGCTACAAAAATGTTGAATACGCCATATTTATAAGTAATCAATGCAAAATTTGTTTTTTTTCAACCAAAATTTCCTTTTTGGCGTATCCCTCACAATCTCTTTATTTTAGCATTATTGTGTAGGTCATACAGTCAACAAACTTTTTAAGTACATGTGAGGGTTGAGAAACATATCAAAAGATAAAAAGATTTTATAATTCTGAATGTAGATATGATCAGTAGAAATCAATTTTGAGCGCATATTACACGACATAGAAAAAATTCTCCTCGTAACTATATCTCGTATGCAAACGCTGCCGTTTAGGAAGCACGACTCAAACATATTCTGAGTCTTTGAGCTTGACGAACGTCTACCAAATGTCAAGTCTGTTATGTTGCACTAAGGTCGCAGATGCATGTATACCACACGTACCAACTTGTTTTCTCAAGTTTGAATTGAATCTTCTATTGTGCGTCGCTTATTGCCTAAGACTCCACCATTCCAATTTTCAATTAATTACAATTGTACACTGGACTGGAATATTATTAGGTGCACATTTATTATTAATATTATTATTAGTTGCAACCATTATAGTTGCACTTGGTGTTGAAAAACGAATTGTGCTGTATGCGACCTTTGTTCTTGTACACACGGAAAAACACACATCCGTTCAGGTTGTTTACGAGAGACATCAACAGCCAGGGCTGGAGCCCGAGGGGGGGATGTTGGTTGGTGTGTGTGACACCCCCCAACCCCAACTCCCCCCCCCCCCCAAGAATTGCTTTATTTGTTCTATAGTCGGCAGACAAGAGATTGCAGTCGGCAAAATTGAGCGTACAACCCCCCCCCCCCCCTGCAAAATTTTCAGAGGACGGCCCTGTCAACAGCGTAATACTGCATGCTTGGATTTTTGCTGCACCTTATGAATAATGTTAATAAAGAATCCAGTTTTCCGACGATAGTATAGTGTTCTCAGCTGAAAATTATGTACTTGTGTATAACAAGTACTTGTGATACACGTACGGTTCGACTAGTTCCCAGGTATAAATATCGAAAACAACCTCGGTCTACCATCTGAGTTCCAGTAGCTCAATGGTGAGAGCGTCCGGCTGGCCAATTCGGAAGGTTGTGGGTTCGAGTCCTGCCTGAAGTTCAGAGTTTTTCTCTGAGTTTAAGCAGTAAAAACAAACGAAAAAATCACTGAGACGGTGATTTTTGAAGTTCTGGGCATTACTTGATGTTTTCCTAGCACGTAGCTAGGAATCGTCCTGAGCTACCATGATAACGAGGCAAAGATACTGATATGGGTTATTTTTCTTATCACCAATAATTACTGACATGACATCCGTTTACTGTACTAGTCACTTCTAGATGTTTTCTTATGGCAAACTGGTCACGTGACCCAGTAAGCATAGCAACGAGGCTGATCATGCAATAGCTCGAAAAGCCATGCTAATGTCTTCTTAAAATCTCTATTCTTTGTCCAGGTTGATTTATGCTGATAATAGTATTTTTGTATTTTTGTATTTTCAAATGCCATCTTTAACACTTTCGTATTATGGTGCATCATTTGGTCTTTGTGTTACATATTAAAGGTCTTAGTGACTATAGTTGGACAACAAACAAGTTGTACAGAAATAATATCTATTCAAAATATTTATTCACTCACAAGTTTAACCCTTTATCGCCCAGTAGCCACTCCCTTGACGAGTAAAATCGTCTGGCATTAGCCAGAGTAAAATACTAAAGACATCGTTGGGCGATAAGTCTATTAACCCTTTATCGCCCAGTAGCCACTCTATTGATGAGTAAAATCGTCTGGCATTAGCCAGAGTAAAATACTAAAGACAAGGGTTAATCTTACGACAACCTTGAATTTGGATTATCAGGCGCCAACTACTTGATATAAGCCAGGTGATACTAAATTAACTAGCTATCGCTATCAACACTGCATGACATACACACGCGATGTGATGATGTTGATCGTCCAAAACGTTATCTTGTTTGCATTTGTTCTCACATAGGCCCTCGCTATCAGAGTAGTTGCATAAGTCGGCGCAGTTTAGTCCAGCTTGTTGCCATTGATATCTGTTAACAAGAACACAAGGAAAGTTCCTTACTAAACATAAAAACATTAAGTCTGCGATTGTGATAGTGTGCATGATGTTGTCTCAACAGGTTTTGTCCAAGAGTGTAGTTTACCTTGGATTTCAAGAACGTTTGTCAAGTGCCACAACCAGCAGTGTCAGTCTCTCTCCGACATTTTTAACGGGATATTTTTAACGACAATTTTAACAAATATTTGAGAAACGACTTCATGCATAAACACCGCACATTCTGCACAGCACCCCTCATTTCAGAAGAGTCTCCCCCGCCATCGCCTGCTGACAGAAAGCAGGGAGACTATATGGCTCGAGATCGAGTCTCAAAGATAGGATGAACACCTCTGACTGTCTGGTAAATGGAAGCTAATTTCTGTCACTTTAGGAGCAGTAGTATCGAGAACGTGTATCTTTGTATCAGCGTGTTCCTGAGTGCTTCGACTGCGTGTTATGCGTCGTTTTACACTCTTTTCCCAGGCTACAACAAAATGCTTTACATTGGTTTCTGCATACTCTGGTGCCTTGTTTGCTAGATGCTCAGTAGATTCTATCTTATCCTTGTGCGACAAAAAAGTTTTCATCTGCACCTTGCCAATGCTAGTGTGGACCACTGAGTCTGTTATTTTGTAGTGCACTAGATCCTAGTGCTCACTCTGCTTTCGAGTTTTTGTGGTAGATTTCATTGCTTTCTCTGATCTTGGTAAAATGTTCAGCCAGTTAACTTAAAACCAAGAAGTCATCCACGCCAGTTTATCAAGCAACTGCAATTCCATCATACTGTCCACAATCCATCATACATTCGAACCGGTTTTGCATAGCTGCTAAGAGTTTTTCTCTTTGTAAACTGCTATCTTCGCCAAGTAACAGCAGTTTGGTGCAAGGTTTGCTTTTTACTTCTCCAGCAATGTTAATTTCTTAGAACCGTTTAGTGCTATACAGTATTCTTAGCAGCAGTTCCTATTCTGGAATTCCGGACAGATATTGTCTATTGATGGATATCCTTAAACACGGGGCTGTTGTCGAGCAGTTTCTCGAAAAGGTTTATGGTGTCAGAGGTTCCCATGGACCTCATGATGCATGTTCACTGTTCACCATTAATGGGCTTTCTTTACTTGCGTCTTCTTTCCCCTTAAGCATACTTCACCCAAAAGATCATCTGTTTTTCCACTTGTTATAAAGGCAACTATTGCATGACTACTCTTGCTGGTTAAGTCTCTTGATAGAGAATGAACAGAGCTAGCCTGGTACCCTGGCCCAATCAAAGAATATGGGTCAGGTAACCACTAAAGACTGCTTTCCTATTGGTTGAAATTTCGCGCGTTTTTAGTGGCTATGAATAAAACCTGCAATCGTCATAAGTGGATTTAACCCTGACGACCCGAGAATGAGATTAGTAGTTACCTGGCCCATATTTCTTAGTAGCCAGAGGGGGAGCGGTCGCTCCCCCCTTTGCATGATGAAATTTTGTTTTGAACACTCGTACGCAGATGCACAGGTGATTTACCTTCCTTTGCTCCTAATCCAGTCACCGTATGTATCGCACGCATGTAATTTAATTTAACGGTTGTTTTTTTTTTAGTATTTTATGACTTTTCAAATTTTCAGAATTGTGTAAAATCTTCTCCCAAGTGCAGGAAATGCCATTTTAGAGACTCTAGATTTCAAAATTTTTACTTCCATTTATGGAACTCTATTGTCTTTCAACATGACTGTTGAAAGACAATGGAGCTTCCAAACCATGTATACGTTATATTAACTATGTACTTACTGACCAGTTCTCACGTATTGATTATTGAGGGGAGGGGGGAGGGGGGGGGGGGGGGCAAGCTGCCGTGGGCTGGCTGTGGGAGTCTGGGTACTAGATTGAGAGAAGTGTTGTGTCAATTTACTACAGTTCTTGGGCAAATAAGAAGAAAGAAGATTACACTTAAAGATTACACAGCTAAAGTCTTTGGTCTATTCCAATAGCAACGTTTCAGTTCAATCACTCAACCGTGCTATTTAAATATTAATAAACCTAAAACAAAGGTTGTGCACGGTGTAAGGTACGGTTCAACATAAAATCACAGCTCATTATAGGAGCTTTGAAGTTTGCCGAGTTTCCAGACCATATCTCGATTGACTATGGTTAAACGACTTAACGTGAATAAATTTCTTAGTATTTCACTCTTCCTGTGTTCAGTTCTGGGCATTAAAAATGTTTCGTGTTTCTTCGCGTTTCAAACAACGTTTATTGTTGATGTTCACTTCCCACCGTGGATCATGAAAATCTGTTTGGGTAATGCAGTATACTATAAAGTAAAACAGTTTTCCGTTGGAAATGTATGACGTCGCCACGCCATACCGGATACTCCGCTCGGTCAAACTTTAATTGGTAAACTATGCAGCATTTCTCTGTTCGAATCGTTTTCCTCGAGTTAACATTCATTCATACAGTTTGACAGATCAAGGCTACCATCTTCTCTAAAAACATTTCAAATCAGGCATTTGTTTCCGTAGAATAACAACCAATTGTCAAAACTGTTGTCAAACAGAATCTATGCATTTACAAGTGCCAGGTGTGACAACACTCTTTTACAACTGCATGCCGACGTGCTTGCCGAAGTGTGCCGAAGCACTCTACAGTGATTTCCTTATGTTCCTCGGCAGAAACAATTGCCGAGGCAAACTAGCAAATTATCGAAAGACTTCGGCAATTATACTTCCGGCGATTATTTTGCCGAGGTAACAATAGTTAAATTACGAGGACTGAGCCGGCGTTCAATTTGGCGCGAGGGGGAGCGAATTTAGCCCAGTTAAAGAGCGAGAGGAACAATGGGGCAGAAGGCCAAAGGTACTTAGCAGTATGCAGCAGGGAATTTTGTCTGCACATGCGCTCGTGGAGATTGCGAGATAGTCGCGCGAGTTGTCCCTAGGACTTCAAACCTAAACAAAGATAGCGGTAAATTTTCCCCCCCACAACCCTTATTTCCCCCAGAAAAGGTGTATAGTTTGTAAAACGGCTTGTGAAAGGATACTGGAAACAGTCAGAAGCAGTCTCCCACAACGTGAACAAATAGAAAGATATTTCAGTGAATCGTACGATATTAAATTGGGTGACAACGGGTTGAATACGTTGTGGTCAACATGCCGTGGCTTCAAATACACGCAATTTAATTGAGCTCAAAGCCCCATTTCTACAATTTTTAAAACAAAAAAGTGTCGTTAAAATTTAAGAAAATCAACTAAAGACTGACTATCGGTAAAATCACTTTGGAGCAATAGGGCAAATTTTGCAGAAATTGACAATATTTGCATGTCGTCGCCGCAATGAAATTAGTAGCGTAGGCATGTCAAACTTTATTGTAAGATCTGCGAGACAAAAAAACTGATTATATATTTCTATGTATACGCGAACGGAATTATACATAAATTTAGCACAACATTGTGGCAGTTAAGAGGTCTTGCTCGGCATAAAACAGAATCTGAGTAGGTTTTAAAGACAGCACTAACTAGTAAACAAGTTGTCGGATGAAAGGAATAAATACATAATTTACCCACTTCCTACAATTTTCCCATTACGAAATACCTCTCAGATATCAAAAGCAGTAATGGAATAAAAGAAAACCAGCGTTTAAATTTGGGGGAGAAGGAAATTTTGATTTTATATCACTTCGTCTTCGATATTTTATATACACCTTCCTGGCTAAAATGTATTCTTTCACCTATCAGAAGAACGTCAGTGTCTCCACTAATTGGACAACATAGTTTAAAACTCTGGTTGACCGACAGATTGTTAGTAAATCTTGAAGATATCTTGGTCGTCATACCTTCTCCACATTTTCAAAATTCGCCACAGATGATCACAAAACACGATGAGCCCGCGATATTTTTAACAGCGCAGACAAAATTCCCTGCTGCTACTTAGCAAGTCATGAGTAAACACTTTAATACTCGGGCTCCGTTTGTTATTTTTATTATTTTTTTTCGCCACACAAAATGGCATTATTGCATCATCCCGTCAGACCTAGCGAAACTGTAAAGGTATGTTGCGTGCTCGGTTTTTTCACGTTTTTTCGAGTTCTTTTGCCTTTGATCGAGTTGGGTTGAGGTGTTTTCCAACGGTATTGGTAAATTCATGAGTAGTTGATCAGTAATGTTGCTGACAAGGTTTGTCCATGAAGACAGAATAGACGAATTTATTACAGACGCGAAAAAATGCCATGTTGACATCAGTACCTACCACCTGGGAAGTTTGACTTGAGGACTAGAGACACAAGAAAGGGCCACAGTATATCAAAGAACACTATACCTGTACGTACTGTTTACCTAATAACGGCTTTCTCCTTGTTTGAATAGCTTTACCTTTTGCAAGTGACCGAGTTATAGACTTATAGTTGATCAGTTAAAGCGGCTGACAATTGTCTTCATCATAAACATGCTTACAAAGGCTTTACAATGTTTACTACTGCACACACCCGCGATAGACCTAGTACGTAAAAGATGACGAGCTATTTCAAAACAGGTTGGCCCTGGCCTTGCTGCTTTATAGTCCGACAACTATACAAAATGCAAGTATAATAATAAGCATGGAATAGAGCAAATACCGGTAAGATATCGATATGTGAACTGTTCAGTGCATGTCTAGATATCGCACACGTGTTTCAAAACATGTTTAAATATTTTCTGTTTATCCGAATTTCAATAAATTCTTTATCAAAATGATCGCTTGATTCTGCCGAATCCGACACTATAAATTTTGTCTACTAAATATATTAGATCCGTTGTTTAATTTTCAGAAAAACGGCCTTGTTGTTTTAATACATGTACATTAGCAAACCTTCAGCGCTTCCTGCACTGCTGCAGTTCATTTAAGACCATAGATTCATTTGTCAAAATCTATTCAATAGGTGGTGTGCAACCAATCCCTTGAGATTCGAAGGACAAAGATATTTTCGCCATGTTGGATGACATTATAATTGCAGATGATGAAAATCTTTTGAAAACGTCAACCAACATGGC
This sequence comes from Corallium rubrum, assembly GCA_964035015.1. Classification (NCBI taxonomy): domain Eukaryota; kingdom Metazoa; phylum Cnidaria; class Anthozoa; order Scleralcyonacea; family Coralliidae; genus Corallium; species Corallium rubrum. The sequence goes on along the minus strand of OZ035997.1, from coordinate 9,073,221 downwards.
GGCAATGACGTAAGATGCACACCAGCAATTATGCATTGCCATTGCCAGTCTTGCTAAAGTGCACACAGGCTACGCGAAGCTTTCAGAAATCGGTAGCCCGAGTGAACACCTTGGGCTGGCGTCGTCTTGTTAAGCTAAATTCAACCTCGTTTAAATTAACGATTCACACCGTTTAAATTAACGATTTATTTCAGTCAGCTGGTCAGGTTTATAAAGGCTCAGAGACCATAAGACTAGTCTTGCCGAGAAATCTAATTAGCAATCTTGAAAATATAAAAGCTCTATTGTTATGCTTAATGAGTTGACAGTTCATTTGCATTGACGCATACAAATGAACGTGTCAGCGGTTCGGACCACACACATGCGCACGTGAAGCACTAACCTGAATGTCAGGCCTTTATTTGTTCCCGCCTTCCGCTAAACCCGGCAGCGCGGGCAGAGGTGCGGGCGAGCGAGAAGGCGAGAAAAATAAAGGCCTGAGGAAACTCTTAACAAAACCGTCTTCCGCCCACTTTGCTATTTTTAAATATGAACGAGTGTGATTGATATGAGTTGTCAAAATATCGAAGCGTATGTTTTGATTTCATCCCACAGAAATATATAGTCTTTCTCCGCGTCTGGTTTTAGTCCAGACTAGTCTAGGTAGACTTGCAATAAATACACGAGCTCGAATTGAAGGCGTTTATCCATGGTATATCTAGAGAAGAAGTCGAAGAATTGGAAACTACGATAAGAAACCGAGAAATTTGACAATTTGAGAATATACACATATATTGATTCAAAATTCCACCATAATAAAAGATAAAAACGATTTGATAGCCGCCTTGATATAGTTTCGACTAAATTAATAATTATATAATTTTGTAGCATTAGAATTTAAATTTTAGAATGCAGGTAGACCATTTAATTAATATATTGATACATAATTATAAACACGTCTCAACCGTATAAACTCAGTCATCCACAACTAAGACTGTAAACTGCTCCGAGATTCCCGTTTTGTAACTTACGGGTCCACTTTTCTGACAACCATTGTTCAGCAGGTTCAGCACTGCCATAAACAACTTGGAATTTCGCATCGGCTTCGCCTTAAGTAGCCATCGTCACTGATCATCGAACGAAGGACCCAAGTAGACTGTTTTTCACACGGTCTCCACCTGCTACAACGAAATTCCTCACCGTGCCATGTTGAAGTCGATGAAGTTCACAGAACACAAATGGCAATATCTGATATATCAGACTTTTACCAAAACCAGTGGGCAAAACAGCAAAGACATCTTGGCTGTCAACAGACAACAGCGAGCTTTCGAATGCACGTCGTTTGTTCTGGTTTCAAAGACTTATAGCCGAAATGCGTCAATGAATTTAACAAAGCAGTTTCGAAAAATCCTTCTATGGTTTGATTTTGCGACATAATAAATGATTAAATGAATGAATTGGTCACAGAAACGTACACGATAAACAGATTCGAGAAATGGCGATGACCTTGTCACGGTGTGCACCTTGACGGTGCACCTTTGAGGAAGTTGTTTATCTGAATGAACCAATCAAAATCCTTACTTCAATTAGTCAGCCAATCAGAGCTCCCGTCCATGAGATGGACGGAGAACCCACAGTTTTATTAAGAGTTTCCTCAGGCCTTTATTTTTCTCGCCTTCTCGCTCGCCCGCACCTCTGCCCGCGCTGCCGGGTTTAGCGGAAGGCGGGAACAAATAAAGGCCTGACATTCAGGTTAGTGAAGCACCCAAACAAGTACTTTTTCCCAGCAAGCGAAAAACTACTGTTTTATCAGGTTTTGATCGGTGCAAAATGCATCAGGTTTTATACCTCATACTGAATAAATAAAGAAGATCGAAACTGTCTTATGTTTGTTGTACGAAAGGGGTTTTAGACGGGTAACACAGGCGTTCGTTTCATTTTTCGCCCTTCTGGAAAAAACCCCAAAAACCAAAACAAAAACAACACTGGGGAAAACACACAGAAAAAACCAACCGGAACGCCATGCAGCTACGCAGTTTAAATCATGTAACGTTTACGTACGACAGGGGTCTATGTTATTCCTTAGTTTCTTAGTTTTGTCGTATACTATTTAACGGAGAAAGTGTCGACTATTTTAGGGAACTACGGATCAGAAGGACCAGGCACCAAGACCGCGACCTTGCCGAAAGAAATCCGAAAAAGCGTCGCATAACTTGTCAACAAATTCACAGAAACTTTTATGTCAAATGTCACAAATGGATAGCCAAGACAGTGTGTTTTTATAGCGTAACGTGTTGGGCCATAATTATGATTTTGTTTTAACTGTTATGGAGGATTTATATAATAGGGATCTTAAGAGGCTATAGGACGACGACCGCAGTTATAAAAAGCAAATTGAACTTTACAATTTTAGGAGTCACGATATTTTAAACTAGTTTAATGACTCCAAAAAACCCAGTGCTGCTAAAATTATTGTCGTGTCTGCATTAAAGTCAATCTTGAGGCAACAGTTCTCATCGTTTGATGAGCTGACGTCGTCGTGAAGACGTGAAAATGCTCTAAATGAGTTGTTTAAACAACGATACGGTGTTAAGATTACTCTTGGGACTAAAAAGACTTATTCATTCTCTTTCATTTTTAAAAATAGTTATTTTGTTTGAAGGACGTCGTCATTGAGGTCACCGTCGTAGATATTAAGGTCCCTAATGGGGAAAAAGTCGGTGCAATAGCTAAAGTCAATTCCTATTCTACTTAATGTTGCTTTAAACTGATTTGTTACTAGTTAAAATTTAACGGAATAATTGTGGCGAACTTTAGAGTATATTTTATATTTTTTGCGGCCTATTTGTAAATTCAGTAGTCTATCTTCTATAATTTTTATATAATCTAATAATTTAGTAATGATGTACTTTATAGTTGAACTGCCTTCGTTCCCCTTGTTAATAAATGATGTTCTTGTTGTACGTCATAAATCTGTTGTGTGATTAACTCTTTCGTCATTAGCTCTCACATATTTTTCATAGGTCTTTTTATCGTTGCAGACTCTGTTATCAGTCTTTCTCATCACTGTCCCACTCATTGTCTCTCATCGTTTCACTCATCATTGTCTCTCTCATCATTGTCTCTCTTCATCATTGTCTCTCATCAATGTCTCTCTCATCATTGTCTCTATCGTCATTGTCTCTATCGTCATTGTCTCTCGTCATTGTGTCTCTCGTCATATCATTGTCTCTCTCGTTATTCTCACTCTCGTCATTCTCATTCTCATCATTCTCACTCTCATCATTGTCTCTCATTTTGTCTCTCTCATCATCTCTCTCATCATTCTCTCCCATCATTGTCTCTCATTGTATCTCTCATCATTCTCACTCTCGTCATTCTCACTCTCATCATTGTCTCTCTCATCATTCTCTCTCTCATCATTGTCTCTCTCATCATTCTCTCTCTCATCATTGTCTCTCTCGTCATTGTCTCTCTCGTCATTGTCTCTCTCGTCATTGTCTCTCTCATCATTGTCTCTCTCATTATTGCCTCTCTCATCGTCTCTCTCGTCAGTCTCTCTCGTCATTGTCTCTCTCGTCATTGTCTCTCATCATTGTCTCTCTCATCATTGTCTCTCTCATCATTGTCTCTCTCGTCATTGTCTCTCGTCATTGTCTCTCTCATCATTGTCTGTCATCATTGTGTCTCTCTCATCATTGTCTCTCTCATCATTGTCTCTCTCATCATTGTCTCATCATTGTGTCTCTCTCACCATTGTCTCTCTCATCATTGTGTCTCTCTCATCATTGTGTCTCTCATCATTGTCTCTCATCATTGTGTCTCTCTCATCATTGTGTCTCTCGTCATTGTCTCTCTCGTCATTGTGTCTCTCTCATCATTGTCTCTCTCATCATTGTCTCTCTCGTCATTGTCTCTCTCATCATTGTGTCTCTCGTCATTGTCTCTCTCGTCATTGTGTCTCTCTCATCATTGTCTCTCTCATCATTGTCTCTCTCGTCATTGTCTCTCTCGTCATTCTCTCTCGTCAGTGTCTCTCTCGTCATTGTCTTTCGCGTCGTTGTTTCTCTCACCAAAGTCGAAGAGATTTCGTTCCGAATTTTATGCAATTTCGAGGTTATGCAAATTTACCGTCTCATTGCATAAGCAATTGCATTGGCAGTAAACTTAAACTCGATCCAGAACGGGTAAGGATCGATATCTTACCCGTATTTTAATTTCGCACGAATAGAGTCGGATTGTATTAAGTTGTTTTATGAAGATTTCATACACGAGGCAATCAAATTTCCCCTGGCACTTTCTCAATACATGAAACCGGATTTCTTTAAGGATTTTTTTTCTCCCAAGGTCTTGTGTTCAACAATACGTTGGTGAAGATGTCGGGCTGTATAGCCAACATAATCTACATCACTGCACATAGACCATGAAAATTTTTGAAAAACTTTGACAAATTTTGAAAATTGTAAAATCCTAAAATTGAAAAATTTTGAAATGGCAAAATTGCAAAATCGAAAAATTGCAAAATCGCCAAACCGCAGAATCTCAAAATCGCAACTGATCGTAAAATTAACAAATTGCAAAATTTGCAAAATTTTTGAAACCTTTTGAAAACGTTCGAAAACTTTTGAAAACTTGCAAAATTGCAAAATCGAAAAATTGCAAAATCGCCAAACCGCAGAATCGCAACTGAAAAAATACCAAAATTTGTAAAATTTTGGAACTTTTGGAACATTACATTTTGAAAGTTTTTGAAAACGTTCGAAAACTTTTAAAACATTTTGAAAAATAGGTACGCGAAGCGTACATGTGACTACCGCTTTTTTACACAGAAACAGATCTAAAGGAGACTATTACAGCCAAACCGGGTATTCATTTGCATGCGACCTTGCAATATTGACAGCAACATTGCAATGTTTACTAGCTAACGATACACAGCGACTCCTTGGCAAGTTGCTAAAAATTCGCATTTTAAATATCGAACTTCACATAATATGAAGTTCTATTGAAAGTCAGAACAAGGTTGCGCGGAAACAAACACCCAGTTTGGCTGAAAAGATGAAAAGCATGAAAATGAGTAAAATGCAAACAGATACTGACAGAAATCAATTGATAGTTCTTTTAATTTACAAATGTGTCTTATCTTGTTCATTTCAACATAGTACATACTATACATCTGTGCATTGAACATGGGTGTAAAACATGGACCTTAATTATTTTGAGAACTAGAATAGTCAAACCTGTCAATTTGTTCTTTTAGCTGAACATAGCCTAGCTATTTTATCATTTGTGTTCAAAAATTCAAACACACAAAGACAACGCATACGCCACAAAATTTAAGTCCACAGCAGTAAAGAACTAGCTACAATAATGTTCTTCAATTTCATTCTTTACTGGCTGAATTGAAATCTTTGCATCATTTACTGTTAGTAATATACAGCTTGAACAGTTTGCACGAAGTGAGCTTGTAAAATTCATATTTTGGATTGAGAGTAAATAACAATTAATGGAGAATCTTTGTTGATAATAAAGTTTCCACCAGCCATAGAATTTTTGCATTCTTGATCCATTAAAAGGTGTACAGTAGTTATAGTATATCAATAAATATTTATCAGGATATGTGCATCTTTCTGTGTATTCAGTTTGGAACTTGCAATATGTTCCATAAGAGGAAAATTGTGGTAACATGGTGATTAAACAATGTTTCTTCATGATTATCTATATCCAAACATGATGTATATCAACACCTACATCTTCGCTGTGATTCGTGATCTGAAGTGTGTCATACAATGGCACCTCAACACTGCCACATTGATCTGCATCCTTCGCAATTCAGCCACTGGCTGTAAGTAAAGATAATTAGCCCCAAGTCCTTTGTCCTCAATGCTTTATCCTTTACCATTATAATGCTGAAGAATTAATATCAAGGGAAAAAGTCTTGAAATAATGTCTCTTGTAAAAGTGTTGCAATATTCTGATTTTGCATCATAACATCTGCTACAGTAGTCAGACTTTAATGGACTTGAATGGTGAAAATGTGGTATAGAATTTGGAAGAAGTACCATATACTTTTGTCAGTATTGAAGTGGAATAACATTTTTTTGGCAATTGACAATTTGAGACTTGTACTGGTCAATTTCTATAAAAAAATAAAAAGACAAAGTCTTTAATTAACAGTTGGAAATAACACTTAAAACTTGACTAGACTAGTTACATGTAAGTAATCAGAGTAAATTAGAAAAAAAACAAACTTACCTGCTATATAGTATGTCCAATCGTGGTGTGGGTCTGTTGCCCCTGCTTTTGTTGAAGTAATAAAATTACTTCATGTGAAGTTGTTCCCATATTGCATGGGAGCATTCACAATGTAATTTGTAGCACTTATTTGTTTATTTTGAAAAATTAATCACTTTTATTCACAATATTAAATTCATAATTTTTGATAATTACAAAACAACAAGTTTGATCAATTGCATCTTTAGTACTGTATTATATACTTTATGCAGTTTAAAGTGTCCTTTTTAAAAAATTCTGCTCTTAGTTTTTCTTGTAAATGCCAGTTTAGAACTATTAATGATCATTATAAAAAGGTTATTTGTACTACATATTTTATTTGCATTTGTGTCTCTAAATACATTATATAGATAGCAATATTATATTTATTTGTCTGCCCTTCATTTGAATGACCATAGTGGAAAGTACGCTTTGGCTGCCGCAGGAGACTGCCGCAGGTTGACAAGACCATGCATTCTATCCTGCCGCAATGCCGCAATGCAATATTATATTGCTGCTGCAAGACGCAAGTCAAAAGTTCAAACGACTACACGCAATACCACTGACCACTAAACAGTAAACATTGAAGCCTTGCTGCCTGTCTTTTACTGTATAACTGTAAGCGTTATTTTGTTTACAAAGAACAAATTTACAAAACTCAACGGGCAATTAATATAGTACATAATTGTTTTCGTAGTGCTAATTATGCTAAAATGTTGCATGCAGATTATGTTATTCTTTCATACTAGAAAAGGTAATCGGACAGCATCGCTTTTTTTTCTCGAAATGACTTTTCCAAAATCCTTTCCGTGACTGAACGTTGCTTTCGCACTCATTACAGGCCAGCGATGCCTAGGAAGCTTGTGGCTCGAATCACCTTTGATGTAGAGGTCTGCAACTCCGGCTACTATCTTATCTGCCTGAATTACAGTGGGCATCAGCCAGTCAATTTTGGTTCTGAAAAAAACAAAGCTTTAATTTTGATGTTTTGACTTTTGACCTCCTTTGGAATTGCATTACTGCACATGTCACCTAACTTAACATTCACAAAATTTACGAACAATATAGTTCTTTCAATATTTATAAGCATCTTCAAATTTTAAAAGTAGCAACTAAAATTATACCGTAAAGCCAATGTACTGTTTTCTTGACCACCTTCCATGCACTGAGATTTCAGCACAGAATATAAGGACTCGACGATGGATCCAGTGTTCCCACTTGCTAAGGCGATGTCTGTTGCTATGCTCATCTCAACACCAACCTGATCAAATACGAATTCATCCACATACAAAGATCTAAAATGATAAAATTCATAAAATTGTATTGAATGTACATGTTGTTATGCAGGTAATATAACAAAGACATGACACCAATTTTTACATGCCCAAGTACTTGTACCTGTAGACTTCACCTTCATTCATCAATACCACAAACGTCTTAAGTTTGTTGTCATCTGTCACAAAAGTTGCATTATAAAGATTTTGAAGGTAATAGGTCTTCTCAAAATAGGAAGATTGGATGCGCTGGAATTCAATAAGCTTTACTAGGCTTTGCACCTCGCATTCAAGACTGTTCTCTAGTACCTGTAATGTAATGAAAGTCACAATTTGATTAAGGCAATGTCAATTATGTACACAAAAACCTAAGGCAGCAAGATAGGATGTACTAATCATACTTTTAAGAGCAAGATAAGATTTACTTGAAATACTACAGTGTATCAAGTCAGTAATATCCGTCCCAGTCAAACGAGAATGCATCAATGCATCATGCATTTCATCTGCCGGTCAAATGAAATTACCTGGCCCTTTTTCCCCACGGTCAAGAATGTTAACCAACTAGATAGAATTTGCAAATGCTGAGGTGTCCGCACAATATGATCTTCAAAGTGTTCTTCAGCTTGGCTAATATCTCATCACTATATACAGTTCTTAGTTTTAACTCCGTAAAATGATTTTCCGCCAGTTCTTTTACATGGTCTAGGGAGCAAACATAATTGTAAAATTTCTTGAACTCCCTTTTGCCATGTTCGACAAAGTCATCTTCACGTGTCAGGGACGGATAACCACATGCATTATTGCGCTTGCCTACTAGGAGATTGACGAGAGTGTCAATGTCCATGCAGGTAAGGGCATGCTGGAGGCTTGACAAACATTTGTTATGACGACTTTCCAAAGAGGCAGACAAATCTTTAGCCAACTGTTGCAGATCTTTTTGAACATCTTCCAGTTGTCGCAATTTCCTTGATGTCGTCAATGTTAGACTTGAGATTAATGCAGGTGTCTGGGGGATTGTCTATCGATAGCTTGTCAAGATTCTTCATATGTGTGCTTACTTCTGGGTACCACACCGCCGCTTTCCAGACGGGAACTTGAACGCCTTGTAAATCCACTAGATAGGTTATCACTGGAGTTGTAACATCGACGCAACCGCATATGTCAGCGATAAAATCTTGACCACATATTTCAAACTGCTTGACTTCAAAATCGTTGTCCTTCTGGTGCAACTCGGTATATGTCGCCATATAGATGTGAATTGACGAAAGCAATTTCCTGAACTCATGAACTTGAGAAGTGGAAAACCGGGTTGCACAGGTCCGACTTGTTAGATGAAGAGGTTTTTGCATTTCGTCTGCTTTCTTCCTTGCTGCAGCAAGCCGTTTTCCGCTTTGAAATAACTTGTGGACAACTAAGCTTCGATCTGCATAATAAATATAGTAAAAAGTTATTTGCATGGGACGCGTTATAATGAAATAAAGACAGCAATACTTTTAACAATTTAAGTATTAAGAAATATGTTAGGATTAATACTTATCAATCGCTTCATAAATTCCTTAGACTCCCCAACCTTTCCCTCGAACACATCCTCCATGGCCAGATTTGTCCAGTGAGGAGGATCCCATACTACATCCACGAATTCAGACACTGGTTTCGTCAAAAGGCTATTTAGTTTTTCAGCGAACCCTTTTGCTTGGTATTGCCCATCAAGAACGCTACCCTGCCACGAGTTTCCTAGCGTTTCCGCCAGCCTGGGGTAAACCTTTTTAATTGTATCGTACATAGTTTACTGGTCTTCATCAGCACCATGGTACACAGCGGGTGCTTGGACAGCGATTGCCGTTTTGATCCCCTGCACCATCGTGATTATAACGACTCCCTGGTTGGTGACTCTGTGAACTGTAGATTTATCGGCAAGCCCACAAAAATGAGGGGGCAATGCCAATGAGGTATTCTGAAGGGGTGTTAGGAGGTATTCCTCGATTTGCTTATCAAAATAGATCTCGGTTGCCCTCAGAATGTCGTTAAATTGTTTCCGACTATGGCCAATGTCTCCCATGTCGGAACCAGTGGAAATGTGTGCAGCGATTTGTGTTTCGAAATGGGTAGCGGCACATTTAGATTCGACAACAGAAAGCGCGACCCTGACGAGATTCTTCATAACGTTGACACCTCTTTTCTCTAATTTGTTTTTCATGTGTTTAGCCTACAATAAATGATAAAGCTTGATTAGGAGGTAGCCAACACACATTGGTTCACATTGTGACATTGGTCCACAATAAGTAGTGACTTATTAGAATTTGACCATTTAATTTATAGTGTATCCGCCTCTTGCATACAGTGTCTTAGGCAGGTCGCGGTTTATTTCCCCCCTTAAATATGGCTTATTTCTTACTGCGGCAATTTTCTACCTTGAGGGCCTCCAAATGTGTCTTGGCGTTATCTCCAACACAGCTATGATGATTCTTAATTCTACTCTTCAGGTGGTACCAGTAGTCATTTTTACCTTCGACGATTTCATTGACATTTCTTGCTTCCAAGAATAGACCTGTAGATAAGTTACTACCACCGCATCTATAAACACAAATACCAGTAGCCTACGTTAAAAAGATGAAATGTTGAAAAACGATTTTTAAAAACAAGATCATACTTTTTAATATGGTTTGCAATCGCCTGTCCGTCATCATTATCAATCAACATTGGGTCACGCTTTGCCAAAACTCCTTCGCGAGCGAAAACGTAGTCAAAGCAAGTTTGACATCTAACACAACCATTTTGGCCATTTTGACCAGCAAAAAATCTGATGCTTGATACTTTTTCTGTCAGCTCCATGACATTTTCTATTGTACGCCAGTCCAATTGACTGTTTTCATTGGTAGACAATTCTTTCACTATCGTGGAGATGGCAGGATAACTTGGGCTTGGCTTCTCAATTTTTGTGGACAAATTTTTAAGCATATCTATAACTGTATTTAATTTTGACTCAAGTGCATTATCATACGATATTTGGGATGTTCCAGTTGTCTGGTGTTCCTCCGCAGACGGTAACAGATTTTCTGCAGGAATTTCATCTTCAACTTGTAAGGGTGATAAGATGCTTGCACCAGCAGACTGGCCTGTTGCTGTGGTTTCTTGACTATATTTGTTTCCTTTTTCAACTGTTGTCATATTAATTGCTTTTCTATAACAATTCAGAGCTTCTTTTGCCTCTAGGTCATTAATATCTACAAACTGAATGTGACTATTTTGGGCATCCGTAATGGCATGAACTTTTTCTATGTGACGCGTTTTTGTTTGCTTATCACTGCGACATAAGTAGAACTTTAACGGAGACATTGTTTTATCAGTCCTATACAAGTAAGGTAAACTGAATTAGTCAGAACTCACAAGTTGCATTAAATTCTGGATCCGATTAGTATTGCAGTAAATTAGCCTTTTTCACGAAGGCCAAATTCGCCATTTTTGGGGTACTTTTTTTGTAAATGATACAAAAAATCGAAGCGATGTGAAAACAATTTTTCAAATATTTAACTGTAAATTAACTTATAACGATTATACTTACACCAATAGTAATACAAATCCCATATTTAATGATTACAATCTTAGATCTGGAAAAGCCAGTACCCCAAAAATGGCGGCGTGAGAAAGGCTAATTACATTGATGCTATAGCGTATATATGATGCTATTTCAACGTCATTTGCAACCTCGTACCCAGGGTCTCTCCTTGGCTACGAGGTTGCATCATTTGCTACAGAGCGTACTAGTTTATTTTACAGAATACAGGTATAACTGTTATTTAAACTTACTTGAAACAAGTTAGGCAGATACATGGCTCTCTTGATGGGGCACATCTTGAATTACTTTTTGTTTTTTTAGCCGAATCAAAGGGTAGTGGGGATAAGGGCCTTTTTCGCGGATTTGAAATGCTTATTTATTTATTTATTTATTTATTTATTTAAAAATATTTATACACGGTAGCCTATTCAACTAAATTACAGTTGTTTTTCAAAGGGCCGTGTGCTAGATAAAATAATTACATGCGCTACAAATATTAAAAACTACCTAAACTAATACAATAATATTTACTAAAAATTATATTTACAGTTAAAAATGTGATTATATAAAAAAGTTTCAAGAGTATAAAAACAATCATTATTCGCTATTCTCATAAGTCTTTCATAGGTAAGCCATTCCAGATCACGGAAGCTTTATAACCGAAACTTTTTTTCATGGCATTTGTGTTAGGTTTTGGTAACAAAAGCATGCAGTTATTACTTCTTAAGTCATAACAGTCTCGGTTAATCATGGAGAACAAATTAGATAAATTGCCTAAGTTTGACTTGCCAGCTACTATTTTCTTGACAAGATGTGTCGTTTGTTCGTCTCTTCTTGTTTGTAAATCTTTCCACCCAAGTTTTGTTCGGGTATTTGTAGCTGACACATAATAGCTGTCGCCTGTTATTACACGACCGACCGGCTTTATTTTGAAGTTTTTGTATTCGGTCTTTTAAATTGTTTGAGCAGTTATCCCAAACTATGGAACAATAGTCAAAATGTGGTAATACTAATGCCTGGTATAAACGTTTTAGACTTTCAATGCTGATAACGTTTTTAACTCTTCTGAGTAATCCGATTGCTTTTGAAATCTTTTTTCCAAGAAAAGATAGCAAATTGCCTTGCTTTGTAGGAAATTTACTATTATTAGCAGGTTTATCTGCAGGTTTATCTGCTGCATCTTTTGCTACAAACGAGAGAGTAATAGTAATCAATATCATCTTTTACATAATTGTTCAAATTATTTTCAGTTCTTTGTAAAAATAAGAGTAAAAGATTATTATATACAACCAATCTATTGCCACATGGGCATGACACAGCCTAAATTTACGGTACCTTGGCATTTAGAACATAGCACTTGTGCACCATATCCCTCAATAGACCCACTGGTGCTGCATGGAACAAAATTGTGACAGGGCTTGAGGCATGAGAGGCAAGTATGACTCCCACTATACATTTGTTCACAGGAAACACAAACTATAAAAAAAAGTGTTCCAAATTGTACAATCTATGAAAGGACATGTATTTTTTTCATACAGATATTTCATACACGGAAAGTCCAAATGAATCCCTCAACAGTCCCCAAAAAGGAAAAAAACTCAAAAACTCAAAAGACTTATTAAAAATTCATCTGCCCGGAAAATCAACAAAAAAGTTCAAAGTTCAAAAAACAAACACTCGGTTGAAACCTTTAATCATGTTAAAGTCTCAACCAAAACGTACCTGAAGATGTCTCTGATGCCATAATTCTTCTTTTTTTTAAAAAAAACACGTCCTGAACTTGTTCCTGCAGTGCCGGTGTTCATTTGAATAATTTTCGAGCCTGCATGCCAGCAAGGCCCAGCAGTCAAGCAGAGCGTGAGATTCAGTACTTCATGTTTGATTAATTAATTCATTATACTCAATTCAATTTTAATTGCAATCAGTTTTCAACTTGCATGACGAGCGCAAAACAAAAATGCTATCTTACACCCAAATTCTGCCGCAGGTATTTTGTAAACTATTTCTGCCGCAGAATTCTGCCGCACTTTCAATTTTACAGTTTTTCTGCCGCAAGATTTTGCCGCATCAGCAGTTTTTGACCTTTGCCTGCCGCGGGAGATCTCCCGTTAAAGTGCCCGACTTTCCACTATGGTTGAATGATACCCAAATTGTTTTATGATCACTAAAATAGGTTTCTAAAATCCCTGAATTTACATTTTGAGAAGTGGTTCTAGAGAATATATGATCGATGAGAGTTTTACTATCTGTTGTGTAGTCTGATATTAATTGTACATAGCTATTGTCCCTTACCATTATATTGTAGAGAGGTCTTCTATCAGTTTCACTGAGCCAGTTTACATTGAAATCTCAAATCTCCAATTATTACACTTTCCTCACCAGCAACTTCAAGGACAATTTCTCTCAATGCTGAACACAGTTGACTAATAGGAACTTTTGGTGAACGATATACGGCAACGATTGTCAAGTTTGGATGACTTGCTACTTTGATCATTGTGAATTCTATAGAATTAATGTTGTGGCTGTAAGGATAACCAGCAACTAATGGCACTCTGCTATATACCGCTGTACCGTAATAGGGTCGTCCATTGTTTACACAAGAGTGACTGTCATTTAAGAAATACCTAATGGGTTTCCATGTTTGGATAGCCTGATCCAAACACGAGGGATGTTGCGAGACTTTCGAAAAGCGTAAAAAAACACGAGCCGCCAGGCGAGTGTTTTTTAGCTTTAGAAAGTCGAGCAACATCCCGAGTGTTTGGATCAGGCTATCCAAACATGGAAACCCATTAGGTATTTCTTTTATAAAATGACCGACAATAAAATAACAGATTTTGTGAAAAAAAATAGTGATAGGAATACATATTCTCCCGAAATTCATCAACTACCAATCACGTTTCGCCTATTTCCCCCCAGACGCATAAACAACCAATCACATTCCGCCTTGTAACGTCTTGGTGACGAGCTGCAGGGCGAGCGAAACGAGAAAGAAAGTAATCCGAAAATTATTTTTCCGACAAATTCAACATTAAAGATGGGAATGTCAATAAAGAAGTGAACTCTGGCCATCGAAAACAGCGAATATTATTAGGAAAACGCTTAAACATTGCTAGAATCAACCGCCTCAGCGTTGGGCTCGTGGTTTTAGAGCAAATACAAGAAAAATATTCTTGGCCGTAAAAAGCCGCTGAAAGTGAAGCTTCCGAAAAAATATTTTCATCGCCAGATTTGGATTTTATGTCGAGAGCTCTTGGGTATTTTACTTCATATCGACAAAGTCTTTTTCTTTTACCAAGTGAGTTCATCAGCCAAGGAAATGAAAGGTATTTGTACAGCATGTTATTCTGTTTTAAGATCGTTTTCAAAACGTGTACTTTCCAAATCACGTTGTATTGTTTACCATATTAAAGTACGAACTACCGTATATTTTAGCAAGTTCAGCTTGGCTCTTGAACACAACAGGGCCGCAAAACAATTCCATGCTTGGTTATAGTTCTCTCACAGTATATAAACATAGTGTTGTTGTTTTTTACTGCCTGAAAAAGACTCGAAGACGGTGGGGTTTTTTAACTTTAAGATTCGTTCAGGAAATTATTTGTTTGCTTGTAATTCGACATTTAGTTCTTCGCCGTCGCTTATTTAAAACTTTTCCCTGTTGAAGCCCTTATGCACATACCTGTAGTTACCAATACTATTTTAGTAATTACAATGCTATTTTATTTGTGTCATGCAGTACTAAAAAAATTAGATTAAAGTCTATAAAAGGCGTCGCTCAAAATTGCTTGCAAATTTCCGTGTTTGGATAGCCTGATCCAAACATGGGTATTGACCAATCAGCGCTTGCGTAGCATACATGTTATTTTATAATACGAAATAACTCAAAACCATCAATGGTGTACATTTCATTTGGCTCTATCGGATTGAATCTTGTCTCTGTAAATACTGCTATATCGCTAGAGAGATAATTAAAATCTTTACGAACATCTTTAATGTGTTTATGGAGTGAACGCGCATTTAAATAACACAATTTCAAAACTGAATTGTCATTTATTTTATACAATGGAGAGATACAAAGTTGGAGGCTTCTTTCTGTTCTCAACTCTTCCATTTCACTTACAACTTTAGGATCAACAGCAATTTTGTCTTCACAAAGGTCAGTGACATACAATCCTTCAATCGTAGTTACTCTGCTCAATGCAACGTAATGTATGTGCGGAATTGCTCTTCGAGTGTTAAGGTTAACAACAATTTCAGTTTGAGTATCACCTTGAGATCTATGTATAGTCTTAGCAGCAGCTAGTCGCAGTGGAAATTGCTTTCTGACAACTTGAGCCGTTCTATTTCTACCAACAGCGAATTGTGTTGTGACTGGTTTAATTGGCGTCCATGTACTTTGAATATTATTTTGTCGATAAAGCTGCCTGTTTTCATGTCTTGTTTTCTTACCAACTTCTTGTTGATCAAACTCTACCCATATTATACCTGAAGGTTTTCCAGGTTGATGTAACTGTACTAACTTAACAATATTACTGGCACCATTTGTCAGACCATCATCAGTTCTTACATTTATGGCAATTTCAGTTCTTTCGCCTTCAGCAATCTGGAGCTTTGAAGCAAGCTGTTTAGTTTTTCTTGGGTTATTTGGAATTTGCTTCATTATTTTGTCTCTAAGTTCTGCAGAATTAGCACCTATGACACTGTCGTGAGCTTTTATTGTGTATTTTGCCCCAATTGCTGCTTTATAAACTTTGTCATTAAATTCATCAACATTCAAGTTTTGTATAAATAAATGAGGTGCTTGTTTTGGACAGTTTTGTTCTGGAACTATTCTTTGTTTAATCTTCAAAATGTCATTTTCAGTATGATTTCCTTCTCTTAATCTATTCAAAGTTTCTGCAAATGCTTTACTCTCTCTTTGTCGCATTATTTCATGTAGTTCAAACATTCGGAAGTGTTGTTTCCATAAATTTGGAGTAAGAACACCGTATTCCGAGTTATCAAAATCTTTGAATATAAAACCATCCATGACTGGTTTTAATTGAAACAAATCACCAATTGCAATTATGTTCACACCACCAAAATCTTCCTTGCTACCTTTAATGTCTTTTAGTCGATTATTTATTTGAACATTAAACATACTGTTTCCAACCATAGATATTTCATCTAGTAATATCAGTTTTACACTTCCTAGTTGACACCTTAAAGTGTTTAATCTGTTTGAATCAAGTGGTTTATAATTTCTTAAGGACTGACATGCAGGTACTGCAAGAGCACTGTGTATTGTATTGCCTCGAATGATAAATGCAGCTTTTCCTGTAGGAGCTAGAAGTAAAACATTAACTTGACTGAAATCATCACCGGCCCTGGTATTATAGTATTTCAATGCTGCTTGATAGATTGATTTTGTAAGATGTGATTTACCAACACCTCCACCTCCACTAAGAAATGAGTAAAATGGTTTGTCTGATGTCTTTATTAGGTGAAGAGTATGATAGAAAAATTCCTTTTGTTCTTTATTTAACATTTGCACCATTTCTCTATATTCATCATCTGGCATTTCATTTAGAATAAGTGGTTCATTATTTGATGATGCTGAAGGAATGCCAATGTCGTGTGACAGATCATAGTTTTCATTCAAGTCAGGATGTAAATCTATAGCCCCTTCATCTTCATCTTGGTGTTCAACATCTTGAGTTACTGGTGCAATTAAATCAAACTGGTCTTCATCATTGTCAACAGCCGAATTTAACTGTTCTTGGGCACTATTTGGTTCTTCATTACAAACTGCATAGAGGGTCATTTGATCTTTTATTGAGTCTTGTAAAGTTAAATAATGTTCTTCATAAGATGAATAATTACCAATTAAATCACTTTCCTCATTCGTCCATGGTGTAAAAAGCATAATTAATTCTCGATAGTGCTTCTCTGGATAGGCTTCTTTATTAAACCAGACACACCTTATTATTCTGGCTTTTGTTCGTTTTTTTGGTTCACTATTTTTATTAGATTTTTTTGACTTTTTAATTGTGTTGGTGTCATATCACAAAGTTCATCATCATTATTGTCATCATTATCTGATGTTTCTAATGGCAGATCATCAATGTCTGGTTTTGTTGTTCTCTTTTGGTAAGATTTGTTTATATTAACACTATCATACCAAGCTGCCCAGTCTGCTAAGGTTGCACTCTCAAGACTAGCAGGTCGTTCAGTGTATCTCTTTAAAAGTCCACCAAAATGTATTTCTTCACATTCATCTGGCATTTTTTCAATTTCACTTAGTGGTTTTAACAACTGAACTCTTTCATTAGGTGGTGAGGTTGGTACGAAAACAACTTCTCTTGATGATTTTCTCATTGGTAATTGCAGAATTATATACACAGCTTCTTGCGCACTAATTTCAACACTGTTTAAAAATTTATTACCAATATCTCTCACTTGCTGCTTAATACTAGCATTTCCTTCTCTTGCTTCAGCACATGCAGTACGAAGTAGTTCACTCATTCCCTTTTGAGCCTTGGATATATATGAAACAATATACATTGCACATGCATAGACATCAAGAACAAATTGAATGTCCATGTTTGCTCTCCAGGCACTCAGACATGCAGAGTTATAATTGTTTATTCTGAGTTCATTGGGATTCCTTTTTAAAAAGATTGTGGGACAGTTCAGAGATGATCTAATCGCAAGCATATAATCAGGTTCAGAGACATTCAGATCAGCTAATAATTGATCAAATGTGATATTTTCACCTTCTTTCATGTCATTTAGCTGCTGCTTTATGTTTTTGCACAAAACTTTTAGTTTTTTAACATCACTTTGAGAAACACTATCATCTAGTGGATAAAGTATTTTAGTTGACTTCATTGGTGGTTGTGGATAATTAAATCTACATTCCTTTTTTGACTTTTTACGACAGGTATGGGAGTGTCTGTGTGTTTGCCGATTAACAAGATTTATTAGGTCAGCCTCATTATTCAGTGGTAGATGGCAAGTAATTATCTGATCAATAAAAGATGTGACATCATCATCTTTAGCTACACCAAACACTGGAGCATTTTCTAGCCATATTAACATATGAATATGGGGTGAACCTCGTTGCTGATATTCAACTCTATAGAACCAGTCTTTAATATTTCCCAAAGGGCCAATGTTGCTCATCAAAAAGTCTCTCAAAAATTTATTAAATTGGTAATCAAAATGTCTTGCACAAGTCACTGGGTCACTTTGGATAAGTCTGCATTTTTCTTCCCAATTTAATCCCTCCAGTTCCTCATCAGTATAATCTTTATGGTCAACAAGTTGCCCTAATATTTTAAGGAGATGTAACCATTTTGTTTCAGCTGAGGAAAAGCTACAAAATAAAGTTGCAGGACCCAATTGCCTTATCATTGCAAAAAGATCTTTTTTAGCCTTTTCAAAATATGGGGGTGATCCTCTTAGTGCTCTTAAAAATTTGAAACCTTCATCATGATGAACAATTCTTTCCAAACTACCTTGTTGCTTTAACTGTCCAGCTGTTAAGCCTATGTTACTTCTCTTAGATTTCCTTAATGCAATTTGGGATTTGCCTAAAAGTATTTTCATCTGTAGCTTTTTAGTCTTAAAGAATATATTCTCTATGCACATTGCAGCTCTTCGGTCTGACCTTCTTAACTCTGATTTACAAATGTCACTATAAAATACTTTGACTGATCTTTCTTTATTTTCTCACCTTTCTTGCCCAAGAAATATTCCAGGGTAAGCTAGTTCTTCAGAATATTTATCTCGAAATATACTCTGAGGTCTGTTACCTTCACCTGGTGCTATGTTATGTATTATTTCTCTTTCACTATCATCAAGAAAATCTGTAGGAGTTAACATACTGTCAGTTATCCCAGCAGGAATTTCGGTCTCATCTTCACTCCAATCATCATTCATGATTTCATGATTTTTGGTAACATTTAAATTATTGTCATCTCTATTTTTAGCATTATCTAAATTGTCTTTTTCATGTCCCATTCTATTATCAGACACATAAAAATTTTCCTGAAAGTTTTTCTGCCAGTGCTCATTAAAGACAATGCCTTGTTCACGATAAAGTGCACTATTTGTAGCTAGCCAAGATGCTACCTGAAAGACTTTATGTGGCCTTATATTTAAAGACATTGCAGAACTTTTATATTGCAGTCGCCGTTTTAACTGAACTTTGATTGTTCCTGTTTCATGTGGTAGTCTCGGTAATGTATTCACAGTATTGACAACATCAGCAGGAACATTGACAACATTGCCATTTATTTTAAATTGTTTACCCCTCGGTGCTTGCATAAGCTTTAGAAAACCTAATCTTGGTGCAACAAGTCTCCACTCTAACTGGTTTAAATCAAAACTTTCTGGCTTTTCTGGAAATACCATCCCATTTTTTACAGCAAAAGGAGGCATTTTACTCTTTTTTAAATGTTTTTCACATGTTCCACAGATCCACTCAATATTATCAACAGATATTTTATTCAACAAGTATTGTGACATAGTTGGGTTTGACACTTTTAGTTTTTCAGCAGAATTAACACTATGCCTATACCATAACTGGTCACAACAAGTACAAATATATATTGGGCCTGTTGATACAGCTATGTGAAACCTATCAATAAGATCTGAAATTGAATCAGCATCACATTTTTTCCTTCTTCTATCACATTCTTGTTGTTTTGAGAGTTTATTCTGTCTCTGTTCATCAGATTCATTTGCTCTCCTATTAACATCATTTACTTGCTGTGCATGCAATCGACTCTGTCTGTGTTCATCGGATTCATTTGCTCTCCTATTAATATCACTTACTTGCTGTGCTTGCAATCGATTCTGTCGCTGCTCATTGGATTCATTTGCTCTCTTTTGCTGTTCATACTCCCGACACTTTTGAAGCCTCTTTTCTTTCATTAAAGCACTTTCTGTATTTTTTCGTTTTAAATAATTCATGTGCCTAGCTTGCAATCGCTTATTTCTAGTTTCTGAATCTTCAATTTTTAGTTTTTTGCTCTTGCTTTCACACTCATCAATCTTTCCAATCTCATATTTCTCATTACTTTCATTAGCACACTTTCTTTTTTTGTAGCAGTTACCTTGAGGATTCTGATTTACTAATTACTCGGGCTACCTGTGGTAGCCGAGTCTAGGTTTCGGTCTGGTTTTCCGTGGTTTTTTTTTGGTCGAGATATTGCCCCAAGAGGCTTTGCGAAACGGAAGGCATGACGTCACAGCTCAAATGCTGATTTTTCATCATGGCGGATTTTCATGCAGGAGGGGCGAGTGTTTTCTTCTCCTGACGCCTTTGGTTGTGTTGTTCGAAGTGAATTTGTATTTTAATGATAAACACGCTCGCAATGCTTTTGTACTATAGTAGACCTGGGTTGGTCCGCGATCTCGATAACCGTACGCTGAAAATGTGTAGCACTACTCGATCAAACTTTTACGAAAATTCTCGATCAATGTGTTCTCGATCAATTTACATGTGTTATTAATTAAAATTGGTACTGAAAAATGTTGCTCAATGCTGTAAATCAAAGAACAACGAAAGTTGATAAAGCCAACTTGCAAGTGAAAGGTAAACATGCTGTGTTTTACATCTTCATCGAAGTTGTCATTTAGCTGAACCTGAACTGACTTGTGTGAGGTAACTGTATTAATATTTGCGGTTTGCTTTATTTGCTTGTATTGTTTATTATTTGTACTGATGTCTTGCACTAAAAGTCGATGTTATTAAACAGTTTATACATTACTTTCATCAAGTGTGTATTATTGTTTGGGTACACCAATATGGCCCGACCATTTCAATGTTTTGGTACACCAGTATGGCTGGCATTTCATTGTTTTGGTACACCAATATGGCCACCATTTCATTGTTTTGGTACACCAGTATGGCCACCATTTCAATGTTTTGGCACACCAGTATGGCCACCATTTCATTGTCCAGTATGGCCACCATTTCATTGTTTTGGTACACCAGTATGGCTGATTGGCCACTATTTCATTGTTTTGGTACATCAGTATGGCCACCATTTCAATGTTTTGGTACACCAGTATGGCCACCATTTCATTGTTTTGGTTCACCAGTATAGCCACCATTTCATTGTTTTGGTACACCAATATTGCCGATTGGCCACTATTTGTTTTGGTAGACCACTATGGCCACCATTTCATTGTTTTAGTTCTATGGCTACCATTTCAATGTTTTTGGGCATGTACATCAGTATAGCCACCATTTCATTGTTTTGGTACACCAGTATGGCCACCATTTCATTGTACGCTTGTACTGAAGTTAGTTTTGTTCTTGGCATGGTTGCCATTTAGCAACTTCTTACTTTTACTCTGTCAAGTGGCACATGATTTTATTTGTCAAGTGGAGATCTCCTGGTAATCTTGCCTGGCAAAGGGTTGATAGTTGCATAATGTTTACAAGAAATGATTGATAAATTTTTTCTGTGCACAGAATTCCCACCTTAATAATTATGTTGAACAAATTCAAATTTTTCTTGACAACTATCCTAATAGCGTTTGTTAGCACACAGGTTAGAATCATGGTGCGATTGGATTATTTACATACCATAATCTTCCCATGCCAGCCTGTACAACTGCCCAGTGCCCACTATTAAGTAGCCCGAGTTAACGCCCAGCGGGCGTCTTGTTGCTCAAAGTTTTGATTATGACCAACACATGCCTCATTGACCAAAACACCTTTCATTTCAAAAGGCACACATGTTCCTCGATAAGTAGCCTGAAAAAATGCAACTAAGTTTTCAAGGCCATCAACAATGAGCAAGACACATGTTCCAGAAAAACTTGGCATTCCCCACATATCCCTTGAGTGAGAATCAAAGATTCTATAACTGTTGTTCAACATGTTAAACACTGCAACTGTGTTACAATCAATAGTTAACAAGCAACATTCATAATTTGTTTCTCCTCGAAAAAATACCTCTGTAAATGCATTTTTTAGGGAAATATAAGGCCCGTTATTACCTGTCATAAATAATTCACCACTTAACGATTCCCCACTATAGGTTAAACTATATGTTTTCTCATTTATTGATACCATAGCAGGAACATCAGTCAACAACAAGAAATCTTTTTTAACAGAACCTTTAATACAATCATATAGACAGTTACCACGATACAAAATATTATTTAAATCAGGAGAATCCCAGGTGTTAATATGTGGTTTAATGTATCTGAATATTATAGCGGTTAATGACATTGCAACGCATTGTTTACCTGCATTATCACCGAACTTCGACTGATCTCCTTGACTAAAATCAGCACAGAGAGTTTCCAATACATTAATTATTTGATACAATGAAGGACCTGGGTTTTCTTCTACATCATTTGACAGCCTTAGAAGCAATCGTACATATACATGATAGCACATCATTTGATAAAACCAAGACATAACTTCACTCGATCTTTGACATTGCTCAACTGCACGTTTTAATCTTGGCAAGTAAAACACGTGTAAATAAAACATCATTAACATTGTGTTCCAAAATGACCCTTTCAAACGACGTTCGTTATCTTTACCTGCCATAAATATGCTGTGACAGCCGATTCTTGATCGATATTGTTCTAATGTAATGCCCATTTTGAAGTTTAGAATGACGTCACACGTGAAAATTTGCAATAACAAAAAAACGCGTGTTTCTCGCGTGGATTTCGCGAACAAACGACGAGCACTCCTCTTCACAATTCACAAGTTACAACAAATTTCAAGCTTTCAGTTTCTCAACAGTTTCTCAATAGTTCCAATAGTTTCTCAATAATATCTCAATATAATATCTCAATAGATTAGAGCGTAACCTTGACGCTCAGTCAGACCGCTGGCTTGGGTCTGCGCAAACTTTCGTTTCTTTAACAAAATAAAATAAAACAAGATGTTGAAAAACACCTAAAAAAGCAAACAAAACACCTAGTCAAACCGATGTCACAAGAGCGCAGTAGCTCAATTGGAGACATGGAGATTTGTTTCCGGATTCAGATCGATTGAGATAGATTTATGCAAGATAGGAAACTTCAGAGCTTTGACACTACTTCTTACCTTGTAATTAATAGACAGAAACCTTTCCGAAAAGGAAAGGTTTAAAGGCAGCGTTGAGGATACGACAAGAGCACTATAAAATGAGCTATCATTTCCTTCAAATTATGAAGCTTAACCAACTACTAAAACCACCATCTGATTAGACAACCTTTTTAAACGAAACCTCACCCCCATACCCCCCCGGAAACCCTAAACCTAATCACACCCCCCGGAAACCCTAAACCTAACCACAACCCCCCGGAAAAATGTCCCACCTCTCATACCCCGACCACAACCCCCCGGAAAAATGTCCCACCTCTCATACCCCGACCACAACACCCCTATAGAGTTTTTACCTTTATGTGTTCAAGTTTAACATCCCGCTTGTGGGATGGTTTTATTGGATGGTTAAGCTTCATAATTTGAAACCGATGATACCTCATAAAATATAGCAATAGCAGTCGAGAAAACAAACACGAGGCTCAACCGGACCGAACCGGTTTCACTTCTCTGGCCCCCCACGAACAACGCGATCGCTTCTCGAATACCTGGCGACCGATCTTGTCGACATCCGACGATAGGTGTCGAGTATGACGTAAGTGCACTAATCCACTGCTTAAACATTGACAGTAAGATTACATTATGGTGTCCAGTTGTCCGTTTACAATTTCTCATCTGGACTTCATCTGGAAATGAAGCCGATTCTTTAAATTCTAGTACAGCTGCTATTCCAAAAGCAGCTGCTGTGTCGCGTACTGCCTCCTCAATTCGATTAAGGTTTTGCTCTTGGAATTTCTTCTTGGCAAAACTTTCAGCAGTTACTTTCCGTCTTGAGAGGACATTTTGCAAAATATGCATGAAGCCACCAGGTGTCATTACTTTCTTGCAGACCTCATAAAGATAGCCCTTGGCATGCATGTCACCTGGAACCTCTGCACACCAACCATATGCTGCCTCAGATCGCCCTTTCACCCCACGCAAAACCTTGTTAGTTCCTTGGTCACCAACAAACAATGTAACACAGGACTTGTTCTTTCTCTCGTATTTGTAAATTTCATCTTCAATCGGTGGATCTTCAGTGGTAGAAACATTCATTTCATTGACTAGTTCTGCTTTCTGAATAGTCCTCCATATGTCCATGTCGATGGCCATCTCATCATTTGAAATGTTATGCATTACATGCACGATGTCCATCTCTAGTGTGGCTGCGATACTTTGTGGGCTAGGAATGGTATTGAAGAAACGGTGGTCAAAGATAGCAAAGTTCTCCAGTAGAAAGTGGCATATTTCTTCATTCCTCTTTATGACTGCAATGGTAAGGGGAGTTGCACCACATCCTTCCTTTGCATTTATATCCACGCCTGCAGAAACAAGGGTCTTTACCAATGGCATGTTTTCATTTTCCACCGCAGCATGGAGTAGGCTCCTTCCATTGTGGTCTCTTGCTTTTTCCCAATGATCTCTGTGAGAGTCCAACCAACCAATGAATTGCTCAAACTTTGCAACATCATTGGCTTGTTGTGCCTCCCACATTTGTTTCACTAATTTGTCAAAAACGTTTTGAAACTTAGCATCTATCTTTTGCTTGCTGTTGGTGGAACCATTCCC
Organism: Corallium rubrum; assembly: GCA_964035015.1. Lineage (NCBI taxonomy): Eukaryota > Metazoa > Cnidaria > Anthozoa > Scleralcyonacea > Coralliidae > Corallium > Corallium rubrum. The sequence goes on along the minus strand of OZ035997.1, from coordinate 9,048,491 downwards.
TGTAGTACAGGATGCAGTGTCAGGTTCTAGAGTTAGAGGTTCGAATGCCTTCTCAGCCTCAGTTAAATGACGGACTGTTTCAGCCATCTCCTTCTGGTGCTCATGCAAGGACACAAGAAATTGGTGATGATGTCGTGCTGCTCCAATATCAAATGTCTTACTTTTGTTGTCATATGGCAAGTACTCTTTTGCATGGTTACATGGCACACCGAATTCTTTTCCAAACTCTTGTATTATTGCTGCAGTTCCAGTGGTAGTGGCATTGTTCTCCAGAGACAGCGGAAGTATTAATGTTTCTGACTTGGAGCAGTTTGGATTGGATTGTATGCTGAGTTGTGGCACTTTAATGTCATAGTTTTGCTTCCTATTTTCTGCAAAATCCTGCTTCTTTAACCACTGATCAAATTCTCTTTCATTCATATCTGAAAACTTCTTCTGAGAGTTTGGAATGCAGTTTAGAGCTGTATCAAGCACTTGCAGGAGGAAGTTGTCTTGCACTTCAGTCCAAATTTCTAAGTGTTCAGGATGTGTTTCTGTAAATGTAAATAATATTATTATATTGTGTATATATGAATTTAACACTGTGAATACCAGTACATACAAATTTGCTCATGCAATGGTGCTGTTTATAATTTTATACCTGCAATGGCAGTGCCAGTCGCAAAAGAGGAACGATTGTGGAAATTATGATGGCCACACCCTTTTCACTCTCAGGAAATGCCCATTTATAACTATTTACATTAAAGTTTGGGGGGGGGGGGGGGCAAAATGACAAAAATTGGGGTATAATTAATGTAAATAGTTGTACAGTGGCACCCAAAAGTTGTTTAACATCATCGTGGGTGTAGTTTGCGTGTAGTACACAGAAAAACTACACGCACTGTCCGTGTAGTACACGGAAAAACTACACGCACTGTCTAAACTACATGTACACTACACGTAAAAAATGTTAAAAAACTTCTGGGCACCACTGTATATGTCTTTTCAGTCGTACTATACAATAATCACCTATGAAAGTATCTGCAGCTGTCACTTTCTTCGGATGCTGTCCCTCCTCTGTAGTTTCCTTGCATTCAAATAGATGACCAATGTCGGTCAGGTCGGGCACAAACAAACCACGAACAGTAAAATTCCACATGTTTGGGCCAAGTACCTTGAACAGGCGGTGGTGTCTTCTATTCCCATGGTATAAGTTGAGATTATCCAGCAGTAAAATAACTGGCTTCGAAATTGGTGCACATCCATCAATCAGACTTTGAAACTGGTTCAAACGCTTATCCAGATAAGACATTCTATAGAAAGGATACAAACACAAGGTTAATACAAAACTATAGTAGAGATGAAATGCATAATATTATGTAATTAGGTGTACTGTATTTTCACACTACAGTAGTGCAACTAGTCTTGTAGTTTCTAATAACTTCCTATCAGACAATGTGGCTTACAATGGATACAAGTTTACACCGCATTTTTTAACACCACTAATATTTAATTTAATTGGCAATAAATATTCACCTAAAATCAAAGTGAAGATTGGTGGTGATAACAAAACTATGTAATGTCAATCATTAATGTAATGTAATCTTGTGTAACCACTGTTGCATAATAATTTATCATTATTATGTAATTAATTCACTAAAGGTAAGTTATGGAAGTATAAAAGTTATAAACTATAAAGTAAGAATCTATAAAGTAAGAATTCATCAGAGTGTATGAGTGGATGTTGGCTCACATCATATTAAACAACCATTATGGGTAAACAGAATGGCCTATCTATCTTCTTAAAGCTACCACTTATACCCACGTAAACCACATTAATCCATTCTTGCTGAGGCCGGATAAAATCATTCATGGTGTTAGCTAGAATAGGCAGGAATGGGTTTAACCAAGGGGCAAGGGTGCACTTTAACATTTTATTCTGGCTAACACCAGATGATTTTATTCACCTAAGTGATGAGCCCTGATACACCCTTGCCCCTTAATGGGTTAACATCAGATATAAGTATAACACATGTACCATACATAAATAAACTTTCAACTCACATTGTGTTCCAATGTAACGAGAGTCCCATGGATTGCAGCATGTCAATGAACTGCTTTCCTGCACCATATGAAATGCACAGAAGACCAAACATCATGGGGAAACAATTTCTTGTTCTTGAATTCCTGATGTTCCCAATGAAACCAAGTGTTTGCAAACCACATAGCATCTTGTGAGCATTGGTCTTCAATAAATTTCGACTTACTGGGTTTGAAATGACAAGGGCTTCCAGCATTTCATTGACTAATGGGCATTTCTCGTGGACTGTTTCCAAGATTTCTTTAAATAAAGAAGGACTTATATTGTCAGAAGATTCTTGTGCAGAGCTGCCACGGATGTTTTTGTCACAAAGACCTTCAAGCACTTTCATTTCATATTTGATAGTTGCCTTTTGATGTTTTGACAAGTTATCTTTAGGGATATCAGATTTCAATTTCATAACATCTACTTCATACATCTTGACAAGTGTTTTAACATGTCTGTCTCTTGTCTGAGACTCTCGTGCATACTCCGCTAACAGTGCAGATATATCACCTCCATCGTTATAGGTAGATACAAGTGATGACCATATCTGATCCACAACTTGATCAGAAATTTGGAGATTCTTTAACAGGTTGTCCATGTCATCTGTTATAATAAAAACAATAAAAATACAACAAAGGTTTAGTTTAGGCCTGCCACATATTACTGTTTATCATCAGTCCTTTATATTATAATACTATATTATATGGTGGTTCATTTAATTTAAATTAACCCTTTCTCGCCAAGGCAAAGTATTTATAATTTGGTTTCATCAATTATAACTCATGTACAGCAGAGGAGAGATCCCTAAGGGGGAATGGGTTAAAGTATATCTGTTGAAACACTTACAGTAAAAACCCACTAACATGAACCTTCTACTATAAGAACCTCAGGCTGAAATTAAGAATTTATATATATATATATATGAGTATATAAGAATATAAGAACCTATCCCAGGCTGATTATGTACTGTAGGTTCTTGTTAGTGGGTTTTCAGTGTAATATCTCATTTACCCTTTCACTTCAAAGTCATTGAGGTGTTGAGAGTTTAATTCTGACTAATGCATCTGCACACAGGCTAGACTGAGGAATGAAAAAACATATAATGTTTTCTCGCATGCTGCTGGGGGACTAAGAAAGATGAAATCAGGTCAGTTACTTAGATGTAGCAAGCCACTGTGTCTTTATGTTTGCAAATGCTATGGCCTGACATTTTTCTACCAACCTACAATCATTGACAAAATTATTGAAACAAAGCTAACATGAAATGGTTTCATGTCCCCCCTTCCCCCCACTTCAATGTTGTGGAACTCAAAACGTGTGCAATTTGCACTCAGTCACCTGCCATTACATTTAAATGTTCAGAGTATCAACATTGAAAAGGGGGGACGGGGGGATAGCAATCCATGCAAAAAAAGAGGCTTAGCAATTAACATGGCATGATTCACTCGAGTCGTTTCAACTAATTTTGTCAATGATTGTCTGAATTTACGTTAACAATTCTCGGTGCATTTTTCGTTGCAGAGAAACGGCATATTTTACCCACGACTGCGCAAAGTGATCTCACATACATTTAACACATATATTGAATTTTAAAGGTTAATTACATGACGTCACCATGACGTCGTAATGTTAACTGTCACTACGCGGAAATCAGGTTCAAAATTATCGTCGGTTTAAAAGCTGCGCACGCTCTCTGTATTTCCATGATGAATTTATAATTCTGACACAAAACCTACACGTAAAATGAAAATCTGCCGATAACTTTATTGCAGGCCTATCCTAAAGGATAATGTATACCCTGCACTTGCGCAAATCATTAAAATATTTGACCATTCATGCTGATATAAAGAGAAAAGTCGGGAAGAAATTGTCTTAAGTTAATGCCCAAAAGAACAGAACAAATTGTTTGCAGCAAGGGGGAAAAAATTCTTTCACCAGTTGCATTCATTAAAAACTTGTCAATAGAATAATTACCCAAGGCTTCGAATTCATCTCAAATTACAACTGGCACTCGTGTTATAAAAGAGCTCATATGTCAACGAACATAAATAAACAATGAATCGAGGAGTTCAGCTCGATTTCAACAAAAATAATCGATACCCAAACATTTCTCCTTATACTTTTATCATTACAAATAGTTGACAACGCATATATACTTCTAAGATATCATTGCACTTTGCTATGTACGAGAGCGCTAAAATTAAGCTCAGTTTACCACATTTTACCACAAACTTCGCATAATATTCAGTGCAATTTCAACTGAAATATTCGAAACACAAAGATGTTTTTAAACTTTAGCTCTATTTAAGCATTAAGTGGACATAATTGTTGCATTTGATCACACTTTACCATATACTTACACTAAAATTTAGTACACTTTACCACACTTTACCACAATCTGCATATATAAAAGAATCATAAGCTAATTTATTAACATAAGCATGGTAAAGTGTGGTAAAGTGTGGTAAAGTGTGGTAAAATACAGAATTGTTATGGTAAACTGAATTGATATAGAACGATGTAGATAAGAAAGTACTATAAACAGTTCATTTCACTCGAAATAATTCTATAATACTATTTATTTGTCCAATATAGCGCATGTTAAGCAGCAAGGCATCATGTTGCGATAGACCCCCTGGGAGATTTGTTAAAAAAAACCCAAGAGATATGGCTCATTTCTCCGGTTGAACGTAATCGTATACGATCGATTGCAGAAACCGCCTAAATTCCATGTTATTCCTGACGCTTAAATTTTATTTACGAATAATTCCTGTTATGCTGCCACACTAATTCCACTATGTTCTTTCGCGAAAAATGATCATTCAAAGTAATTGAGCAACCAGCGGCCCATGAGGAACTCGACTTCGCCACGGTTCTATAGCAATTCAATAGGACGAGAGTTCCTTTATCAAACTACTAATCTTTTTTCTAAATAACTTGGTAATTTCTTGACTAGAGTGGCTTCTTCGATTTGTTCTGTCACAGAGGTCATTATGCCTGTGAGCCGTGGCATACGCAACTTCTTTTGAATGGCTACAACTGTAATTAATCGCTTGTTAATCGCATAAAACTTTAACTTCAAATTATTACAAAAAAATTATTGTAATCCCGTTCGACAATAGAATATGCATTTAAACTAACCCCATATTCATCTTTATCATATTTTAAAACATTAATGGTCATTTCGTTAGAGAAAATCGATTTTTATGAATTAAATCTGTTGCGTTTGCGTCCATTTTGTTCTCAGACTGTCTGAATTTACGTTAACAATTCTCGGTACATTTTTCGTTGCAGAGAAACGGCATATTTTACCCACGACTGCGCAAAGTGATCTCACATACATTTAACACATATATTGAATTTTAAAGGTTAATTACATGACGTCACCATGACGTCGTAATGTTAACTGTCACTACGCGGAAATCAGGTTCAAAATTATCGTCGGTTTAAAAGCTGCGCACGCTCTCTGTATTTCCATGATGAATTTATAATTCTGACACAAAACCTACACGTAAAATGAAAATCTGCCGATAACTGTAATGTGATCTGTTTAATATTCAAGTATTAACTAATGACGTAATTAGCTACATGTATATAAACTAAGGGGATTTATATATAATAAAGCTTCTTTTCAACATTACTACATGGTAGCAGCGGTCGGAAATTCGAGTTGTTATAGCGTAAAAGCACAAAAGCGAAGAGAAATCGCAAAACGGATCGAACAGAGCATCAGAAACCTATGCCAACACATTTGTTGGGAATATATTCTTCAAGGAAATGTCAGACGCTGAACAAGTAAACGAAGGAACGCTCGTGCGAAGTTTCACAACATATCAAGTAACACCTCCATCAAAATTTTCATTTAAATCGTCGGAGTGGACCCGATGGATTCGTCGTTTTGAGAGATTCAGAATAGCCACGGAGTTAGACAAGAAAGATGAGGAGAAACAAGTCAACGCGCTTATTTACACCATGGGCGACGAGGCGGACGACATCATAACATCGTTCGGTCTTGATGAAGGTGAAATGAAAAGCTACGAAACCGTGAAGAACAAGTTCGAAGACCACTTTATCGCCAAAAGAAATGTAATTTTCGAAAGAGCGAAGTTCAACGTCCGAGTTCAAAACGAAGGCGAACCAGTGGAAAGCTTCATCACCGACCTGCATTGTCTCGCCAAATATTGCGAATTTGGTGCGCTTAAAGATCAGTTAATACGCGATCGCATCGTCGTCGGACTGCAAAACAAGAAACTATCCGAGAAGCTACAGCTCGATCCGAACCTAACATTAGCGAAAGCTATGGCTCAAGCTAGACAGAGCGAAGAAGTTAAGAAGCAACAAAGCTTTATTCACGGACCAAAGTCTACCGGAAACGACGAACACAACATTGATGACATCTCTAAGAATAGAAGACAACGACACCCGCGTGAGAAATTCACCAAACAATTCGAAAGAAGACAAAGCACTGGCAAATCAGATGGCAAAAGTAAATGTACCCGATGCTCGGGACCAGCACATTCATGGCAAATGTGCCCCGCGAGCGACTCCATTTGTAACAAATGCGCGAAAAAGGGACATTGGGCCAAAGCGTGTCGAAGCCAAGTTATTAATCAACAATACCGCAACAAAAAGATTAACGAAATTTCCCGCCAAGAGATTGAGGAAAGTTCATCCGAAGAAGATGCCTATTTTATGGGGGAAATCGTAAACCTCGACGCTGTCGGTAATTCCTCCAACAAGCCATGGACCGCAGACATCGAGATAAACAAAACAGCCTTCTCGTTCAAAATCGACAGCGGCGCAGATGTCACGGTGATGCCCCTCACAGCATATCAACAAACCAAACCAAAACTACCCCTCAAGCCGACTGGGAAAATACTTATGGGCCCATGCAACTACAAAATGGACTGCATAGGAACATTTACGGTAGAGCTATGTCACGATGACAGAACAACTAGTGAGGAAATATTCGTCATCAAAGGACTAGAAAGATCACTATTAGGACGACAGGCAGCTCAACGTCTGAAGTTAATCAACCGTGTCGATACTCTCAACAGCACTGAAATGAAAGTAAGGGTCAAAGAAAAGTATCCGAACCTTTTCACCGGCCTTGGACAAATGAAAGACCAAGAGTACGACATCAAAGTTAGGGAAAACGCAACGCCTTTCGCAATTACCGTTCCTAGACAAGTCCCGATACCACTTCGCAAAGAAACCGAGCTAGAGTTACAACGAATGCAACGAAACGGAGTAATATCTCGAGTTGACGAGCCTACCGACTGGTGTGCCCCGATGGTCGTAACGCCAAAAGGCAACGGCAAAGTCCGAGTATGTGTAGACCTCACAAAGCTCAACCAGTTCGTGCAACGCGAAAACCATCCACTTCCAACGATCGACACGACGTTAGGAAAACTCACCGGAGCTCAACACTTTTCACGATTAGATGCCAACTCCGGATTCTGGCAAATCAAACTGTCAGAGAGATCAAGACCCTTAACAACGTTCATCACACCGTGGGGACGATATTGCTTCAACGTCCTTCCTTTTGGAATAAGTTCCGGATCTGAAAAGTTTCAGAAGTGCATGAGCCAAATTCTAGAAGGCTTAGATGGTGCTGAATGCAACATTGACGATGTTCTCATCTATGGCAGAACACAAGAGGAACACGACCAACGATTGGAAGCGGTTCTCCAACGACTCAGCAACGCCAAGGTCACACTAAATCCCGAGAAGTGTGTTTTCAACGTCTCAAGCGTGAAATTCCTAGGTCAGATCGTGGGAGCTGATGGCATCAAACCAGATCCAGAGAAAGTACAAGCAATCCTTGGTATGCCTCACCCAACCAACCTGCATGAAGTTCGCTCCTTCTTAGGAATGGTAAACCAATTTAGCAAGTTCACCACCAACCTCGCTGACCTGACCAAGCCCATCCGTGAGCTGTTAGTCAAGAATACCGCATGGACATGGGGACCTCCACAGCACGATGCTTTCAACAAAGTCAAAACGGCCCTGACAACAGCACCTGTGTTAACCTTGTATGACCCCAACAAAGAAACGAAGATAGCAGCCGATGCTTCGTCATACGGCCTCGGAGCAGTCCTATTACAAGAAGAAGAACCAGGCACCTGGAAACCTGTATCCTTTATATCCCGATCCATGACAGACACTGAGTCCAAGTATGCTCAGATAGAAAAAGAAGCCCTCGCGGTTACTTGGGCTTGTGAACGTTTAAGCATGTATATTATTGGGAAATCGATAACGATAGAAACTGACCATAAACCATTGGTACCTCTACTAACCAAGCATACCATCGACAAGTTACCACCAAGATTGCAACGATACAAGATGCGGTTAATGAGATTCCACCTTAAAGATGTTCAACATGTACCTGGAAAGCTACACTACACAGCCGACACCCTGTCACGGAAGATAGCAGAGCAACAAACAGCTCAACCAGTCATCGAGGAAGATCAAATGGATGCCTACATTGCAAGTGTAATCAAAGCCCTGCCAGCATCAGACCCAAAGTTGAGAGAAATCCAACAAGCACAAGATCAGGATAAAGTATGCCAGGAGATAAAGAAACACTGTTTAAATGGCTGGCCAGACAAAAACCAAATCAGCAACGCCATGAAACCATACTGGCAAGTACGCGGAGAGCTAACCATCGTTCAGGGGATACTGCTAAAAGGAACAAGACTAGTCATTCCAGCCAGCATGCAATGCCAAACCCTCAACCAAATACATGAAGGACACCAAGGTATCACCAAATGCCGAGAACGTGCCAAGATATCTGTGTGGTGGCCAGGACTCAGCGCACAAATCAAAGAACTGGTCGAAAATTGCAAGACATGCAGCCAACACAGACAACAGCATCCAGAACCACTCCTACCAACGCCACTTCCTGAACGACCGTGGAAACTGATTGCAACCGACCTCTTCATCCTAAAGAAGATGACCTACCTACTCGTCGTAGACTATTATTCCCGCTACGTCGAAGTCATAACATTACCCAAAAGCTCAAGTTCATCTACAGTCATCCAAGCAGTGAAGACAATCTACGCCAGACATGGTGTTCCTGACGAGGTACGTTCAGATAATGGTCCTCAATACCACAGTGAAGAATTTGCCCAATTTGCAAAGGAGTGGGGATTCAAACACACCACGAGTAGCCCCCGATACCCCCAAGCGAACGGAGAAGTGGAGCGTGCAGTAAGGACGGTGAAAGAAATTTTGAAGAAAGAGAATGATCCAACAAAGGCGCTACTGGCATA
>OZ035997.1:8877752-9038952 GCA_964035015.1 Corallium rubrum | reverse complement strand
ATAACTTTATTGCAGGCCTATCCTAAAGGATAATGTATACCCTGCACTTGCGCAAATCATTAAAATATTTGACCATTCATGCTGATATAAAGAGAAAAGTCGGGAAGAAATTGTCTTAAGTTAATGCCCAAAAGAACAGAACAAATTGTTTGCAGCAAGGGGGAAAAAATTCTTTCACCAGTTGCATTCATTAAAAACTTGTCAATAGAATAATTACCCAAGGCTTCGAATTCATCTCAAATTACAACTGGCACTCGTGTTATAAAAGAGCTCATAATTATGTCAACGAACATAATAAACAATGAATCGAGGAGTTCAGCTCGATTTCAACAAAAATAATCGATACCCAAACATTTTCTCCTTATACTTTTATCATTACAAATAGTTGACAACGCATATATACTTCTAAGATATCATTGCACTTTGCTATGTACGAGAGCGCTAAAATTAAGCTCAGTTTACCACATTTTACCACAAACTTCGCATAATATTCAGTGCAATTTCAACTGAAATATTCGAAACACAAAGATGTTTTTAAACTTTAGCTCTATTTAAGCATTAAGTGGACATAATTGTTGCATTTGATCACACTTTACCATATACTTACACTAAAATTTAGTACATTTTACCACACTTTACCACAATCTGCATATATAAAAGAATCATAAGCTAATTTATTAACATAAGCATGGTAAAGTGTGGTAAAGTGTGGTAAAGTGTGGTAAAATACAGAATTGTTATGGTAAACTGAATTGATATAGAACGATGTAGATAAGAAAGTACTATAAACAGTTCTATTTCACTCGAAATAATTCTATAATACTATTTATTTGTCCAATATAGCGCATGTTAAGCAGCAAGGCATCATGTTGCGATAGACCCCCTGGGAGATTTGTTAAAAAAACCCCAAGAGATATGGCTCATTTCTCCGGTTGAACGTAATCGTATACGATCGATTGCAGAAACCGCCTAAATTCCATGTTATTCCTGACGCTTAAATTTTATTTACGAATAATTCCTGTTATGCTGCCACACTAATTCCACTATGTTCTTTCGCGAAAAATGATCATTCAAAGTAATTGAGCAACCAGCGGCCCATGAGGAACTCGACTTCGCCACGGTTCTATAGCAATTCAATAGGACGAGAGTTCCTTTATCAAACTACTAATCTTTTTTCTAAATAACTTGGTAATTTCTTGACTAGAGTGGCTTCTTCGATTTGTTCTGTCACAGAGGTCATTATGCCTGTGAGCCGTGGCATACGCAACTTCTTTTGAATGGCTACAACTGTAATTAATCGCTTGTTAATCGCATAAAACTTTAACTTCAAATTATTACAAAAAAATTATTGTAATCCCGTTCGACAATAGAATATGCATTTAAACTAACCCCATATTCATCTTTATCATATTTTAAAACATTAATGGTCATTTCGTTAGAGAAAATCGATTTTTATGAATTAAATCTGTTGCGTTTGCGTCCATTTGTTCTCAGACTGTCTGAATTTACGTTAACAATTTTCGGTACAATTTTTCGTTGCAGAGAAACGGCATATTTTACCCACGACTGCGCAAAGTGATCTCACATACATTTAACACATATATTGAATTTTAAAGGTTAATTACATGACGTCACCATGACGTCGTAATGTTAACTGTCACTACGCGGAAATCAGGTTCAAAATTATCGTCGGTTTAAAAGCTGCGCACGCTCTCTGTATTTCCATGATGAATTTATAATTCTGACACAAAACCTACACGTAAAATGAAAATCTGCCGATAACTTTATTGCAGGCCTATCCTAAAGGATAATGTATACCCTGCACTTGCGCAAATCATTAAAATATTTGACCATTCATGCTGATATAAAGAGAAAAGTCGGGAAGAAATTGTCTTAAGTTAATGCCCAAAAGAACAGAACAAATTGTTTGCAGCAAGGGGGAAAAAATTCTTTCACCAGTTGCATTCATTAAAAACTTGTCAATAGAATAATTACCCAAGGCTTCGAATTCATCTCAAATTACAACTGGCACTCGTGTTATAAAAGAGCTCATAATTATGTCAACGAACATAAATAAACAATGAATCGAGGAGTTCAGCTCGATTTCAACAAAAATAATCGATACCCAAACATTTCTCCTTATACTTTTATCATTACAAATAGTTGACAACGCATATATACTTCTAAGATATCATTGCACTTTGCTATGTACGAGAGCGCTAAAATTAAGCTCAGTTTACCACATTTTACCACAAACTTCGCATAATATTCAGTGCAATTTCAACTGAAATATTCGAAACACAAAGATGTTTTTAAACTTTAGCTCTATTTAAGCATTAAGTGGACATAATTGTTGCATTTGATCACACTTTACCATATACTTACACTAAAATTTAGTACACTTTTACCACACTTTACCACAATCTGCATATATAAAAGAATCATAAGCTAATTTATTAACATAAGCATGGTAAAGTGTGGTAAAGTGTGGTAAAGTGTGGTAAAATACAGAATTGTTATGGTAAACTGAATTGATATAGAACGATGTAGATAAGAAAGTACTATAAACAGTTCATTTCACTCGAAATAATTCTATAATACTATTTATTTGTCCAATATAGCGCATGTTAAGCAGCAAGGCATCATGTTGCGATAGACCCCCTGGGAGATTTGTTAAAAAACCCAAGAGATATGGCTCATTTCTCCGGTTGAACGTAATCGTATACGATCGATTGCAGAAACCGCCTAAATTCCATGTTATTCCTGACGCTTAAATTTTATTTACGAATAATTCCTGTTATGCTGCCACACTAATTCCACTATGTTCTTTCGCGAAAAATGATCATTCAAAGTAATTGAGCAACCAGCGGCCCATGAGGAACTCGACTTCGCCACGGTTCTATAGCAATTCAATAGGACGAGAGTTCCTTTATCAAACTACTAATCTTTTTTCTAAATAACTTGGTAATTTCTTGACTAGAGTGGCTTCTTCGATTTGTTCTGTCACAGAGGTCATTATGCCTGTGAGCCGTGGCATACGCAACTTCTTTTGAATGGCTACAACTGTAATTAATCGCTTGTTAATCGCATAAAACTTTAACTTCAAATTATTACAAAAAAATTATTGTAATCCCGTTCGACAATAGAATATGCATTTAAACTAACCCCATATTCATCTTTATCATATTTTAAAACATTAATGGTCATTTCGTTAGAGAAAATCGATTTTTATGAATTAAATCTGTTGCGTTTGCGTCCATTTTGTTCTCAGACAATCATTGACAAAATTATTAAACAAGCTAACATGAAATGGTTTCATGTCCCCCTTCACACTTCAATGTTGTGGAACTCAAAACGTGTGCAATTTGCACTGTCACTTGCCATTACATTTAAATGTTCAGAGTATCAACATTGAAAAGGGGGGACGGGGGATAGTCGAAAAAAAGAGGCTTAGCAATTAACATGGCATGATTCGAGTTTTCAACTAATTTTGTCAATGATTGTCTGAATTTACGTTAACAATTCTCGGTGCATTTTTCGTTGCAGAGAAACGGCATATTTTACCCACGACTGCGCAAAGTGATCTCACATACATTTAACACATATATTGAATTTTAAAGGTTAATTACATGACGTCACCATGACGTCGTAATGTTAACTGTCACTACGCGGAAATCAGGTTCAAAATTATCGTCGGTTTAAAAGCTGCGCACGCTCTCTGTATTTCCATGATGAATTTATAATTCTGACACAAAACCTACACGTAAAATGAAAATCTGCCGATAACTTTATTGCAGGCCTATCCTAAAGGATAATGTATACCCTGCACTTGCGCAAATCATTAAAATATTTGACCATTCATGCTGATATAAAGAGAAAAGTCGGGAAGAAATTGTCTTAAGTTAATGCCCAAAAGAACAGAACAAATTGTTTGCAGCAAGGGGGAAAAATTCTTTCACCAGTTGCATTCATTAAAAACTTGTCAATAGAATAATTACCCAAGGCTTCGAATTCATCTCAAATTACAACTGGCACTCGTGTTATAAAAGAGCTCATATGTCAACGAACATAAATAAACAATGAATCGAGGAGTTCAGCTCGATTTCAACAAAAATAATCGATACCCAAACATTTCTCCTTATACTTTTATCATTACAAATAGTTGACAACGCATATATACTTCTAAGATATCATTGCACTTTGCTATGTACGAGAGCGCTAAAATTAAGCTCAGTTTACCACATTTTACCACAAACTTCGCATAATATTCAGTGCAATTTCAACTGAAATATTCGAAACACAAAGATGTTTTTAAACTTTAGCTCTATTTAAGCATTAAGTGGACATAATTGTTGCATTTGATCACACTTTACCATATACTTACACTAAAATTTAGTACACTTTACCACACTTTACCACAATCTGCATATATAAAAGAATCATAAGCTAATTTATTAACATAAGCATGGTAAAGTGTGGTAAAGTGTGGTAAAGTGTGGTAAAATACAGAATTGTTATGGTAAACTGAATTGATATAGAACGATGTAGATAAGAAAGTACTATAAACAGTTCATTTCACTCGAAATAATTCTATAATACTATTTATTTGTCCAATATAGCGCATGTTAAGCAGCAAGGCATCATGTTGCGATAGACCCCCTGGGAGATTTGTTAAAAAAACCCAAGAGATATGGCTCATTTCTCCGGTTGAACGTAATCGTATACGATCGATTGCAGAAACCGCCTAAATTCCATGTTATTCCTGACGCTTAAATTTTATTTACGAATAATTCCTGTTATGCTGCCACACTAATTCCACTATGTTCTTTCGCGAAAAATGATCATTCAAAGTAATTGAGCAACCAGCGGCCCATGAGGAACTCGACTTCGCCACGGTTCTATAGCAATTCAATAGGACGAGAGTTCCTTTATCAAACTACTAATCTTTTTTCTAAATAACTTGGTAATTTCTTGACTAGAGTGGCTTCTTCGATTTGTTCTGTCACAGAGGTCATTATGCCTGTGAGCCGTGGCATACGCAACTTCTTTTGAATGGCTACAACTGTAATTAATCGCTTGTTAATCGCATAAAACTTTAACTTCAAATTATTACAAAAAAATTATTGTAATCCCGTTCGACAATAGAATATGCATTTAAACTAACCCCATATTCATCTTTATCATATTTTAAAACATTAATGGTCATTTCGTTAGAGAAAATCGATTTTTATGAATTAAATCTGTTGCGTTTGCGTCCATTTTGTTCTCAGACTGTCTGAATTTACGTTAACAATTCTCGGTACATTTTTCGTTGCAGAGAAACGGCATATTTTACCCACGACTGCGCAAAGTGATCTCACATACATTTAACACATATATTGAATTTTAAAGGTTAATTACATGACGTCACCATGACGTCGTAATGTTAACTGTCACTACGCGGAAATCAGGTTCAAAATTATCGTCGGTTTAAAAGCTGCGCACGCTCTCTGTATTTCCATGATGAATTTATAATTCTGACACAAAACCTACACGTAAAATGAAAATCTGCCGATAACTTTATTGCAGGCCTATCCTAAAGGATAATGTATACCCTGCACTTGCGCAAATCATTAAAATATTTGACCATTCATGCTGATATAAAGAGAAAAGTCGGGAAGAAATTGTCTTAAGTTAATGCCCAAAAGAACAGAACAAATTGTTTGCAGCAAGGGGGAAAAATTCTTTCACCAGTTGCATTCATTAAAAACTTGTCAATAGAATAATTACCCAAGGCTTCGAATTCATCTCAAATTACAACTGGCACTCGTGTTATAAAAGAGCTCATAATTATGTCAACGAACATAAATAAACAATGAATCGAGGAGTTCAGCTCGATTTCAACAAAAATAATCGATACCCAAACATTTCTCCTTATACTTTTATCATTACAAATAGTTGACAACGCATATATACTTCTAAGATATCATTGCACTTTGCTATGTACGAGAGCGCTAAAATTAAGCTCAGTTTACCACATTTTACCACAAACTTCGCATAATATTCAGTGCAATTTCAACTGAAATATTCGAAACACAAAGATGTTTTTAAACTTTAGCTCTATTTAAGCATTAAGTGGACATAATTGTTGCATTTGATCACACTTTACCATATACTTACACTAAAATTTAGTACACTTTACCACACTTTACCACAATCTGCATATATAAAAGAATCATAAGCTAATTTATTAACATAAGCATGGTAAAGTGTGGTAAAGTGTGGTAAAGTGTGGTAAAAAAATACAGAATTGTTATGGTAAACTGAATTGATATAGAACGATGTAGATAAGAAAGTACTATAAACAGTTCATTTCACTCGAAATAATTCTATAATACTATTTATTTGTCCAATATAGCGCATGTTAAGCAGCAAGGCATCATGTTGCGATAGACCCCCTGGGAGATTTGTTAAAAAAACCCCAAGAGATATGGCTCATTTCTCCTGTTGAACGTAATCATATACGATCGATTGCAGAAACCGCCTAAATTCCATGTTATTCCTGACGCTTAAATTTTATTTACGAATAATTCCTGTTATGCTGCCACACTAATTCCACTATGTTCTTTCGCGAAAAATGATCATTCAAAGTAATTGAGCAACCAGCGGCCCATGAGGAACTCGACTTCGCCACGGTTCTATAGCAATTCAATAGGACGAGAGTTCCTTTATCAAACTACTAATCTTTTTTCTAAATAACTTGGTAATTTCTTGACTAGAGTGGCTTCTTCGATTTGTTCTGTCACAGAGGTCATTATGCCTGTGAGCCGTGGCATACGCAACTTCTTTTGAATGGCTACAACTGTAATTAATCGCTTGTTAATCGCATAAAACTTTAACTTCAAATTATTACAAAAAAATTATTGTAATCCCGTTCGACAATAGAATATGCATTTAAACTAACCCCATATTCATCTTTATCATATTTTAAAACATTAATGGTCATTTCGTTAGAGAAAATCGATTTTTATGAATTAAATCTGTTGCGTTTGCGTCCATTTTGTTCTCAGACTGTCTGAATTTACGTTAACAATTCTCGGTACATTTTTCGTTGCAGAGAAACGGCATATTTTACCCACGACTGCGCAAAGTGATCTCACATACATTTAACACATATATTGAATTTTAAAGGTTAATTACATGACGTCACCATGACGTCGTAATGTTAACTGTCACTACGCGGAAATCAGGTTCAAAATTATCGTCGGTTTAAAAGCTGCGCACGCTCTCTGTATTTCCATGATGAATTTATAATTCTGACACAAAACCTACACGTAAAATGAAAATCTGCCGATAACTTTATTGCAGGCCTATCCTAAAGGATAATGTATACCCTGCACTTGCGCAAATCATTAAAATATTTGACCATTCATGCTGATATAAAGAGAAAAGTCGGGAAGAAATTGTCTTAAGTTAATGCCCAAAAGAACAGAACAAATTGTTTGCAGCAAGGGGGAAAAAATTCTTTCACCAGTTGCATTCATTAAAAACTTGTCAATAGAATAATTACCCAAGGCTTCGAATTCATCTCAAATTACAACTGGCACTCGTGTTATAAAAGAGCTCATAATTATGTCAACGAACATAAATAAACAATGAATCGAGGAGTTCAGCTCGATTTCAACAAAAATAATCGATACCCAAACATTTCTCCTTATACTTTTATCATTACAAATAGTTGACAACGCATATATACTTCTAAGATATCATTGCACTTTGCTATGTACGAGAGCGCTAAAATTAAGCTCAGTTTACCACATTTTACCACAAACTTCGCATAATATTCAGTGCAATTTCAACTGAAATATTCGAAACACAAAGATGTTTTTAAACTTTAGCTCTATTTAAGCATTAAGTGGACATAATTGTTGCATTTGATCACACTTTACCATATACTTACACTAAAATTTAGTACACTTTACCACACTTTACCACAATCTGCATATATAAAAGAATCATAAGCTAATTTATTAACATAAGCATGGTAAAGTGTGGTAAAGTGTGGTAAAATACAGAATTGTTATGGTAAACTGAATTGATATAGAACGATGTAGATAAGAAAGTACTATAAACAGTTCATTTCACTCGAAATAATTCTATAATACTATTTATTTGTCCAATATAGCGCATGTTAAGCAGCAAGGCATCATGTTGCGATAGACCCCCTGGGAGATTTGTTAAAAAAAACCCAAGAGATATGGCTCATTTCTCCGGTTGAACGTAATCGTATACGATCGATTGCAGAAACCGCCTAAATTCCATGTTATTCCTGACGCTTAAATTTTATTTACGAATAATTCCTGTTATGCTGCCACACTAATTCCACTATGTTCTTTCGCGAAAAATGATCATTCAAAGTAATTGAGCAACCAGCGGCCCATGAGGAACTCGACTTCGCCACGGTTCTATAGCAATTCAATAGGACGAGAGTTCCTTTATCAAACTACTAATCTTTTTTCTAAATAACTTGGTAATTTCTTGACTAGAGTGGCTTCTTCGATTTGTTCTGTCACAGAGGTCATTATGCCTGTGAGCCGTGGCATACGCAACTTCTTTTGAATGGCTACAACTGTAATTAATCGCTTGTTAATCGCATAAAACTTTAACTTCAAATTATTACAAAAAAATTATTGTAATCCCGTTCGACAATAGAATATGCATTTAAACTAACCCCATATTCATCTTTATCATATTTTAAAACATTAATGGTCATTTCGTTAGAGAAAATCGATTTTTATGAATTAAATCTGTTGCGTTTGCGTCCATTTTGTTCTCAGACTGTCTGAATTTACGTTAACAATTCTCGGTACATTTTTCGTTGCAGAGAAACGGCATATTTTACCCACGACTGCGCAAAGTGATCTCACATACATTTAACACATATATTGAATTTTAAAGGTTAATTACATGACGTCACCATGACGTCGTAATGTTAACTGTCACTACGCGGAAATCAGGTTCAAAATTATCGTCGGTTTAAAAGCTGCGCACGCTCTCTGTATTTCCATGATGAATTTATAATTCTGACACAAAACCTACACGTAAAATGAAAATCTGCCGATAACTTTATTGCAGGCCTATCCTAAAGGATAATGTATACCCTGCACTTGCGCAAATCATTAAAATATTTGACCATTCATGCTGATATAAAGAGAAAAGTCGGGAAGAAATTGTCTTAAGTTAATGCCCAAAAGAACAGAACAAATTGTTTGCAGCAAGGGGGAAAAAATTCTTTCACCAGTTGCATTCATTAAAAACTTGTCAATAGAATAATTACCCAAGGCTTCGAATTCATCTCAAATTACAACTGGCACTCGTGTTATAAAAGAGCTCATATGTCAACGAACATAAATAAACAATGAATCGAGGAGTTCAGCTCGATTTCAACAAAAATAATCGATACCCAAACATTTCTCCTTATACTTTTATCATTACAAATAGTTGACAACGCATATATACTTCTAAGATATCATTGCACTTTGCTATGTACGAGAGCGCTAAAATTAAGCTCAGTTTACCACATTTTACCACAAACTTCGCATAATATTCAGTGCAATTTCAACTGAAATATTCGAAACACAAAGATGTTTTTAAACTTTAGCTCTATTTAAGCATTAAGTGGACATAATTGTTGCATTTGATCACACTTTACCATATACTTACACTAAAATTTAGTACACTTTACCACACTTTACCACAATCTGCATATATAAAAGAATCATAAGCTAATTTATTAACATAAGCATGGTAAAGTGTGGTAAAGTGTGGTAAAGTGTGGTAAAGTGTGGTAAAATACAGAATTGTTATGGTAAACTGAATTGATATAGAACGATGTAGATAAGAAAGTATTATAAACAGTTCATTTCACTCGAAATAATTCTATAATACTATTTATTTGTCCAATATAGCGCATGTTAAGCAGCAAGGCATCATGTTGCGATAGACCCCCTGGGAGATTTGTTAAAAAAACCCCAAGAGATATGGCTCATTTCTCCGGTTGAACGTAATCATATACGATCGATTGCAGAAACCGCCTAAATTCCATGTTATTCCTGACGCTTAAATTTTATTTACGAATAATTCCTGTTATGCTGCCACACTAATTCCACTATGTTCTTTCGCGAAAAATGATCATTCAAAGTAATTGAGCAACCAGCGGCCCATGAGGAACTCGACTTCGCCACGGTTCTATAGCAATTCAATAGGACGAGAGTTCCTTTATCAAACTACTAATCTTTTTCTAAATAACTTGGTAATTTCTTGACTAGAGTGGCTTCTTCGATTTGTTCTGTCACAGAGGTCATTATGCCTGTGAGCCGTGGCATACGCAACTTCTTTTGAATGGCTACAACTGTAATTAATCGCTTGTTAATCGCATAAAACTTTAACTTCAAATTATTACAAAAAAATTATTGTAATCCCGTTCGACAATAGAATATGCATTTAAACTAACCCCATATTCATCTTTATCATATTTTAAAACATTAATGGTCATTTCGTTAGAGAAAATCGATTTTTATGAATTAAATCTGTTGCGTTTGCGTCCATTTTGTTCTCAGACTGTCTGAATTTACGTTAACAATTCTCGGTACATTTTTCGTTGCAGAGAAACGGCATATTTTACCCACGACTGCGCAAAGTGATCTCACATACATTTAACACATATATTGAATTTTAAAGGTTAATTACATGACGTCACCATGACGTCGTAATGTTAACTGTCACTACGCGGAAATCAGGTTCAAAATTATCGTCGGTTTAAAAGCTGCGCACGCTCTCTGTATTTCCATGATGAATTTATAATTCTGACACAAAACCTACACGTAAAATGAAAATCTGCCGATAACTTTATTGCAGGCCTATCCTAAAGGATAATGTATACCCTGCACTTGCGCAAATCATTAAAATATTTGACCATTCATGCTGATATAAAGAGAAAAGTCGGGAAGAAATTGTCTTAAGTTAATGCCCAAAAGAACAGAACAAATTGTTTGCAGCAAGGGGGAAAAAATTCTTTCACCAGTTGCATTCATTAAAAACTTGTCAATAGAATAATTACCCAAGGCTTCGAATTCATCTCAAATTACAACTGGCACTCGTGTTATAAAAGAGCTCATAATTATGTCAACGAACATAAATAAACAATGAATCGAGGAGTTCAGCTCGATTTCAACAAAAATAATCGATACCCAAACATTTCTCCTTATACTTTTATCATTACAAATAGTTGACAACGCATATATACTTCTAAGATATCATTGCACTTTGCTATGTACGAGAGCGCTAAAATTAAGCTCAGTTTACCACATTTTACCACAAACTTCGCATAATATTCAGTGCAATTTCAACTGAAATATTCGAAACACAAAGATGTTTTTAAACTTTAGCTCTATTTAAGCATTAAGTGGACATAATTGTTGCATTTGATCACACTTTACCATATACTTACACTAAAATTTAGTACACTTTACCACACTTTACCACAATCTGCATATATAAAAGAATCATAAGCTAATTTATTAACATAAGCATGGTAAAGTGTGGTAAAGTGTGGTAAAGTGTGGTAAAATACAGAATTGTTATGGTAAACTGAATTGATATAGAACGATGTAGATAAGAAAGTACTATAAACAGTTCATTTCACTCGAAATAATTCTATAATACTATTTATTTGTCCAATATAGCGCATGTTAAGCAGCAAGGCATCATGTTGCGATAGACCCCCTGGGAGATTTGTTAAAAAAACCCCAAGAGATATGGCTCATTTCTCCGGTTGAACGTAATCGTATACGATCGATTGCAGAAACCGCCTAAATTCCATGTTATTCCTGACGCTTAAATTTTATTTACGAATAATTCCTGTTATGCTGCCACACTAATTCCACTATGTTCTTTCGCGAAAAATGATCATTCAAAGTAATTGAGCAACCAGCGGCCCATGAGGAACTCGACTTCGCCACGGTTCTATAGCAATTCAATAGGACGAGAGTTCCTTTATCAAACTACTAATCTTTTTCTAAATAACTTGGTAATTTCTTGACTAGAGTGGCTTCTTCGATTTGTTCTGTCACAGAGGTCATTATGCCTGTGAGCCGTGGCATACGCAACTTCTTTTGAATGGCTACAACTGTAATTAATCGCTTGTTAATCGCATAAAACTTTAACTTCAAATTATTACAAAAAAATTATTGTAATCCCGTTCGACAATAGAATATGCATTTAAACTAACCCCATATTCATCTTTATCATATTTTAAAACATTAATGGTCATTTCGTTAGAGAAAATCGATTTTTATGAATTAAATCTGTTGCGTTTGCGTCCATTTTGTTCTCAGACTGTCTGAATTTACGTTAACAATTCTCGGTACATTTTTCGTTGCAGAGAAACGGCATATTTTACCCACGACTGCGCAAAGTGATCTCACATACATTTAACACATATATTGAATTTTAAAGGTTAATTACATGACGTCACCATGACGTCGTAATGTTAACTGTCACTACGCGGAAATCAGGTTCAAAATTATCGTCGGTTTAAAAGCTGCGCACGCTCTCTGTATTTCCATGATGAATTTATAATTCTGACACAAAACCTACACGTAAAATGAAAATCTGCCGATAACTTTATTGCAGGCCTATCCTAAAGGATAATGTATACCCTGCACTTGCGCAAATCATTAAAATATTTGACCATTCATGCTGATATAAAGAGAAAAGTCGGGAAGAAATTGTCTTAAGTTAATGCCCAAAAGAACAGAACAAATTGTTTGCAGCAAGGGGGAAAAAATTCTTTCACCAGTTGCATTCATTAAAAACTTGTCAATAGAATAATTACCCAAGGCTTCGAATTCATCTCAAATTACAACTGGCACTCGTGTTATAAAAGAGCTCATAATTATGTCAACGAACATAAATAAACAATGAATCGAGGAGTTCAGCTCGATTTCAACAAAAATAATCGATACCCAAACATTTCTCCTTATACTTTTATCATTACAAATAGTTGACAACGCATATATACTTCTAAGATATCATTGCACTTTGCTATGTACGAGAGCGCTAAAATTAAGCTCAGTTTACCACATTTTACCACAAACTTCGCATAATATTCAGTGCAATTTCAACTGAAATATTCGAAACACAAAGATGTTTTTAAACTTTAGCTCTATTTAAGCATTAAGTGGACATAATTGTTGCATTTGATCACACTTTACCATATACTTACACTAAAATTTAGTACACTTTACCACACTTTACCACAATCTGCATATATAAAAGAATCATAAGCTAATTTATTAACATAAGCATGGTAAAGTGTGGTAAAGTGTGGTAAAGTGTGGTAAAGTGTGGTAAAATACAGAATTGTTATGGTAAACTGAATTGATATAGAACGATGTAGATAAGAAAGTACTATAAACAGTTCATTTCACTCGAAATAATTCTATAATACTATTTATTTGTCCAATATAGCGCATGTTAAGCAGCAAGGCATCATGTTGCGATAGACCCCCTGGGAGATTTGTTAAAAAAAACCCAAGAGATATGGCTCATTTCTCCGGTTGAACGTAATCATATACGATCGATTGCAGAAACCGCCTAAATTCCATGTTATTCCTGACGCTTAAATTTTATTTACGAATAATTCCTGTTATGCTGCCACACTAATTCCACTATGTTCTTTCGCGAAAAATGATCATTCAAAGTAATTGAGCAACCAGCGGCCCATGAGGAACTCGACTTCGCCACGGTTCTATAGCAATTCAATAGGACGAGAGTTCCTTTATCAAACTACTAATCTTTTTTCTAAATAACTTGGTAATTTCTTGACTAGAGTGGCTTCTTCGATTTGTTCTGTCACAGAGGTCATTATGCCTGTGAGCCGTGGCATACGCAACTTCTTTTGAATGGCTACAACTGTAATTAATCGCTTGTTAATCGCATAAAACTTTAACTTCAAATTATTACAAAAAAATTATTGTAATCCCGTTCGACAATAGAATATGCATTTAAACTAACCCCATATTCATCTTTATCATATTTTAAAACATTAATGGTCATTTCGTTAGAGAAAATCGATTTTTATGAATTAAATCTGTTGCGTTTGCGTCCATTTTGTTCTCAGACTGTCTGAATTTACGTTAACAATTCTCGGTACATTTTTCGTTGCAGAGAAACGGCATATTTTACCCACGACTGCGCAAAGTGATCTCACATACATTTAACACATATATTGAATTTTAAAGGTTAATTACATGACGTCACCATGACGTCGTAATGTTAACTGTCACTACGCGGAAATCAGGTTCAAAATTATCGTCGGTTTAAAAGCTGCGCACGCTCTCTGTATTTCCATGATGAATTTATAATTCTGACACAAAACCTACACGTAAAATGAAAATCTGCCGATAACTTTATTGCAGGCCTATCCTAAAGGATAATGTATACCCTGCACTTGCGCAAATCATTAAAATATTTGACCATTCATGCTGATATAAAGAGAAAAGTCGGGAAGAAATTGTCTTAAGTTAATGCCCAAAAGAACAGAACAAATTGTTTGCAGCAAGGGGGAAAAAATTCTTTCACCAGTTGCATTCATTAAAAACTTGTCAATAGAATAATTACCCAAGGCTTCGAATTCATCTCAAATTACAACTGGCACTCGTGTTATAAAAGAGCTCATATGTCAACGAACATAAATAAACAATGAATCGAGGAGTTCAGCTCGATTTCAACAAAAATAATCGATACCCAAACATTTCTCCTTATACTTTTATCATTACAAATAGTTGACAACGCATATATACTTCTAAGATATCATTGCACTTTGCTATGTACGAGAGCGCTAAAATTAAGCTCAGTTTACCACATTTTACCACAAACTTCGCATAATATTCAGTGCAATTTCAACTGAAATATTCGAAACACAAAGATGTTTTTAAACTTTAGCTCTATTTAAGCATTAAGTGGACATAATTGTTGCATTTGATCACACTTTACCATATACTTACACTAAAATTTAGTACACTTTACCACACTTTACCACAATCTGCATATATAAAAGAATCATAAGCTAATTTATTAACATAAGCATGGTAAAGTGTGGTAAAGTGTGGTAAAGTGTGGTAAAATACAGAATTGTTATGGTAAACTGAATTGATATAGAACGATGTAGATAAGAAAGTACTATAAACAGTTCATTTCACTCGAAATAATTCTATAATACTATTTATTTGTCCAATATAGCGCATGTTAAGCAGCAAGGCATCATGTTGCGATAGACCCCCTGGGAGATTTGTTAAAAAACCCCAAGAGATATGGCTCATTTCTCCGGTTGAACGTAATCGTATACGATCGATTGCAGAAACCGCCTAAATTCCATGTTATTCCTGACGCTTAAATTTTATTTACGAATAATTCCTGTTATGCTGCCACACTAATTCCACTATGTTCTTTCGCGAAAAATGATCATTCAAAGTAATTGAGCAACCAGCGGCCCATGAGGAACTCGACTTCGCCACGGTTCTATAGCAATTCAATAGGACGAGAGTTCCTTTATCAAACTACTAATCTTTTTTCTAAATAACTTGGTAATTTCTTGACTAGAGTGGCTTCTTCGATTTGTTCTGTCACAGAGGTCATTATGCCTGTGAGCCGTGGCATACGCAACTTCTTTTGAATGGCTACAACTGTAATTAATCGCTTGTTAATCGCATAAAACTTTAACTTCAAATTATTACAAAAAAATTATTGTAATCCCGTTCGACAATAGAATATGCATTTAAACTAACCCCATATTCATCTTTATCATATTTTAAAACATTAATGGTCATTTCGTTAGAGAAAATCGATTTTTATGAATTAAATCTGTTGCGTTTGCGTCCATTTTGTTCTCAGACTGTCTGAATTTACGTTAACAATTCTCGGTACATTTTTCGTTGCAGAGAAACGGCATATTTTACCCACGACTGCGCAAAGTGATCTCACATACATTTAACACATATATTGAATTTTAAAGGTTAATTACATGACGTCACCATGACGTCGTAATGTTAACTGTCACTACGCGGAAATCAGGTTCAAAATTATCGTCGGTTTAAAAGCTGCGCACGCTCTCTGTATTTCCATGATGAATTTATAATTCTGACACAAAACCTACACGTAAAATGAAAATCTGCCGATAACTTTATTGCAGGCCTATCCTAAAGGATAATGTATACCCTGCACTTGCGCAAATCATTAAAATATTTGACCATTCATGCTGATATAAAGAGAAAAGTCGGGAAGAAATTGTCTTAAGTTAATGCCCAAAAGAACAGAACAAATTGTTTGCAGCAAGGGGGAAAAAATTCTTTCACCAGTTGCATTCATTAAAAACTTGTCAATAGAATAATTACCCAAGGCTTCGAATTCATCTCAAATTACAACTGGCACTCGTGTTATAAAAGAGCTCATATGTCAACGAACATAAATAAACAATGAATCGAGGAGTTCAGCTCGATTTCAACAAAAATAATCGATACCCAAACATTTCTCCTTATACTTTTATCATTACAAATAGTTGACAACGCATATATACTTCTAAGATATCATTGCACTTTGCTATGTACGAGAGCGCTAAAATTAAGCTCAGTTTACCACATTTTACCACAAACTTCGCATAATATTCAGTGCAATTTCAACTGAAATATTCGAAACACAAAGATGTTTTTAAACTTTAGCTCTATTTAAGCATTAAGTGGACATAATTGTTGCATTTGATCACACTTTACCATATACTTACACTAAAATTTAGTACACTTTACCACACTTTACCACAATCTGCATATATAAAAGAATCATAAGCTAATTTATTAACATAAGCATGGTAAAGTGTGGTAAAGTGTGGTAAAGTGTGGTAAAATACAGAATTGTTATGGTAAACTGAATTGATATAGAACGATGTAGATAAGAAAGTACTATAAACAGTTCATTTCACTCGAAATAATTCTATAATACTATTTATTTGTCCAATATAGCGCATGTTAAGCAGCAAGGCATCATGTTGCGATAGACCCCCTGGGAGATTTGTTAAAAAAACCCAAGAGATATGGCTCATTTCTCCGGTTGAACGTAATCGTATACGATCGATTGCAGAAACCGCCTAAATTCCATGTTATTCCTGACGCTTAAATTTTATTTACGAATAATTCCTGTTATGCTGCCACACTAATTCCACTATGTTCTTTCGCGAAAAATGATCATTCAAAGTAATTGAGCAACCAGCGGCCCATGAGGAACTCGACTTCGCCACGGTTCTATAGCAATTCAATAGGACGAGAGTTCCTTTATCAAACTACTAATCTTTTTTCTAAATAACTTGGTAATTTCTTGACTAGAGTGGCTTCTTCGATTTGTTCTGTCACAGAGGTCATTATGCCTGTGAGCCGTGGCATACGCAACTTCTTTTGAATGGCTACAACTGTAATTAATCGCTTGTTAATCGCATAAAACTTTAACTTCAAATTATTACAAAAAAATTATTGTAATCCCGTTCGACAATAGAATATGCATTTAAACTAACCCCATATTCATCTTTATCATATTTTAAAACATTAATGGTCATTTCGTTAGAGAAAATCGATTTTTATGAATTAAATCTGTTGCGTTTGCGTCCATTTTGTTCTCAGACTGTCTGAATTTACGTTAACAATTCTCGGTACATTTTTCGTTGCAGAGAAACGGCATATTTTACCCACGACTGCGCAAAGTGATCTCACATACATTTAACACATATATTGAATTTTAAAGGTTAATTACATGACGTCACCATGACGTCGTAATGTTAACTGTCACTACGCGGAAATCAGGTTCAAAATTATCGTCGGTTTAAAAGCTGCGCACGCTCTCTGTATTTCCATGATGAATTTATAATTCTGACACAAAACCTACACGTAAAATGAAAATCTGCCGATAACTTTATTGCAGGCCTATCCTAAAGGATAATGTATACCCTGCACTTGCGCAAATCATTAAAATATTTGACCATTCATGCTGATATAAAGAGAAAAGTCGGGAAGAAATTGTCTTAAGTTAATGCCCAAAAGAACAGAACAAATTGTTTGCAGCAAGGGGGAAAAAATTCTTTCACCAGTTGCATTCATTAAAAACTTGTCAATAGAATAATTACCCAAGGCTTCGAATTCATCTCAAATTACAACTGGCACTCGTGTTATAAAAGAGCTCATAATTATGTCAACGAACATAAATAAACAATGAATCGAGGAGTTCAGCTCGATTTCAACAAAAATAATCGATACCCAAACATTTCTCCTTATACTTTTATCATTACAAATAGTTGACAACGCATATATACTTCTAAGATATCATTGCACTTTGCTATGTACGAGAGCGCTAAAATTAAGCTCAGTTTACCACATTTTACCACAAACTTCGCATAATATTCAGTGCAATTTCAACTGAAATATTCGAAACACAAAGATGTTTTTAAACTTTAGCTCTATTTAAGCATTAAGTGGACATAATTGTTGCATTTGATCACACTTTACCATATACTTACACTAAAATTTAGTACACTTTACCACACTTTACCACAATCTGCATATATAAAAGAATCATAAGCTAATTTATTAACATAAGCATGGTAAAGTGTGGTAAAGTGTGGTAAAGTGTGGTAAAATACAGAATTGTTATGGTAAACTGAATTGATATAGAACGATGTAGATAAGAAAGTACTATAAACAGTTCATTTCACTCGAAATAATTCTATAATACTATTTATTTGTCCAATATAGCGCATGTTAAGCAGCAAGGCATCATGTTGCGATAGACCCCCTGGGAGATTTGTTAAAAAAACCCCAAGAGATATGGCTCATTTCTCCGGTTGAACGTAATCGTATACGATCGATTGCAGAAACCGCCTAAATTCCATGTTATTCCTGACGCTTAAATTTTATTTACGAATAATTCCTGTTATGCTGCCACACTAATTCCACTATGTTCTTTCGCGAAAAATGATCATTCAAAGTAATTGAGCAACCAGCGGCCCATGAGGAACTCGACTTCGCCACGGTTCTATAGCAATTCAATAGGACGAGAGTTCCTTTATCAAACTACTAATCTTTTTTCTAAATAACTTGGTAATTTCTTGACTAGAGTGGCTTCTTCGATTTGTTCTGTCACAGAGGTCATTATGCCTGTGAGCCGTGGCATACGCAACTTCTTTTGAATGGCTACAACTGTAATTAATCGCTTGTTAATCGCATAAAACTTTAACTTCAAATTATTACAAAAAAATTATTGTAATCCCGTTCGACAATAGAATATGCATTTAAACTAACCCCATATTCATCTTTATCATATTTTAAAACATTAATGGTCATTTCGTTAGAGAAAATCGATTTTTATGAATTAAATCTGTTGCGTTTGCGTCCATTTTGTTCTCAGACAATCATTGACAAAATTATTGAAACAAAGCTAACATGAAATGGTTTCATGTCCCCCCTTCCCCCCACTTCAATGTTGTGGAACTCAAAACGTGTGCAATTTGCACTCAGTCACCTGCCATTACATTTAAATGTTCAGAGTATCAACATTGAAAAGGGGGGACGGGGGGATAGCAATCCATGCAAAAAAAGAGGCTTAGCAATTAACATGGCATGATTCACTCGAGTCGTTTCAACTAATTTTGTCAATGATTGTCTGAATTTACGTTAACAATTCTCGGTGCATTTTTCGTTGCAGAGAAACGGCATATTTTACCCACGACTGCGCAAAGTGATCTCACATACATTTAACACATATATTGAATTTTAAAGGTTAATTACATGACGTCACCATGACGTCGTAATGTTAACTGTCACTACGCGGAAATCAGGTTCAAAATTATCGTCGGTTTAAAAGCTGCGCACGCTCTCTGTATTTCCATGATGAATTTATAATTCTGACACAAAACCTACACGTAAAATGAAAATCTGCCGATAACTTTATTGCAGGCCTATCCTAAAGGATAATGTATACCCTGCACTTGCGCAAATCATTAAAATATTTGACCATTCATGCTGATATAAAGAGAAAAGTCGGGAAGAAATTGTCTTAAGTTAATGCCCAAAAGAACAGAACAAATTGTTTGCAGCAAGGGGGAAAAAATTCTTTCACCAGTTGCATTCATTAAAAACTTGTCAATAGAATAATTACCCAAGGCTTCGAATTCATCTCAAATTACAACTGGCACTCGTGTTATAAAAGAGCTCATATGTCAACGAACATAAATAAACAATGAATCGAGGAGTTCAGCTCGATTTCAACAAAAATAATCGATACCCAAACATTTCTCCTTATACTTTTATCATTACAAATAGTTGACAACGCATATATACTTCTAAGATATCATTGCACTTTGCTATGTACGAGAGCGCTAAAATTAAGCTCAGTTTACCACATTTTACCACAAACTTCGCATAATATTCAGTGCAATTTCAACTGAAATATTCGAAACACAAAGATGTTTTTAAACTTTAGCTCTATTTAAGCATTAAGTGGACATAATTGTTGCATTTGATCACACTTTACCATATACTTACACTAAAATTTAGTACACTTTACCACACTTTACCACAATCTGCATATATAAAAGAATCATAAGCTAATTTATTAACATAAGCATGGTAAAGTGTGGTAAAGTGTGGTAAAGTGTGGTAAAGTGTGGTAAAATACAGAATTGTTATGGTAAACTGAATTGATATAGAACGATGTAGATAAGAAAGTATTATAAACAGTTCATTTCACTCGAAATAATTCTATAATACTATTTATTTGTCCAATATAGCGCATGTTAAGCAGCAAGGCATCATGTTGCGATAGACCCCCTGGGAGATTTGTTAAAAAAACCCCAAGAGATATGGCTCATTTCTCCGGTTGAACGTAATCGTATACGATCGATTGCAGAAACCGCCTAAATTCCATGTTATTCCTGACGCTTAAATTTTATTTACGAATAATTCCTGTTATGCTGCCACACTAATTCCACTATGTTCTTTCGCGAAAAATGATCATTCAAAGTAATTGAGCAACCAGCGGCCCATGAGGAACTCGACTTCGCCACGGTTCTATAGCAATTCAATAGGACGAGAGTTCCTTTATCAAACTACTAATCTTTTTTCTAAATAACTTGGTAATTTCTTGACTAGAGTGGCTTCTTCGATTTGTTCTGTCACAGAGGTCATTATGCCTGTGAGCCGTGGCATACGCAACTTCTTTTGAATGGCTACAACTGTAATTAATCGCTTGTTAATCGCATAAAACTTTAACTTCAAATTATTACAAAAAAATTATTGTAATCCCGTTCGACAATAGAATATGCATTTAAACTAACCCCATATTCATCTTTATCATATTTTAAAACATTAATGGTCATTTCGTTAGAGAAAATCGATTTTTATGAATTAAATCTGTTGCGTTTGCGTCCATTTTGTTCTCAGACTGTCTGAATTTACGTTAACAATTCTCGGTACATTTTTCGTTGCAGAGAAACGGCATATTTTACCCACGACTGCGCAAAGTGATCTCACATACATTTAACACATATATTGAATTTTAAAGGTTAATTACATGACGTCACCATGACGTCGTAATGTTAACTGTCACTACGCGGAAATCAGGTTCAAAATTATCGTCGGTTTAAAAGCTGCGCACGCTCTCTGTATTTCCATGATGAATTTATAATTCTG
Organism: Corallium rubrum; assembly: GCA_964035015.1. Classification (NCBI taxonomy): domain Eukaryota; kingdom Metazoa; phylum Cnidaria; class Anthozoa; order Scleralcyonacea; family Coralliidae; genus Corallium; species Corallium rubrum. The sequence continues at coordinate 9,017,188 of OZ035997.1, read as the reverse complement.
ACACAAAACCTACACGTAAAATGAAAATCTGCCGATAACTTTATTGCAGGCCTATCCTAAAGGATAATGTATACCCTGCACTTGCGCAAATCATTAAAATATTTGACCATTCATGCTGATATAAAGAGAAAAGTCGGGAAGAAATTGTCTTAAGTTAATGCCCAAAAGAACAGAACAAATTGTTTGCAGCAAGGGGGAAAAAATTCTTTCACCAGTTGCATTCATTAAAAACTTGTCAATAGAATAATTACCCAAGGCTTCGAATTCATCTCAAATTACAACTGGCACTCGTGTTATAAAAGAGCTCATATGTCAACGAACATAAATAAACAATGAATCGAGGAGTTCAGCTCGATTTCAACAAAAATAATCGATACCCAAACATTTCTCCTTATACTTTTATCATTACAAATAGTTGACAACGCATATATACTTCTAAGATATCATTGCACTTTGCTATGTACGAGAGCGCTAAAATTAAGCTCAGTTTACCACATTTTACCACAAACTTCGCATAATATTCAGTGCAATTTCAACTGAAATATTCGAAACACAAAGATGTTTTTAAACTTTAGCTCTATTTAAGCATTAAGTGGACATAATTGTTGCATTTGATCACACTTTACCATATACTTACACTAAAATTTAGTACACTTTACCACACTTTACCACAATCTGCATATATAAAAGAATCATAAGCTAATTTATTAACATAAGCATGGTAAAGTGTGGTAAAGTGTGGTAAAGTGTGGTAAAATACAGAATTGTTATGGTAAACTGAATTGATATAGAACGATGTAGATAAGAAAGTACTATAAACAGTTCATTTCACTCGAAATAATTCTATAATACTATTTATTTGTCCAATATAGCGCATGTTAAGCAGCAAGGCATCATGTTGCGATAGACCCCCTGGGAGATTTGTTAAAAAAACCCCAAGAGATATGGCTCATTTCTCCGGTTGAACGTAATCGTATACGATCGATTGCAGAAACCGCCTAAATTCCATGTTATTCCTGACGCTTAAATTTTATTTACGAATAATTCCTGTTATGCTGCCACACTAATTCCACTATGTTCTTTCGCGAAAAATGATCATTCAAAGTAATTGAGCAACCAGCGGCCCATGAGGAACTCGACTTCGCCACGGTTCTATAGCAATTCAATAGGACGAGAGTTCCTTTATCAAACTACTAATCTTTTTTCTAAATAACTTGGTAATTTCTTGACTAGAGTGGCTTCTTCGATTTGTTCTGTCACAGAGGTCATTATGCCTGTGAGCCGTGGCATACGCAACTTCTTTTGAATGGCTACAACTGTAATTAATCGCTTGTTAATCGCATAAAACTTTAACTTCAAATTATTACAAAAAAATTATTGTAATCCCGTTCGACAATAGAATATGCATTTAAACTAACCCCATATTCATCTTTATCATATTTTAAAACATTAATGGTCATTTCGTTAGAAAAATCGATTTTTATGAATTAAATCTGTTGCGTTTGCGTCCATTTTGTTCTCAGACAATCATTGACAAAATTATTGAAACAAAGCTAACATGAAATGGTTTCATGTCCCCCTTCCCCCACTTCAATGTTGTGGAACTCAAAACGTGTGCAATTTGCACTCAGTCACCTGCCATTACATTTAAATGTTCAGAGTATCAACATTGAAAAGGGGGGACGGGGGATAGCAATCCATGCAAAAAAAGAGGCTTAGCAATTAACATGGCATGATTCACTCGAGTCGTTTCAACTAATTTTGTCAATGATTGTCTGAATTTACGTTAACAATTCTCGGTGCATTTTTCGTTGCAGAGAAACGGCATATTTTACCCACGACTGCGCAAAGTGATCTCACATACATTTAACACATATATTGAATTTTAAAGGTTAATTACATGACGTCACCATGACGTCGTAATGTTAACTGTCACTACGCGGAAATCAGGTTCAAAATTATCGTCGGTTTAAAAGCTGCGCACGCTCTCTGTATTTCCATGATGAATTTATAATTCTGACACAAAACCTACACGTAAAATGAAAATCTGCCGATAACTTTATTGCAGGCCTATCCTAAAGGATAATGTATACCCTGCACTTGCGCAAATCATTAAAATATTTGACCATTCATGCTGATATAAAGAGAAAAGTCGGGAAGAAATTGTCTTAAGTTAATGCCCAAAAGAACAGAACAAATTGTTTGCAGCAAGGGGGAAAAAATTCTTTCACCAGTTGCATTCATTAAAAACTTGTCAATAGAATAATTACCCAAGGCTTCGAATTCATCTCAAATTACAACTGGCACTCGTGTTATAAAAGAGCTCATATGTCAACGAACATAAATAAACAATGAATCGAGGAGTTCAGCTCGATTTCAACAAAAATAATCGATACCCAAACATTTCTCCTTATACTTTTATCATTACAAATAGTTGACAACGCATATATACTTCTAAGATATCATTGCACTTTGCTATGTACGAGAGCGCTAAAATTAAGCTCAGTTTACCACATTTTACCACAAACTTCGCATAATATTCAGTGCAATTTCAACTGAAATATTCGAAACACAAAGATGTTTTTAAACTTTAGCTCTATTTAAGCATTAAGTGGACATAATTGTTGCATTTGATCACACTTTACCATATACTTACACTAAAATTTAGTACACTTTACCACACTTTACCACAATCTGCATATATAAAAGAATCATAAGCTAATTTATTAACATAAGCATGGTAAAGTGTGGTAAAGTGTGGTAAAGTGGTAAAGTGTGGTAAAATACAGAATTGTTATGGTAAACTGAATTGATATAGAACGATGTAGATAAGAAAGTACTATAAACAGTTCATTTCACTCGAAATAATTCTATAATACTATTTATTTGTCCAATATAGCGCATGTTAAGCAGCAAGGCATCATGTTGCGATAGACCCCCTGGGAGATTTGTTAAAAAAAACCCAAGAGATATGGCTCATTTCTCCGGTTGAACGTAATCGTATACGATCGATTGCAGAAACCGCCTAAATTCCATGTTATTCCTGACGCTTAAATTTTATTTACGAATAATTCCTGTTATGCTGCCACACTAATTCCACTATGTTCTTTCGCGAAAAATGATCATTCAAAGTAATTGAGCAACCAGCGGCCCATGAGGAACTCGACTTCGCCACGGTTCTATAGCAATTCAATAGGACGAGAGTTCCTTTATCAAACTACTAATCTTTTTTCTAAATAACTTGGTAATTTCTTGACTAGAGTGGCTTCTTCGATTTGTTCTGTCACAGAGGTCATTATGCCTGTGAGCCGTGGCATACGCAACTTCTTTTGAATGGCTACAACTGTAATTAATCGCTTGTTAATCGCATAAAACTTTAACTTCAAATTATTACAAAAAAATTATTGTAATCCCGTTCGACAATAGAATATGCATTTAAACTAACCCCATATTCATCTTTATCATATTTTAAAACATTAATGGTCATTTCGTTAGAGAAAATCGATTTTTATGAATTAAATCTGTTGCGTTTGCGTCCATTTTGTTCTCAGACAATCATTGACAAAATTATTGAAACAAAGCTAACATGAAATGGTTTCATGTCCCCCTTCCCCCACTTCAATGTTGTGGAACTCAAAACGTGTGCAATTTGCACTCAGTCACCTGCCATTACATTTAAATGTTCAGAGTATCAACATTGAAAAGGGGGGACGGGGGGATAGCAATCCATGCAAAAAAAGAGGCTTAGCAATTAACATGGCATGATTCACTCGAGTCGTTTCAACTAATTTTGTCAATGATTGTCTGAATTTACGTTAACAATTCTCGGTGCATTTTTCGTTGCAGAGAAACGGCATATTTTACCCACGACTGCGCAAAGTGATCTCACATACATTTAACACATATATTGAATTTTAAAGGTTAATTACATGACGTCACCATGACGTCGTAATGTTAACTGTCACTACGCGGAAATCAGGTTCAAAATTATCGTCGGTTTAAAAGCTGCGCACGCTCTCTGTATTTCCATGATGAATTTATAATTCTGACACAAAACCTACACGTAAAATGAAAATCTGCCGATAACTTTATTGCAGGCCTATCCTAAAGGATAATGTATACCCTGCACTTGCGCAAATCATTAAAATATTTGACCATTCATGCTGATATAAAGAGAAAAGTCGGGAAGAAATTGTCTTAAGTTAATGCCCAAAAGAACAGAACAAATTGTTTGCAGCAAGGGGGAAAAAATTCTTTCACCAGTTGCATTCATTAAAAACTTGTCAATAGAATAATTACCCAAGGCTTCGAATTCATCTCAAATTACAACTGGCACTCGTGTTATAAAAGAGCTCATATGTCAACGAACATAAATAAACAATGAATCGAGGAGTTCAGCTCGATTTCAACAAAAATAATCGATACCCAAACATTTCTCCTTATACTTTTATCATTACAAATAGTTGACAACGCATATATACTTCTAAGATATCATTGCACTTTGCTATGTACGAGAGCGCTAAAATTAAGCTCAGTTTACCACATTTTACCACAAACTTCGCATAATATTCAGTGCAATTTCAACTGAAATATTCGAAACACAAAGATGTTTTTAAACTTTAGCTCTATTTAAGCATTAAGTGGACATAATTGTTGCATTTGATCACACTTTACCATATACTTACACTAAAATTTAGTACACTTTACCACACTTTACCACAATCTGCATATATAAAAGAATCATAAGCTAATTTATTAACATAAGCATGGTAAAGTGTGGTAAAGTGTGGTAAAGTGTGGTAAAATACAGAATTGTTATGGTAAACTGAATTGATATAGAACGATGTAGATAAGAAAGTACTATAAACAGTTCATTTCACTCGAAATAATTCTATAATACTATTTATTTGTCCAATATAGCGCATGTTAAGCAGCAAGGCATCATGTTGCGATAGACCCCCTGGGAGATTTGTTAAAAAAAACCCAAGAGATATGGCTCATTTCTCCGGTTGAACGTAATCGTATACGATCGATTGCAGAAACCGCCTAAATTCCATGTTATTCCTGACGCTTAAATTTTATTTACGAATAATTCCTGTTATGCTGCCACACTAATTCCACTATGTTCTTTCGCGAAAAATGATCATTCAAAGTAATTGAGCAACCAGCGGCCCATGAGGAACTCGACTTCGCCACGGTTCTATAGCAATTCAATAGGACGAGAGTTCCTTTATCAAACTACTAATCTTTTTTCTAAATAACTTGGTAATTTCTTGACTAGAGTGGCTTCTTCGATTTGTTCTGTCACAGAGGTCATTATGCCTGTGAGCCGTGGCATACGCAACTTCTTTTGAATGGCTACAACTGTAATTAATCGCTTGTTAATCGCATAAAACTTTAACTTCAAATTATTACAAAAAAATTATTGTAATCCCGTTCGACAATAGAATATGCATTTAAACTAACCCCATATTCATCTTTATCATATTTTAAAACATTAATGGTCATTTCGTTAGAGAAAATCGATTTTTATGAATTAAATCTGTTGCGTTTGCGTCCATTTTGTTCTCAGACAATCATTGACAAAATTATTGAAACAAAGCTAACATGAAATGGTTTCATGTCCCCCCTTCCCCCCACTTCAATGTTGTGGAACTCAAAACGTGTGCAATTTGCACTCAGTCACCTGCCATTACATTTAAATGTTCAGAGTATCAACATTGAAAAGGGGGGACGGGGGGATAGCAATCCATGCAAAAAAAGAGGCTTAGCAATTAACATGGCATGATTCACTCGAGTCGTTTCAACTAATTTTGTCAATGATTGTAACCATTTGTGCGTGGTACTAGCATGCTCTACTAGACTGCACTAATTTTTCCAACCTTGCACAGTATGTACATCCCAACTATTCCCAAGCAGCCATTTACCATGACAACTACAAGTTTTTGCTACATTTAAAGAAATGAGTTATATTGGAAATGATTACAGTAAAACATACCATTCAATGAACTTGCTTCATGCTCAGATGATAATTGTGCGATACTGCACTTTAATGCTAGGTTGACATAATAAGTTCTATATACATAGTCAAGGAAAAAGTTCTTTTTAGAAATAAACAGTATGTACGTAACAAGCCCATAAGTATAAGACAACATGAGACAACTGTAACAGTGTAATTTGGTATAAAAGGATACTGTTTATGTCCACTTTTGGTTTCTCTTTTGGTGTAAACACCTGGGAAAACTTCCTTCACAGCGCGAGATACAAGACTTTGCTTTTGGTATTCAAAACCAAGATACGACAAGACACATTGGACGCTTGATTCATAACCTTCTCTAAGTTCAAAGCCTTCCCTCAAAAGCAATTCCAGGTTTGCTCTCCGCTCTGCAACTTCCCTTCCACTGGGGTTTACTCCTGTGAAGAGATTTAACAGTTGTTATATACTCTCGTTTTCATTGCTGAAAGTACCTAAAAACTCGCCTAATTTTGGAACGTAACTAATTTATTATACTTTATTCTAACTTACCAACATGAAATCGCTTTGGCTTTGGTAACACATCTTGTTTCGAAGGTGTTAGGTGATGTTTTCCTCCGATGGGACTGTCTTCTAACGTTCTCGCAGGTGAACGTTCAGATATTGGTGTGCTTGATCTCGGTTGATCGTCTGATGATAACACAATGCACAAGAATTAAAAACTTGCTCAGTCAGTGACTGAAGATCGGTATAAAAGATTTAAACAACTCGCAACTGTGCAGTCTGCACTATAAACACTTACCGTCATCATCATAATCAAGCGTCAGTTCGCTCATGGAAACTTCCAAATCATCGCAAGAGTCAAAAGAAACGTCTTCCAGTTGCTGCAAAGGACCACTATCGTCTAGAGACTCCGCCATTTTCTGAATTTTCCTCAATTTAGCCCATTTTCACGTTTTCGATTAGACTTGCTACAAGTCGACCTCTTGTTTGCTTGACCTCTTGTTTGCTTGAGTAACTAGTATGGTCTTTTTTATTGTCTTTTTTTAATTGTCTTGAGTATCATGGTAAACAATCCTTACTATGTATGTGTATATGACAAACTAAGAAAGTATCCTTGTTGTGATTTTGTCTATAGTCTTGATGAGCAGACTTGATATAAATTATGATATTTCTTCATATGCATATACAATATAAATTTGATATTGTCCTAACTATACATGTACATAATTTGCTTCTAAAGTATATAATTGTCTTCTGGCCTCTCAGATTGACAGTGCTGTAGGAAGTACCAAAGGATTGAGAAGGTTGAACAAGGACTGTAACACGTTTTCCAGTAAATTTTAATAATTTATAGGCTGCAAAACCCTCCCCTCCTGTAAGGTAACTGCAAGTTTAAACTACTTGTCTAAAAAGTGTCATGCAGAAAGACATGACAATATTTAGAGTGACAACCTTGTTTTCACAATATTCCACTCATGTAAGCTACATTATCAAGGGGTTATTCAAAATATAAATTTTCCCAGTTTTGAATAACCCCTTGATAAATGTAGCTTACATATCAAAGGGTGTTGTTTTATTTATATAATTATATTGCACTTTTTCAGCCTTAATAATAATACCAATGTATTTTTTGAAGACAATACATTTTATATTTCAGTTGTCTTGTTGACAAAACTTTGAACTTGATATTTAATTCTTTATTAGCACCTACATAAAGTAAACCAACATAACCTTGAATCCAGTTTCTGTATTAAATCTGGTAATCATACTATTATTTCCATCAGCAAAAGATAAATTCAATCATACAATTAACTCGTATTTTTCCTTAGGGTGTGGGGCATTTTCTGTCATTTTGTACAAAATATTGTCCCACATGGGATGGCATTTGTTAATTTTTGGAAGCTATTCAGAACTAACCTAAACCTATGTCATGGGGTGAGGGTGGATGGGTTTACTCTGACTAGGGCATAACCATTTCATATGCTATATATATAAATGCTTTTAGTTTTATACCATTATTACATATTAGCATGATTTGCTGGGGTGTTGGACTCTTGGTGGTACGTACAGCAGTTAAGTCTGCAACCTGCATTCGATTCCTGCACAATGGAGTTATTTGATTAAAAAAATCACTTTTGCCACTTCCTCCTGTAGTAACACTGGACCAATGAGGATGGGCCCTTACTGGACCTCTGACAACAACAGTTCAGATATATAGTGGTGTAAGCTTGTGCTAGGGTGCCTCTGGTCCAAACTGGAGTGGGTGCCCCCAAGGCAGGGGGAGCTAGGTCCCCTTGAGAGGTCCAGGGGCAACACTGCCATTGGGTCCCAGGAGGTGGAGCCCCCATGAAGCCCTGGCAATATGAGCCTTTTGGTAGTCATTTACAGGCCAATTTTTAATGGGTTTCTTAATTAAAAAGCACCTGTGGCCAGAAGTATAAATTATGAACACAGGGCTCAAAATAACATTTCATGTTACACCGGCCATCACTCATGGTGACTGGTCAGTTCCAATTGTGACTGGACTGTCTGGGCAAAGGTGATTTTTGACCAGTCAAATTTCACAATGCCCCCCCCCCCCCCCCCAAAAAAAAAAACACCCAAAAAAACAACCCAACAAAAAACAACCGAAAAAAACAAACAAACCACAACACAACACAACACAACACAACACAACACAACACAACACAACAAAAAAACATGTAAAGTATATTCTACACTATATATATATAAGCTAGTACTGATATGAACATTTGTCATAAAAAGGAAATGCATGCATAGTTCACTTCAATATATATCAGACATTATGAAATGGGTCTACAATCATTTTAAGTTCCTTCAAATGGAAGTAATAAAATTAATTGCAAGTAATATGACCAGTCAAAATGACCGGTGTTATACAAGTTCGACTGGTCACATTAAAAATTTGGGCAGTCATTGCCCAGTCACCAGCCATTATTTTGAGCCCTGTGAACATGTGCTTTATTATACAGAAATCAAGAAGGCTGATTTCAAGGGAGCTTAGAGGGTGAAAAAACCCTGGGGGCTCTGGCAACCTGGGCATTTTAGCTTTTACAGGCTTTTTAGAGATGAATATTTAAGGTTTCTAGTGTTTCCTTCATATCAAATCTCAGGGTGCCCCCCCCCTGAGTTATGATGCCTCGGCTTTTACGAGGTAGAATACATAGGAGTTACACCACTGGATTTACGGTATAAACTGATAGAGTTATCCAGTATAAATAAGGTTAGTTTATTGTTGTCAGAACACAAACAAGTGTATTTGTTTAATCGAGGAAAGTAATGGGTATATCTGTAGTATATATACTAGTATTAAATTGAAAACTGGTGTAAACCAGCAACTGATGCTTACCACATTTGGATACAATACTTTAGACTAATTTATATCTGCCAGTTGTATTGTAGAATGTGGATAGGAGTTTGATTCAAAGTTTAATTAAACAAATAATTATGTAGTACAGTACTCATGGTCTGACAACCTCAACATGTCTGGCAATACAACCAGGAATATTAACTTTCACAAATAAAAGTTACAAACACAGTATCAACACTCATAAGACAATATATATATTTTTATATAAGGAGATATCTATGGGATATTTAAATTATTTTCGAGTTTGTATTCAATGATGCATTATTCAAACAGTCACGACTAATAATATATTTCTCCAATAATATTTCTTGTAGTTAAACCCAATGTCTAATATGACGATATAGCATAAATATTTATTTTTTAACATACAAACACGGAAACTGTGAAATCTGAAAAAGAGACAACTCTCAATGATCACGAACCGCGGGCGGCTACGATCGATGATGATTCGATGAATCTGTCGTAATACGTTCTCACTCCCGTTTATAGTCCCGTGGAAGCTCAAATCAAGGATCCAAACATGTTACTAAGTCAAATACGTATATTCCTTGTCTCTTTGGAAAGAATCTTTCATTTTGTCAGGTTTAATTCTCATAAAGATGTGTTTATTTTGCTCCGCTCCTCTTGAAAATTCAACATGAAACTATGGGAGAATGAGTATGAAATTATCTGCGCAGCGCAGTAGGCGTGGAAGCGTTAAACCAATCAGAGGCAAGTTTCAAACGGCTTGTCCCAGAGCCATTTGCTTTCCCGGGGGGGAGCTGGCTCTGGGGACGAGATTGACTCTCACCTTACCAAAATGAACAAAATTAAATAATTTAAGAGCCTGTGGAGGAGGCAGTGTTCGTAATATCTTTAGATAATCGTGTTCGCAATATGTATCAGCTGACATATTCAGCTGTTGTGATTTAGTTTTCTTCCATTTCCCCGTTTTTTTTCGTCATTGTCTCTCTCGTCACTGTACTATCTCATCATTTTCTCTTTAGATTCTAGACTCAGATCTATTATTGTCTCTCTCTCATCGTTATCTCTCTCGTCATCGTCTCACTCGTCATCATTGTCGTTGTTTCTCTCATCATTGTACTTTCGCATCATTGTCTCTCTCATCATTGTGCTCTTTCATCATTGTACTCCCTCATCAGATCATTGTCTTTCTCATTGTACTCTCTCATCATTGTACTCTCGCATCATTGTCCCTCTCGTCATTGTCTCTCTCGTCATTGTCTCTCTCATCATTGTCTCTCTCATCATTGTCTCTCTCGTCATTGTCTCTCTCGTCATTGTCTCTCTCATTGTTTCTCTCGTCATTCTCTCTCGTCATTGTCTCTCTCATCATTGTACTCTCTCATTGTCTCTCTCATCATTGTCTTTCTCATCATTGTACTCTATCATTGGTTGTATTATTAGACTCTATCAAATTGCCGCCACATGAACAAACACCTCTTGTGCAATTTTAAAGAAACACCGCACGACAATTAGCAATTCAAATTCCATCATTGCCTTTGGCATGGAACACAGTGTAATGACATGTTGTATATATCTTAGATAATCCCATATATATATATATATATATATATATATATATATATATATATATATATATATAATTTCTGTTGCATTAAGGATGTTTTTATTGCAGCGAAAAGATATCTGTGGCAATCTCATTCCCAGACCCCAATTAGTATCGTTCCGCTCTTATTTATTGCACAAATTGCAATTTTAAATTTTATTAAATATTTCACATTTTATTGAATGACTTGAATCATGGGCTGAATTGCACAATTCTATCACTAGTTTCGCAAATCGCAACAGCTTTCATTCGACTGCAAATAAAGATGTCTTCAGTTAAAGAAATAAGCCATTCAGTGAACAGTTTCTCCATGAAGCTTCACTCACAACTAATAAAAGATAAGCCAAGAGAGAACCTTTTCTACTCGCCAACAAGTATCTGTATTGCACTGGCAATGACCTACGCTGGAGCCAAAGGTGATACAGCTAAGGACGTTGAGCAAGCAATGAACTGGAAATCACCTGAGACAGTCCATGAAATGATGAAGCAATTGCAGGAATCTCTGTTGCCATCATCTGGTACTGCAGGCATAGAACTGAATCTTGCCAATCGTTTGTGGGCACAGAAAGGATTCTCCGTTTTGAAAGAATTCACTGAGGTATTAGAACATTGCTATCAAGCTGAAGTGGGTACAGAAGACTTCGAAAGTAAAACTGAGGAAGCAAGACGGGACATTAATTTGTGGGTAGAAGAGAAAACGAATGCTAAAATTAAGGACCTACTTCAACCAGGTGTAATAACGACAGAGACTAAGCTGGTTCTCATCAACGCTGTTTATTTCAAGGGATTTTGGCAAGACCAGTTCAAAGAATCAAGTACCCGTGTCTGGGATTTCAAAATTTCCTCAAATGAAACTACTAAAATTAAACTGATGAATCAAACTGCTCGATTTATGTACACAGTGAATGATGATTTATCATGCCAAGTTGTCAAACTGCCGTACAAAGAGCAGAATGTGGCCATGATGATTTTCTTGCCAGAGATGATAGATGGATTAGTAGACCTTGAAAAGAAACTAAATATCCATCATCTTAGGAAATGTGACGAAATGCTAACACATATGAAAGTATGTGTTAGCCTCCCAAAGTTCAAGATGGACTGCCAATTTAAACTGAAAGAAGTTTTAGGAAAGTTGGGTATGTACAAATTGTTTTCAAGTATCGATGCTGACCTCTCTGGGATAACTGGGAACAAAGAATTGTTTGTTTCTGAAGTTGTACATCAGGCTTTTGTGGATGTGAATGAGCAAGGCACAGAGGCAGCTGCAGCTACTGCAATGATGTTTGCACCAACGTGTATGCCAATGGAACAACCTCCACATTTTCTGGCTGATCATCCTTTCTTGTTTGTTATCCAGCATTGTGAATCTGGAGCAATATTATTTGTTGGAAGGATTGTAAATCCTGGTGTCTGAATAGAAATTATGAACTTTAATTAATTTTCTATATTTTGCAGTTTGAAATATTGGGAACTATGAACAGCTTACAGTAGGATGATAAATATAATGAATTTATAAATATAATGAACAATAGCGTCACCATTGTCCTGTACATGCAAATCCCATGCATTTCCAATGATAATATTGTACAGTATATTAAATTTAAAGGTACTCATCAAATGCTGAGCAGTTATATCTTGAAGTTGTATGAAAGACAATTAACAAATCTTAACTGACAAAAAGCTTCATTTGAACTACTAATACTCTAGTGTCTATCATATTTGATACAATATACAGTACTGTACAGGATACAGTCTGTACGGTACAGATGTTAAATAAATGAATAAACATTACTGGTAATTTCTTTTAAATTTTCCTCATGAATTATTAGGGGTAGCAAGGGATGGACTGAATATTAGACTCTGTGGCTAAATATGATAGGAAAATGGCAGAAACAAGGGGAGTGTGTGCGTGGTGGGAGGGGGGGGGGGGGAGATGAGCAACAACTAAGCCAAAGCCCAAGAGAATATTAATAATACAAAAACCTGTCTCAAAAAAATATGACATGTTGTTTTACTTATTTGAAACTAGTTATACACAACTAAATTGCTACAACTCAATATGTCTTCTTGTGATATCTCTGTCATATGTCTTTTCATTCTCAGAGTTTGGTACAACAACTTGACCTAAAAATATAACAGTGTCTGTTTTAATGTGCTTTATCCAAAAAATAAAAGGGCGGTCAGCAATAAACTCAGGGTCCAAAGACCTCTTAGTAATATGCACTCCTGAGGCAGCACTTGCTTCTGTTCCTTTTTCACCAACTTCAACAAATGCTTTGTGAAAAAAACTGGATACATGTAACTGAGAAGATTGGGAAATACCAGAGAGATTAGCTCTTTGTATATCAAATAATTCCACTATTCCCAGTTCTTTCATTAATTGTTCAAGTTTGTAAGTTGCTGTCAATGTAAATCTAGGCAAATGTACATTGACCTTGGTCTCATACAGAGATTTTTCCCATATATCTATTTGTTTGCTGCTTAAATGGTTTTGTATCTGTGAAAGTGAGTCTAATTCTTGTGGTAATGCAATAAACATTGCAAATATCCCATTGACATATGGTAGTTTCAACATTTGAAGCCCTAAAACATCATCTCTGTACAGATCACAAACCAACTTCTTCTTCATCATCTTTACATTGACGGCAACTGTGGAATTGATAAAGAACTGTGTGTTGTACGTATCCTCTATCAGAAACGTCTCCTGCCACAAGCCTTTAAAATACAAAGCATTTACTAAAATCAAGATGGTCTCTTCATTTACAGTATCTCCCTGAACAACAGACTCAATTGTGCCCTTGGTTTCCAAACTAACCCAATCATTAATCTCAGTAACACTATTCTGTTTGCTAAAATCGACAGCACGAATGACAGCATCATAATACTCTTTTAGTTCATGTCTGTAATGTATTTGTAATTCATCAAACTTTTGGTTGAACCATAAACCATTTGCTAAATTTATTTGGTTGCCATTCTGTTTATTGTTGATACCAATAGTATCAAATAATGATGTCCACTGCTTATGAAATTCAGTCCCACTTTTAGATTGATTTCCAAATAAAGTCTTTTGTATTTCTAATGCTGTGGTATTAGACGCTCCAAGATACACCATTGAAAGTGCCAAAGTAATGCTGAGAGGAGAATATATAGCATTCTCCTGGCTTTCTCTGGATGCAAGAGTTGGAAAAAGAAGGAAACCAAAATCATTGATAATTTTACTCATGGTTTGCTTCCGTACTTCCATTCTTTCTTCATTTTTAAAGGACTCACAACATGGAATACCATAAAAGTAAAAATCGATGAAAAACAAGAAAACCCATTTCGTGAGAGTTGCAGCCATCTTTCAAGAAAATATTTACAGACTTTCACAGTTTTCAGTAATTCAGTTATTCAATCTCGTTTTCATCTTTCGCAGAGCCTGCGATCTCTTTGGCCAACGGCAAGTTAGAAAAAACCATTGAACTCTAAGTAAACTGGAACGATAACTCACTTGCACGTTTTGAAGCCAACATGGGGGCCGTTCTCGCGTCATCAGGGCTAAATCCACTTATGACGATTGCAGTTTTGCTCATAGCCAATAAAAACGCGCGAAATTTTAACCAATAGGAAAGCAGAAGTCTTTAGTGGTTATACCAGGCTAGGGGGCCGCCATGCACGTCAACCCCAGTCCTTTTACTATAACCGAGAGAAAATGAAGCTGAATTTGGTGAACTGGGTTGCAAAAACAGCTTGAAATCAAAGAAAAACTAAACTTGTTAACCACTTTTAGGCTTAAATCAAATTCCAATATACCGTAGAGTAGGTGAACACTGACATGACGAGTAAAAACAAGGAAAACAGTAAAAATATAAGCTCTCAAATGAAAGTCAACAATACGCAACCAAAATTGCCATTGGTTTGGATAAATATAAAGAAAATACATATGAAACCCAGGTTTAAAATGAAGAGGTTGTTTATAAAAACAGTTGGGTTTTAAATTTCTCAATTTTCAGTAGGAAAAACCCAACAAAATGCACTTTACCGTGTGTTATTACAGCTCTGGAATTACTCTTCGTATCGAAAAATGTCAGATTTACATTTCCTGATTTCCACAACTGAAACTTGAGTTAAAGCTATAATTTAGCATTATCTTATTACTAATTCTTGGCAAGACAACCTTCACGTTTGAGATAACAAAGAAAAATAAGAGAAACCTGCATTTTCCGTACGAGTTTCGGACTCGAATTTTGCTTTTGTTCGGCAGACTCGTCATTTGATCCATTTTCGCGTGTAGAAATTGTTCAGGTACAAGGCCGATAATCCCAATGCATACTATCTTGAGTATCTTCTTCGTTATCATCTATAAAAAACTTTAGGTCTAAAAAATGGTTGTTTTTTGCAGCGAGTTTTCAGTTTTTCATTGTGCCCTTCATAGCAATGGCGACCCCCAGCGGCTGGAAGTTTGACTTCACCGAATCATAGGGCCTTTCTTATGGAGTTAGCGTTCCAGTATATTAGAAAAAAACAATGGAAAAAACATTTATGCGAGCTCCACATAGGGGTAGAGTTTTGTTTTCATCTAGGGGGGCTGAAGTGCTGAACAGGGCCTTTCTAAGAATTTTCTCGTGGGGGCCCAGGGGCATGGTTCCCCGGAAATTTTTGAAATTTAGAGTCTTGGAAATGCCATTCCTGCATTCTGAGGGGTGATTTTTAAGAACACTGAAGGTCATGAAATGTCATAAAAACTAGTTAAAATACAACACATTTCAACAAATTTTTGATGTTGTGCTTACTGGGTTGACTTATCACTGTATATGGGTGCTTTTGTCTGACAGGAATGAGGCTGTAACAGTTACTTTAGCCTAACGAGTAACCTATAATTTGTGAATGGTGATTGATGAGTCAGTTGCTGCAAAATTTCTGGGGGGCTCAGCCCCCCCTCCCCCATTGAGATTTCTCCGGGGGCTATAGCCCCTCAGTCCCCCCCCCCCCCTCTCCCCCCATACTCTACGCCTATGGAGGTCCACATAATAGTTTGAGGATTAGTGTTAGGGTGTTAGGGTTATTAGGGACGGCTACCAGAATGTAAACAACCACAAACCACCATACATGTCTTATAACGGTAACTGATATTAAAATTTGACAATTTGTACGTACTGATGCCCAGTATGCAAACTTTTATGTGGGCCTAATACGAAGTACTTATTCGTTCTCGGAGCCTGCGATCTTTTGGGTTGAATGACTTGAATCATGGGCTGAATTGCACAATTCTATCACTAGTTTCGCAAATCGCAACAGCTTTCATTCGACTGCAAATAAAGATGTCTTCAGTTAAAGAAATAAGCCATTCAGTGAACAGCTTCTCCATGAAGCTTCACTCACAATTGATAAAAGATAAGCCAAGAGAGAACCTTTTCTACTCGCCAACAAGTATCTGTATTGCACTGGCAATGACCAACGCCGGAGCCAAAGGTAATACAGCTAAGGAAGTTGAGCAAGCAATGAACTGGAAATCATCTGAGACAGTCCACGAAATGATGAAGAAATTACAGGAATCTCTGTTGCCATCATCTGGTACTGCAGGTATAGAACTGAATCTTGCCAATCGTTTGTGGGCACAGAAAGGATTCTCCATTTTGAAAGAATTCAGTGAGATATTAGAACATTGCTATCAAGCTGAAGTGGGTACAGAAGACTTCGAAAGTAAAACTGAGGAAGCAAGACGGGCCATTAATTTGTGGGTAGAAGAGAAAACGAATTATAAAATCAAGGATTTACTTAAAGAAGGCGTGTTGACTTCAGACACCAGACTGGTTCTTACCAATGCCGTTTATTTCAAAGGTTTCTGGCAAGATCAATTCGATGAAGCAAGTACCCATGATTGGGATTTTAAAGTTTCCAAAACTGAGACGACCAAGATTAAACTCATGAACAAAACAGCTCAATTTATGTATGGCAAAAATGAGAGTTTGTCATGCCAAGTTGTCAAGCTGCCATACAAATATCAAAAAATCACCATGATGATTTTGTTGCCAGATGAAGAAGATGGATTGGCAAAGCTTGAAGAGAAAGTAGACGTTGATCAGCTGAGAGAATGTGATGAAATTATGGCAATTACAGAAGTAGATGTTAGCCTTCCAAAGTTCAGGATAGAGTGCCAGTTTGATCTCAAGGAAGTTCTCCAACAACTTGGAATTCATGATATGCTTAGTATACAGCATGCTGACCTCTCTGGGATAACTGGGGACAAAGACTTATTTGTTTCTGAAGTGGTACATCAAGCTTTTGTTGATGTTAATGAAGAAGGCACTGAAGCAGCCGCAGCTACTGCTGTAGCAATGAATTGTTTTTCAATGATTGAAGATGAGCCACCACATTTTCTGGCTGATCATCCCTTTTTATTTATCATCCAGCATTGTGAATCTGGAGCCATGTTGTTTGTTGGAAGGATTGTAAATCCAGTATCTAATTAGGGCATATTTGTGAAGAGTAGAGCAATTAGATTAAATGATACAATAAAACTTTATAACAATTATACATGTACCCTACATATAAACAGTCTGAAGAGAACTTATTTATCAATACTATCTTGAATTTACTGAGGCAAAAGTGATTAACTAAAAATCTATAATTAATCATGTTTTCTTTGTTGAAATGTTGAATTAAATTAAGACTTGAATTTGAAATGATATGAAAATGAAAAGTGTAGTTTTGAATAAAAAATTATACCAACACATTCTATTGTCCATTACACTAAATGTTGACAAATAAAATCATCTGCATTAGCTGGGGGGGGGGGGGGCTGAGGGGCTTTAGCCCCCTGGGAAATCTTAATGTGGGGGGGGGGGGGGCTCAGACCCCCCAGAAATTTTGCAGCAACTGACTCATCAATCACCATTCACCAATTATAGGTTACTGGTTAGGGTAAAGTAACTATATTACAGCCTCATTCCTGTCGGCCGAAAGCACCCATGTAGACAACCCAGTAAACACAACATCGAAAAATTGTTGAAATGTGTTGTATTTTAACTAGTTTTAATGACATTTCATGACCTTTAAGTGTTCTTAAAAATCACCCCTCAGAATGCAGGAAATGGCATTTCCAAGACTCTAAATTTCAAAAATTTCCAGGGGGGCATGCCCCCGGACTCCCCTAGAAGAGTCCCTTTTTGTGAACACCCCCCACGGGAAAATTCTTAAAGGCCCTGTTTAGCCCCCCCCCCCCCCCCCCCAGACAAAAGCAAAACTCTACGCCTATGGCCACACTGTCTAGGTAGATTAGAAATTGCATAGATAAGATTTTCTAGTTCAGGGTTTAAAATTAAAACCATGCAGACTACTGTAACCTGAACCTGTTAAAAACGTAGCCATGGAGTTACAGCACATTTTTAACCATTCGTAGCGCTTCCATTTCGTCTTCACTCCTATCAAAATTTGAAATTATGTAGATACAGAAATACAATGTGGAAATGTAGCAATATGGTAATGTAGTAAAATAGAAATGCGGAAAACCGATTGTAAAAATGTAGCAATATGATAATATAAAAATGTATTAGTATTGAAATGTAGAAGTGTCAAAATGTCATTTTAGGATAAGGGTTCGGTTTTGGCCGTTTGAGATAAAAATAATTCGCCAATAGACGTTATTGGAGGATTGGTGCCAAGCCCCAGGGGGGATGCCACCCCCCTGATCAGAGGGAACCATGGCAACCCCGCCACAGCCGGGCGCACGTGCTACAATTTTAGTCGGCCGATTTTTATCGGCCAACTAAATTTTGGGATTTTGACGAAAATCGTTATATGTCCAGTGTCATTATTGAGCAATTTTTATCGGACAATATCAAACTGGTTTGATATACTTGTATGGTAAACATCGATTTCTATCCGTTGACCAGCCGATAAGAATTGGTCGACTAAAATCGTAGCGTGTGCGCCAGGCTTAAATTAGGAATCGGGTTGGAGTTTGGGTAAAGGCTAAAATTAACGATTATTGTTAGTTTAAGGGCATTAAAAAATTAACGACTATTGTTAATTCTAGTTGAGACGTGAGAGGATATGCTGGTATTTCACAGATTATCTACTATTTTCAATATATGTTTTAGTGAACAATTTACATTGTTCAATCATTATCTGTAAGCTAAATAAATACCAGTATCCGCATGTACGAAATGCGTACCCATTTTTTTACAAGGAAGATTGTATGGTTTTATTTGCGATCAACTGGGTTTGTTCTCCAGCATAACATTTCATCATAAACTAAAGTTTCAAGTCACCGTTGACGTCTCCATTATATAACTTGATAAAAAAAACTACTTGCTTTCCATCGGTATTAGACCTAATCACGACTTTATCAACCAATGTCATTGATACTGAGTGTGTTGAAAACATTCCAGTAGGTTTCTTTGTGCTCGTGCTTTTAGTTATATTTTTGCTTTTCAGCCCCGGCGTCTTTTCGCCTTCCTCCCACCAATATTCAAACATGGACGATTTTTCAATAATTTGTCGAGCATCGCGTTCGGCTTCAACTGCTAAGTCTGTTTGGTGCGCATTCAATGTACTCAAACTACATGCTCTGTTCGACAAGGGTACTGGGTACTGGTCGTCGTTACCGTGGAGAGCTTAAACTAGAAAATGTAAATTATTATTGTTAATATATTATTGCTAGAAACATGCAATACTTTTTCACCTATTTATCTCTTATGACGTGTTTATTATCGATGCATCGTTCAAGTCAATTAGTTAAGATATGGTCTGGGAAATCAGCAAATTTCAAAGCGCCTATAATGAGCTGTGATTTTAGGTTGAGATGATGTTCGTCGTGCACAAACCTTTCGTTTTAATTTTGCTTAATGTAATTGAACCTAAGCGCAACCGTCGCTTCATTGATACCAAAAATGCATTGTCCTCATCGTGCACAAACTTTTTTTAGGTATTTTAGCTAAGTTTCCACCTTTTTCCACGTCTGTCTGTCTGTCTGTCTGTCTGTCTGTCTGTCTGTCTGTCTGTCTGTCTGTTCGTCTGTCTGTCCGTCTGTCCGTCTGTCCGTCTGTCCGTCTGTCCGTCTGTCCGTCTGTCCGTCTGTCCGTCGGTCCGTCGGTCCGTCGGTCCGTCGGTCCGTCGGTCCGTCGGTCCGTCGGTCCGTCGGTCCGTCGGTCCGTCGGTCCGTCGGTCCGTCGGTCCGTCGGTCCGTCGGTCCGTCGGTCCGTCGGTCCGTCGGTCCGTCGGTCCGTCGGTCCGTCGGTCCGTCGGTCCGTCGGTCCGTCGGTCCGTCGGTCCGTCGGTCCGTCGGTCCGTCGGTCCGTCGGTCCGTCGGTCCGTCGGTCCGTCGGTCCGTCGGTCCGTCGGTCCGTCGGTCCGTCGGTCCGTCGGTCCGTCGTCCGTCGGTCCGTCGGTCCGTCGGTCCGTCGGTCCGTCGGTCCGTCGGTCCGTCGGTCCGTCGGTCCGTCGGTCCGTCGGTCCGTCGGTCCGTCGGTCCGTCGGTCCGTCGTCCGTCGGTCCGTCGGTCCGTCGGTCCGTCGGTCCGTCGGTCCGTCGGTCCGTCGGTCCGTCGGTCCGTCGGTCGGTCGGTCCGTCGGTCCGTCGGTCCGTCGGTCCGTCGGTCCGTCGGTCCGTCGGTCCGTCGGTCGGCCGGTCGGTCGGTCGGTCGGTCGTTCGTTCGTTCGTTCGTTCGTTCGTTCGTTCGTTCGTTCGTTCGTTCGTTCGTTCGTTCGTTCGTTCGTTCGTTCGTTCGTTCGTTCGTTCGTTCGTTCGTTCGTTCGTTCGTTCGTTCGTTCGTTCGTTCGTTCGTTCGTTCGTTCGTTCGTTCGTTCGTTCGTTCGTTCGTTCGTTCGTTCGTTCGTTCGTTCGTTCGTTCGTTCGCTCGTTTGTTTGTTTGTTTGTTTGTTTGTTTGTTTGTTTGTTTGTTTGTTTGTTTGTTTGTTTGTTTGTTTGTTTGTTTGTTTGTTTGCGTGCTTGTTCGACAGTCTGTTTGTTGATTGTGTGCGTTTGCATGTTATGTTGGTTTTTGTTTGTTTGTTTGCCTGCATGTTACCAGGGTATATATTAGCCCGGGTTTTATGTAACTTTGTAGATAAAATTGAATGAGAAATTGAATTGAAGAAAGAAAATTGGATACAAATTTCATAAAATTCTGAAATCTTGATGGTACTGCTTCTACTTTTATCATAGAAATGTTTAATATTTAAAAACAAGTTAAATTAATAAAAAAACAATGAATTTTACAGTTTTATTGAGTTTTCTTATTTTATCTTGTGGTTCATAAATTTGTAAAAGAACTGAATTTTAGATTATTTGTTTCGTAATCTTTCAAGGAAGACGGTGTTCAATTGGTTACCTTGTGCTCATGGGTGCAGTCGATATATGTCTAACAACCTAATTCTATATAATTATGATATCTATGAAACATTATAATTGAGCTGGAGGGAAAGAACTGAGTCGTTTTAGTTATAAGAATGAATAATAAAAAAACAACGTATGAATTTGGTTAGATATTCAAATTTTCACTACAATTTCCGAACATTCTTTGTCAGTGCCCGTAAGTAGATCACATTTTGCCAGCGGTTCAACAAAAAGCATTGATTGGTTGTGGATCTGCTCGCGTTGCCGCGTCAACGCCCCAAAGTTGGATATTCTGGATTTGCTCACCTAAACACAGAACCTAATTCTAGTTAGTAATCGGGTTTACTCATGCCTAACTTATACGCTAACCTGACAGCATCCGTATTTTAAACACCACATTTGCAGGCTATAAGACCCCGTTTGCACTAGAGCAAAAGTTCCCGGATTCACATTGTTTTTCATCCTCATGGGAATAAAAAACAATGTGAAGCTGGATACTTTTGCTGTAGTGTAAACGGGGCCTATACTTAGGCCCCACTAACCATAATCAAACCCTAACTAGCGAGACATAAATCAACAGCTTTTATAATTAGCAAGACATGAATCTGTTGAACCCCAAGTAGGCCAGTTAACGTGGGTTGTTAGTGTATATATTTGACCACTGAAAAGGCTCATCTGTTTGCAGGCACTGATAAAGAACGTCTGAGATTTAGTATTAATAGTCGAGGAGGAGAAGCGAGAAAACGTTGACCAAGTAGCACCCCCACTACACAATAGTTTTGACTCCAGATTATAATAGGCTGATACTCATAGAACATTGCTAGGTCAGTCGTACTCATGACAATTGGGGTCAGTGGCCTGCTACATAGAGAGGGTGCACCGGTGGTCCTTACATTATATTGACAGACTTAAAGTGCACATGAAACGAAAATTAATTTTCTCTTATTGAAAGAACACTTAAAATGATAGAGTAACATTTTTTGCAGTTTTTCGTTTCCTTGCTTCGTTGTTGAGATATCTCAGTTTGTTTCAAATGTAAATTAAACAACTTGACGTCACATGTGCTTAATGAGTTATCAGAGAAGGTTATATAATATATATCTTTGCTATTATCAGACAAAATCACTTGAAAATTCTACATGTTTGGCGTTGTGAGAGAAGCACACGCACATACTTCCTTCGAATTAAGTTTGGTTTGATAATAGCAAAGATATATAACCTTCTCTGATAACTCATTATATGTACATGTGACGTCAAGTTGTTTAATTTACACTTCAAACAAACTGAAATATCTCAACAACGAAGCAAGGAAACGAAAAACTGCAAAAGATGTTACTCTATCATTTTAAGTGTTCTTTCAAATAAGATAAACTTAATTTTCGTTTCATGTGCACTTTAAGTCTGTCAATGTAAGGACTACCCGCACAATTTGTGAGTACGACTGACCTAGCAATGTTCTATGAGTATCAGCCTATTATAATCTGGAGTCGAAAATATTGTGTAGTGGGGGTGCTACGTGGTCGACGTTTTCTCGCTTCTCCTCCTCGACTATATATAATAAAATTAATTTGCTTGCCAAATTAATCAGGTCCCAATCTCCTCTATTATATAAGTTAGCTAGGATTTAATTTAACGGTATAGTCATGCATGACAATATATGTATAATAATTTGACATATTGAAGTTCTCTCATTTTATTAAGCGATATGGTATAGTCTTAATGTGATTCCATTTAGTTACAGCAAAACCTAATTTTCGTTATAAAAAATGTATTTCGTGTCCATACTATTAAATTGAACAAAGACCACAAGACACCCTATGGGTCTTTTCACTTGTCACAGCAGTAGCTACTAACTTGCTATAGCAACAGAGATTCACTGCGTTGTTAATTTTAATACTTGATACGCACCATCAAGCAGTGAACAAGAATAACTAGCTAGTTCATCACGAAATTCCAACTGCTAGTTTGCTTCTCACCTGCCATAAATTTACATTTTTGTCCAGGGTTAAATGTCTTTCAAAGCAGATTGTTGCAAGTAAGTATACTATCCAGATCATGAGGTAAATCATAACTTATCGCCGTCTCCCTGCTGTTCAGTTCTTCCAAGCTAGTTCGTGATAACTTATATAACTTATCTGACAATTCCTTTTGTTGTTACTGTGAAAATAAATTTACTTCATACAAAACTTAACCTTTAGAAACCTCTATATGAAATTTATCGAGTATTTAGCTTTGAAGTTAATTTGGGGCAGCCTAGTTTTTATAAGAAAATATAGAATCATGCTGATCACAACTAATCAAATATGTGACAAGTCTGCCTTTTAATATTGTATATTCATTTTAGACTACATAAACTTAACGTTCCGAGTCGTTTGCTGTCTATAACAAAGGTCCTGGGCAGACTTCAAGATGCTGTCGTGGTATAGCATTACCATAGCAATTGGAATACCTTTTATTCCGTTTACAGTACTGGTTATAGTTTATTTGTTATGGAGTACCAAACAGCTTCTTCGAAGGTAAGTCTGCAACGCAATGTCATTATTTCTAATTCAAGCTGTCTAGCGCGTACACGTGTCCATGCATGCACTGTCCAGTGGCAGTGGCAGTGGCAGTGGCAGTGGCAGTGGCAGTGGCAGTGGCAGTGGCAGTGGCAGTGGCAGTGGCAGTGGCAGTGGCAGTGGCAGTGGCAGTGCTGTTTTCCAATTTCAATAAGTATATATATATATGATCGAAGCAGAACAATTTTTTATATATACTCAGCCAAAACCCTGCATGCTATGGTCAGTTATGTACTGATATGTACTGATCTTACTGACTTAATTTACGTTAACGTGCAAATACGTTTAAAGTTAAGTCAGTTAAAATTAATATTCTGTACAAATACTCTGGTTATGATAATTTGATCTGCAATTTTCAGTAATCATTAATGTTTCACGCTCATTTTCGTTTGACCAAAATTATTGCATATTGTCATTGATAACTGTATAACACGAGATTTGTTGAATGACACACATGCATATATTTATTATTTACTAATTCTTGGCGTTCGACTTTTGACTCGCTTAATTCTTTAGCGCAATATTGGAAGGTATTGTTTTGAAGTAGTTCACTAGTGGATGACATGATTATTTTACATGCATGGTAATTTAATAAAGAGTTTTTGCCTAAAATAACCGCATCCTTCTCCTCTCGTTCGTTTAAATGAATGGTGCACATATTCGTTGCTCCGTCGTATTTTCTCTCAGTTTCTCCTTTCGGCGAAAAACGCCGATATTTCTTATGATTGTCCTCAGTTATTGACTGACCAGGCGGGAAGCGTAATCAATTACGAATATCAAAGCCTTGTATTATTATTTTTATAAAAGCATTAAGTCGGACACGAGAGCAAAATCATAATATTTAATAAAGTTCTAACGTTTCGTTGTTATTATCACAATATTTTTCAGAGAATAATTTATAATTATATCATCGTTATAATATAATCTGTAATTATATATGTAGTCTTAATGCACTCATGTAAATTATTCTCTGAAGATGTTGAGATAATAACAACGAAACGTTAATTATGATTTTACTCCCGTGTCTGACTCAATGGCTTTTATGAAAATAATATACGTCAGCTTGTACAAAACAGTGAAGCTAAGTTTAGCTGACTATAGCTAGTACTTATTTACTGGCTGACATGGATTAACTGAACCCAAATTTAAAAGGATAATTCCTTCAACTTGAAACAAGTACCTACAGGAATGTTTCCAGTAATTACATAGTTAAACTATTCTCTCCACGCAGCACTGCATGCATGGCATTTCTAATGTTTATTTTGGTTGTCAAAGTAACGTATGTTTATTTTTATTTGTTTATATGAGCACTGGAACTTTTGGGTGTATATATCAGTATTCCTACGGCGAAAAGAATAATATGTATATATATATATATATATATATATATATATATATATATATATATATATATATATATATGTATATTCAATACAACAAGGACGCGAGTGAAATGAATAAATAGTAAACAACTTGTGAAATGAATAAATAGTAAAAATCCCTTTGGGATATTGAGATGCTAATTTGCTAATTAGTTACAAGCACGAGTGGTTGTATCAGAAGAATATACATCCACTAGTGGTTGTAACTAATTAGCATCATTGGTTTTAGTTTGTATGGGGTTTACAGGGGTATACATGTGACGTAATTTCTGAAATTGGATTGGCTGCAAAACTCATGAATTAGTAATGAATTTCACAAATATATATATATATATATATATATATATATATATATATATATATATATATATATATAATAATAATAATAATAATATATATATATATATATATATATATATATATATATATATACATATATATGTATATATATTCCAGAAAGGTTTAAAGGAAATATCTGGAACATATATATATATATATATATAATTATATATATGAATGGAATTTTAAGTATTATAATATGAAATATTCAATTTTATTTTTTTATCAATCGTGAGCGGGCAGAATGCTAGATAATGCTGCAATTTCATTGGCTGCGCGAGCAGGCAGTTTTTCACGATATCTGACCATGGTCCAAAACTGATATTTTTTTACAATTACGAATTGACTGTTTGATCGATTTTTGTAACTATTTCGCTTGACACTGGAGAAAATAGATTCATAGAAAAGGTGATTACGATCTGAATGAAACCATTCTTACTAACAAAGCTAGTGCTAAAATGATTGTAATAAAGCACTTGATAGATCTAAAACACTTTATATTTTAGATTATAAAATTATTTTTTTTAGATTTTAAAACCGCGCATGTAGCTGTATTTCTATAACTTGATGAAAACATAGTTATATAGACCAATTGCATAAATACATACCACAATTCTTTATCATACACACTAGCCTCAATTCCATTTTTTTGAATTCTATTTAGTTTGCTCATTGTTTCAAGCTTTTATTTATTTTCAATAGAATTGAAAAGAATGTAGTCGAGGTTATGTGTGTATAATGTATGCATTGTGGTAAATATAAATTTCGTGCTGATATGCGTTTGGCTATTGCTTATACAGGTTGAAAGAATTTAGATTCTCATAATTTTAAATTCTATTATAGACGGCCGGCCAAGCATCCAAAATATTACTGTTGATGGCATTCTTTGTTACAAGCAGGCAACCACGCTAGATCGCATCAAATAGTGTTTACTTTGAAGGTTTGGGGGGTTGCCATTCGTAATTCGGGATTTCAGTATAAAAATTTGGAGTTTTTTGAAAGCACACTACGGCTTTGAAGTTCCGCTTTGACGACAGATGGGTTTTTGGTGGAGCAATGAAATGAGTCCTAATGTTTTACGACGATTGGCTAATGTTTTTGGTCATCCAATCAGCGCGCGTAAAGTTTCGCATGTCATACTTCGGATCAGCCACAATGACAAACAAACAAGAAACGTGGCGTGGATCCACCTAAATTTGAACACAACACCTCGAAAAAAGGCGACAAGAAGGTAAACTTGTAAAGTTTTATAATTGTTTTGGTTCTGGTAGCTACGGTAAAGTCCTTTATATTAAGGGCTACAGTTGGTTTGGTAATTTGCTGATACAACCATAATATATTTCCTTTTTATAAAGCAAAACAGTCGTCCCATGTTGCTCTGAACTTGAACATCATCAGAGTCAGAGCTAGCGAACCAAACTGAGTTGTTGTTCCTTATGACTTACCACTTAAATATAAATATTAACCTTGGACGTGGTAAATGTGTGTACTGTCTTTAAGTTTTATATTTTATTCTGATTTCGTTTAACAATATTAGTTTACCGTATTTGTGTTCGCTATTGTATAAAGCTTATAATTATTTTGAAAAGTGCTGTCTAGTATCGAGAGGTTGGCCTTCTTGAGAAATAGTTTGATGTTTATGAATTCTTATTGATTTCCTAACCAAGCAGAGAAGTAGTTATCTTCAGTACAGATGAGAGAAGCTTCTTTCCAAATAATTTTGTGGGCCGTTGCCCAGATGTATTTGGCAGCAGAAGATTTTTCACAGCGACCATATTTTGAACAACAACTGAGATGCATGTTCTCTTCCAGACATTTGGCCAATTTTCCCGTGTTTTAGTTGAAAGCCAGAGTTAGTTATTCAGGTAGTCCATGAAATTAGAGATTCTTGTCTGTCTGTATAGCATAGCCAAGTGTTGAAAGTATACACTGCTGTCAAAAGTTTGGTTTGGTGTGCCAGATCGTTGCTTAGATCGTTGCTTCTAAAGACTTGAGTTTTTTGTTTGGGTTAGGTCATCAAAATAATCTCGTTTGGTGGCACTTGAATCGCTGGATCACTCGGGTACGGTAAACTGTAAAATTTCCAAATATTCAAACAAAATCGTCTTCTGTTGCCAAACACAATTGAAGAATTAATCACAAATTCTCTGCAAACAAGCTTCATTCATTTGCAACCTGTCAACACCCACTTCAACAATAAAATAGCAAATATAACTTACGATATTGTAATAATATATTATAACAATAAACGCTTGAATATATCTACAATCTTACACAAACTTTCAGTTGTTGTCGTTTTGCCTTCTTGCAATAACATAGCCTGATTTCTCTCAATATAAAAACTTGGGAGTTGAATATTCAGATCGAATATAATTTGCATGAAATGTGCCGGGGGGCTTGTTTTGCCATTCGCGTGTTCTCATTGGCTATGTAATGATAACCTGGCCAATCACAAGAAAGTACGGGTACTTAAATTGTTGCTAGGGTACCGAACTTGGAATTTTCAACCAGCTCGTAGCGCGTGAAATAGCTGTAGAAAACCTCAAAATTTTCACATAAAAACGCCGAAACCCGGATGGCAACCGGCCTAGTCGTCTTTGTCGAAGTCTAAGCTACATTTCTGTGGTGGTTGCCTGCTTGTAACACGAAATGCCATCAAAGGTGTTTTCCAGGCACTTTTATTGAGGTTGGCCGGCCGTCTATTAGCAATGCATGCCAACAGCAGCGCCAATGAATCACATACTGCGGGCTCGCCCAACAAAACAAAAAATAGCAAATATTAATGTACTCGGGCACCAAATCGTAGTTTCATTTAGGCCTACATGCAAATTAGTTTCCTATTCAATTTGGGCCCCTATGCAAATTACATCGTGTCTATAGCATAACGGGAAGATAACATATAGGCTGGGACATTGAGTTCATTATTTTTAGACACTACGTTTAGGATTGTTATCAAGGATATTCTATCCTTATCGAATACCTAAATAACATTAAAAAGTTTCTGAAATCAGAAATGTTATGTTTACTACGGCTGCTTCAGTCTCATGTTATAAATGAACTACGTTTTATCCCGACTCAGATTGTATGCGCAGTCGAAACTCCGATTTCGTCTATAGGCGGTTTTATTTGGGAGTGGGAGGGGGAGGGGGGGGGGGGGGGGGGGTCAATGAGCAATTATTGCGCAATGTGTAATACGATTCTCTCGCGACATCTCGCGGAGCAAAGTAGTAGCTACTATATAATATAGGATTTTTGAAAGGTATAGTAGTTTTATAACATTTACGAACAGAGTATTGAATTGAAGATTGCTGCGGTTGGATCTGGTTTATTTCCAGTTTTGAAAAAAACAACAACACAATGTCCAAATATTCGTGTCAATAGCTAATTGGGAAAAGATTAATGTTGATTAGTCTTTTTTGGTATGGAGAAGATGTTGGAAAAGGAAGGCCGAGAATGTACTTAGAGACACGTCTCTGAATTCTTTCCATTTGGTGATTAGACCAGCCCACACTTGGGCCCATAAAAGAAGTGCTATTTATCAAATATTTCCATTGAATTATAGTAAGAAACATTCACACTGAATTATAGCAAATAAATATTTACATTGAGTTATATTAATCAAGTTGTGCGTTGTTTCTTCCCGGCTAGAGTCTGCACGGGTACGAGGCTGGTTATATATGTATGTATATATATATATATATATATATATATATATATATATATATATATATATATATATATATATATATATATATATATATGCGCGATTAATCCACATCATTTTACGGCTAGCCTAACTAATCTATTTCCTACTATATAATCATAGTTTTACAAATCAATAGCGGAGTAAACATCTGTAGTTGTGTTTTTTATTTGTCTGTAGGGTCGATAGCAAATGGGCTGACGTGAAATTAAGTAGTGGAGATAATCGGATGACAGCGGTCAGGATGCCTGGCTCAGGAAAAATATTAGAACTAAAAATTGGTGGTACTGTGTCATCCACATCATCCGTTCACCCTACAAAAGAAACATGGTTAAATATAAAACGATCGGATGAAATGTCTCATAATAATTCTACTGAAAGAACGACAATGAGAGATCTTCAAGAAATGTTTGATATATCAGAACGCACGCCTGACGATGAAGAAGATGCAGATCCTAAAACCAAACGCGCGAAACGGAAACCCTCGTTTTCAACAGTATAATTAATAGCTAATTCACCGAGACCAAACAGCATACCGCCATTTTATAAGATATAGAATGCGTTCAGGAAAATATTCGACTGTATATTGACATGTGTATAAAGGAAGAGAAAAAATACGTACTTAAGGTGGCTCCATACAGTTTCTTGAAAAAATGGAAAATACAAGTTTGAGAGTCCAAAACACGTGCATGAACAATTCGGAAAAAGAATAAAACTAAATGTTATGCAGAGCTAAACATTCTGACAATTAAAAACTGTTACCAAATAAATAGCAACAGTTTTTTCTATGGCAACAATGACGTTTCAAAATAGATGCCAATTACCCTTCAAACTAATTTAATTTCGGAAAAAACGTTGGTGACCCCCATTAACTTATTTTTCATTGAAACTTTTCTTGAAGTATGAATAATCAATAGGCCGATTTAAAAAAAAAATTCTGTAAAGCAAATAATTTTTTCTCTCGAAACAATCATGTTTGTTAATTTAAAAAAAAAAATTGGATAGACAGAATTTTTTTAAAATCAGCCTATTGTTTACTCATACTTCAAGAAAAGTTTTAATGGGAAAAAAATTGGGGGTCACCAAAGCTTTTTTCGAGTTAAATTAGTCTGAAGGGTAATTGGCAGCCATTTTTAGTGCAAAGTTTCGCAGAAACTTTGCAGTATTGTGATGGCGGCGAAAATTCACACGATAGATAGATAGATAGATAGTGTAAACTTTTCCGGGGGGTGTGCCAAGTTTAGCGACATATAAGTTGTCGTGCTTGGATGAATAATATCGTTGTCAATAGGTACTTTAAAGAGTTTCACTGATAACTAAGACAATTTAGTAAAGTATCTGTGGATATCTCTTGAAAGAATTAAGTCAAATATTACATTTTAATCTTGAAGTATGTCGAGTCTAAAATCAGAATATAATGTTTTCCTCTGGGTGTTTTCCCCCCGGTTTATGCAGAAATCTTACTGCGCACGCGCGGAACTAAATTTTACAGCAAAATACCATATTATGGCGGAGACACAAAGAAGGCGCGACCGACAAGCGATTAATAGAGAGGAGGCGATGAATTTTCTTGTCAAAATAAGGACTATGTGGTCTAATTGAATATGGTTTGAGCGAAAGGATTATATTGTCACATGTATTTCGAGGTAAGCGTATGTTCAGTAGTTTTTATTAGTTTATATTTCACTGTTGACGAATCGCGCCCAGCCGCCCAACTGCTAATTTTGAACTTTATAGAGTCAAACTAGAGATTTTCTTAAGGGTGGTATGATATTAGCCGCTCAGGTATGATGAACGAAGGGCGCTGAGTGCATAAACTTTCTTAGACGATAAACTCAGTACAATCATCGTCTTTTGTTTTGGTCGTTTGTGCTGCCGTGTTTAACATAATTCATCTTTTTTTCGCCTCGTCACGGTTTAGTGATTTCCAAATACTTTATACACAACTATATTTTCATACAATTAAGGCCTACGACAATTGCCTCAGACAAAATTACAAGTCACAAACGACGTGTTTCCCATAACGCAGATACGCTGTATCATAGATTCATAGTCCAGTTTATTTTGTGTCGATTCTCAAGGCTGCCGTAGTTAGTTTTTCTTTGCCGACATATAAAAGTAATGTGTATTAAATCAGCGCTTGAGAAATCGGCTGTTTGCATAATTGCATCATCGCTGTACTTTTATAGTATAAATATCATACGACATTTAATGGCTGGTTACAGACGGCGTATTTTTTTATGAAATTTCAATTCGCAGTCGAGTTTAACATATAGCCGACTCGCCTTCTTTTGTTTTTATGTCAAGATACCTCGGGCTCAGTGAAAGTCAGCTCTAGTAAAGCAGCCGCCAGCCGAGTACCAGACTTTGAATTTCTTTATCAATTCGCGTAATAGATTTAAACAAAAACAGATATTTTATAATAACAGAATAGTCGAAGGTCAAATGAGTTGTTTACGTGTCATTGATACGACCGGATATGAGAGATGAAATCATGTGAGGCATATGATGCCTAGCAACGGGAACGTTCTTTGATGTGATTGGCTGTCTAAATACGGAAATGAGTTTTTTGGTCACATGATATGCTGTTGTTTTGCTTCTTTTCGACGAGGTATTCGAGAAGTGCAGCTATGTCTGTGTTCTCTGCGACTTGTTACAATCCTGCGACTCGCCAGGAAGCTTCAGTTGGTAGCGAAATGCGAGTAGATGGCCAATGTGTCATCGACACAACGTTCAGTTGCCACGTTAGCACTTCAGGTGCAAAAGGCGATCAGATGTCCACGAACATTGCCACAACGTTCAGTCGCCACGTTAGCATTTCAGATGCGAAAGGTGACGAGGTGTCAACGTGCACCGACACAGACCCAAAAGTTCACGGGTCTA
The DNA here is from genome assembly GCA_964035015.1 of Corallium rubrum. Lineage (NCBI taxonomy): Eukaryota > Metazoa > Cnidaria > Anthozoa > Scleralcyonacea > Coralliidae > Corallium > Corallium rubrum. Next base: position 8,985,068 of record OZ035997.1, on the reverse strand, counting down.
TCACAACGGTGAGCAATTGTGAACTCTATCAAAATCTTCTTACTAGTTCTTACCAGAATCTATCAAATGCTTATCAAAATCTATCAAATGCTTATGAAATCAATACAAACGTTGAACTCTTGAGTGAAACAAGAGAATCAAATGAACAGTGTACAGTGTGTACAGACAATCAAAGCACTAGCTTAAACACCAGTGTCGCAGCGTGGGATAATAATACTTGCATTGTCAGTACTGATGTCGACAACAACAATCAAAAGTCTCTGAACGTAGTCGAAACAGATATACCAAATCAAACGCAGAACTCCACTCAAACTGACAATTCTAGTCGGGGCAGACCACGAACAAAGGTTGTATCACATAGAAGGCGTGATCGAGAGCCATCTAGAATACCTTTGAAGAGAATAGTTAATCTGATGAGGAAAAATAAGCAGCGTAGACATGAAATAAAATCGTTAATAAAACGTTTTATTCCCAAATCTTCCTCGTGGCATTATTTGCTTTCTACGAGTTACAGAAAGGATGTTCTTCACAGACAAACAAATGAATTTGGATTGTGGAAGATTAGCCAGCCTCGTTTTAAAAAACATACAGATTTATATCAAAAGTTCAAGACAAAACTCAAATTATTCAACCCACAAAAATTTAGAACGAGAAAACACAAATTATCCCTATCAAACAGAGTTATAATTTTGTCTAGTAAATGTGATTATCAAAGAGTAAAAACATCTAATCGACTTTCTCTGATCATGTGTGGTGACATTGAATTAAATCCAGGCCCTGTTAATTCATCAACAAAAGAGTGCTCTAACAGAACATCATGTACAAACTCTTCAATGTCATTGTTAAATGATAGGCTATCTCAAATTGGTCGGAGACCAGTAAATGTGATTGGTGATGGTAATTGCTTCTTTCGTAGTGTAAGTCACCAGCTTTATAGCACAGAAGCCCACCATTTGCAGATACGTGCTCTTGCAATTCAGCATTTGATAAACTTTCCAGAACACTTTATTGAAAGTAATACTGACCAGTCTTGGTTGCAATATTTACAGAATATGTCTAGAGAAGGTACATGGGCTGATCATATTATTATACAAGCAGTTGCAGATTCTCGTCATTTAACAATTCATATCACTGAGACTGCACTAAACTTTACTGAGACTACTGTCATACATCCTGTAAGCAATCAGGGAAATGCAAGGCATATTTATGTTGGGCATCTAGATGAAATTCATTATGTTTCAACTACTTGTATGAACCAGTCTGTTACTAATCGTAAAACATCTGATAGACCTGCTTCTAAAAAATGTGCTTCTTTGAAAACTAGAAAAGATTACATGAGAGAATATATGAAAAAAAGGAGAATGAATAATGAATTTAGAAGTGAGGAAAATGAACGAAAAAAGATGTATAATAAGACATTCAAACTTTTAAATCCTGAGAAAGTTAAGGAATCATTGCAAAAGGCCAATGTGTCATACAGAAAATCAAATCCTGAGGAAGTTAAGGAATCATTGCAAAAAGCGAATGTGTCATACAGACAATCCAATCCTGAAAAAGTTAAGGAATCATTGCGAAAAGCCAATGTGTCGTACAGAAAATCAAATCCTGAGAAAGTTAAGGAATCATTGCGAAAAGCCGATGTGTCATACAGACAATCAAATCCTGAAAAAGTTAAGGAATCATTGCAAAAAGCCAATGTAGCATACAGGCAATCAAATCCTGAAAAAGTTAAAGAATCTCAAAAAAAGAAGTTTATAAAAAGAAAATTAGCAGGAAATGTAGGTGAAATGGAAGGACCAAGACAAAAAATATTTAAAAATTGTTTTGATATAGATAAAGGTACTTGTGAGCTTGAAAAGCCCAGACCTAAATTGAATATGTCAGATGCTATTGAATTATTTCATAAGAATATTACTATTGGACCAGAATATGTTTGCACATGTTGTGACCAATTATGGTACAAATCCTCTGTGACAAAATGCAATCTGGCTTTGTATAAATCATGTTCAAGAGAAATCCTTAAGTTATGTGTTACTGGTGTTAAGAGTGTAGATGATACTGAATGGATTTGTTCTACATGCCATTCTAACTTAAAAATTGATAAGCTGCCTAGTTGTGCAAAAGCAAATAAAATGAATTTTCCAATTAAGCCTAGTGCATTAAAAAATTTAACTCCACTTGAGGAAAGATTAGTATCACCAAGAATACCCTTTATGCAACTACGAGAATTACCGAGTGGAGGACAGTTGAGTATTCATGGCAATGTAGTTAATGTACCAGCTGATGTTAATTCAACAGTAAGTGTACTGCCCAGACCAATAAATGAATCACAAACTATCCCAATAAAACTTAAAAGACGTCTTAGTTACAAACATCATTATCAATTTCAGAATATAAGACCAGCTAAAGTTTTAGAAGCAGCTCAATATTTAGTAAGCATGAGTGATCTGTTTAAAAATGAGGGAGTACAAGTATCAGATAGTTGGTTAACAAACTTAAATAACAATAACCCAGAGTGGTCAGAATTTATTACCGGTAACAAAACAAGTCCAGATAAGTCAGATTCTTTCCATATAAAACTCAAGAAAAACAAAATCTAGGACTAGCACAACACTGTGCAACTGATGATTCAATTGACAATCATGATACTGATGATGAATGGTGTGAAGATCAAAATGAACAGCCATCAGGTGTCATGGATACTTTATTACAAGAGCCTGACATGACCGAACATGCTGATAAGATAATTAGTTTTGCACCAGGTGAAGGAAATAGACCACTTGGTATATTTATTGACAAAGACTCGGAATTTTTATCTTTCCCTTCTATATATTGTGGTAAACGTCGATCTGATAATAGTGAAAGACTTGTACCAGTTCACTATAGTACAGTTTGTAAATGGGAGTTGCGAAGTAAAGATCGACGAGTTGCACAGAGTGTGCCAAACATTTTCTATAAATTAAAAAAGCTACAAATAAAGCAAATTCAAGGAAGTGCAACATCATTGCGTAAGTGTAAAACGAAAGGCAAAACATACACAGCAGGAGATTTAAAATCAGAAAATTCTGTAAATAAGCTAATTAATTTAGATGAGGGATTCAGAGTACTTAGAAATTTGCGAGGCTCACCTCCTTACTTTGAGAGATGTAAAAAAGACTTATTTGCAATGATCCGACAACTTGGTAAACCCACTTGGTTTTGTTCATTCTCCGCTGCAGAAACTAGATGGATACATTTGTTAAAAATTCTTGGTCGTCTTGTGGATAATAAAGAGTATACTGATACTGAAATCAAAGAAATGAGTTGGCAAAAGAAATCAGATTTAATACAAAAAGATCCAGTGACATGTGCACGAAATTTTGAACATATGGTCCAATTGTTTCTTCACAATTTTATCAAAAGCTCACTTAATCCAATTGGAGAAGTTGTTGATTTTTTTTATCGAGTTGAATTCCAACAACGTGGATCACCACATATACATGGCTTATTTTGGATAAAAGATGCTCCGGAGTATGGCAAAGATTCTCTTGATGACATTGCTAAATTTGTAGATAACTATACCTCGTGTAAAGCTAACTCTGATGACTTGGGTGATCTAGTAAATTTACAGAGACATAGGCACTCTAAAACTTGCAAAAAAAAGGGTCGTAAAATATGTAGGTTTAATTTTCCTTTGCCTCCAATGCCAAGAACAATGATTTTACAACCTCTGCCTATAACTGATTTAGATGAACAAATTGCAGTTGCATTAAACAAAGATTTAGAGAGAATCCATAGTTTGTTAGATTTCCTAAAACTTGATGAGCCACTAAGTTTTACTGAATTTCTTGAAAAGTTAGAATTATCGGAAAATCAGTATTTGAAGGCTATTAGACTTTCTCTTAAACATGATACTCTACTGCTAAAACGATCCCCTTCTGAGATTAGAATAAATTGTTACAATCCAAATTTGTTAAAAGCTTGGCAGGCAAATATGGACATTCAGTATATATTAGACCCCTATGCTTGTGCTGTCTATATTCTTTCGTACATCACAAAAGGTCAACGAGGAATGAGCAAGTTACTGAGGAAAGCTTGTGATGAGGCAAAAGAAGGCAATAAAAATATTGTGAACAGAGTCAGACATATTGGCAATAAATTTCTCAATGCAGTTGAGATAAGTGCACAGGAAGCTGTATATTTAGTTTTGCAAATGCCTTTAAGAAGATCATCTCGTGAATTTCAATTTCTTAATACTTCTCACCCAGATGAAAGAACATTTTTACTGAAAGATATGGAAAAGATCAAAGATCTCCCAGACAATTCTGCTGACATAGAATCAGATAACCTGATTAAAAGGTATCAAAGAAGACCTAAACAGTTAGAAAATGTGTGTTTGGCAGACTTTGCTGCATGGTATAATTGCAAGCGAGACGATAATTCAAAGAAAACACAAAAATGTAAGCCAAATTCATCATCTGATGACTATCTTTTGGAAAATGATTTTAATGAGAATGTTGATGATGATCTCTCTGACAATAATGAAACAATATGTGAAGATGATCAATATGAATTAAAAGGAGGAATGATACTTGTTAAGAGACGAAGACCAAAAATCATTCGATCAGTAACATTTAATAAGAACAAAGACCCTGAAAACCATTATAGGGAACAAATAATGCTTTATACTTCACGGAGAAATGAAAACAAAGATCTCTTGCAAAATGTAGAAACATACCAAGAAAGATTTGAACTTCTTAAAGATCTTATAGAAAAAAACAGAAAACAATATGAGAATCACACTGAAGTTCTTGATCAGGCCATTGAGAATGTTGAAAATGAAGAGCTTGCTAATGTCGCTCCTAATGCACAACACAGAGATGAACAAGATGAGCAAATAGGCTCAAAAGCTAGTGAATTATTTGGATGTTTTGATCCTGGTAAAGATAAGCAACATATTGAATATGACTTGATGGATGATATTGGTATTTATCCTAGAACAAATGATAATGAAGAACTTCTTATGAAACGATTGAAGGATGAAGACTTTAGAAAACTTGTCCAATCACTAAATATTGAGCAAAAAGAGTTCTTTTACCATGTACTCCATTGTATTAAAACTAGTCATCAACCATTAAGACTCTTTTTAAGTGGTGGTGCTGGTGTTGGCAAAAGTACAGTAACAAATGCTCTGTATGAAGCTCTTATTAGACATTTAAACACTCAGCCTGGGAGCAATCCAGATGATATCAGTGTTATGAAAGTAGCACCTACAGGGAAAGCTGCATTTAATATAAGAGGAAACACACTTCATTCTGCTTTTAAAATTCCTGCTAACAGAGGATTTAATTACTGCACGCTTGATAGAGACAGATTAAATACTATAAGATCTCAACTAGGTAAACTTCAAGTCATATTCATTGATGAGGTTTCAATGGTTGGTAGCGGAATGTTTAATTTTCTTAACTTGAGATTACAACAAATAATGGGTACAAAAGAACCATTTGGTGGACTTAGCATTATAACTGTTGGTGACTAGTTTCAATTAAAACCAGTCTTTGATCACTGGATATTTGAGAACTCAAAAGAAGGATATAATTCATTAGCAACAAACATTTGGCAGCAATATTTTGAGATGTTCGAGTTATCACAGATTATGAGACAAAAAGATAAAGAATTTGCAGAAATTTTAAATCGTATTAGGGAAGGAAACCACACTCAATATGACATTGAAATTATGAAGGAGAGAATTTTGAAATTAAGCCCTGCACATCCTGATTATCCTATGACTGTCACTCACTTGTTTAGTACTAACATGGCTGTAGACCAACATAATCAAGAAATTATTAATAAATCTCTAAATGAAAAAGCTAAGGTAAAAGCAATAGATATCATACTTGGAGATTTATCCGATGAATTAAAAGAAAGAATGAAGAAACAAATTCCAAATGATCGCACAAAAACTATGGGTTTGTTTACAGTCTGTGCCATACTTCAAGGGGCAAAATATGATCTTACAACAAATGTATATGTTGTTCATGGAATGACTAATGGAGCAGAGTGTATAATTAACAAAATTGATTATAGAGTTCCAGGCTCATTAAGACCAAGTATTATTTGGGTTTCATTCCAAGAAAATAATATTGGAAATGAATATCGTAGACAATACTCCCACCTTTATAATAACACTATTGAGAAAAATTGGGTTCAATCACACGACAGTTTAGAAAACATCAAATACAAGTTCTTCGTAGACAGTTTCCTTTAAGACCAGCTGCAGCTAAAACTATTCATCATTGTCAAGGGGATACTATCAATGAAGCAGTTGTTGATCTGCCATCTAGTAAACGGGAACACATGCATTATGTTGCTCTAAGTAGACTGAGAAGCATATCTGGATTACATATCCTTAATTTGAATGAAAATAAGATAGCTGTTAGTAAGAAAGTACAAGAGGAAATGTTAAGATTAAGAACAAGTGCATTACTAAATAGTCACATTCCTTTTCTCTACAAATTAGATACCAATGAGATAAGCACTTTTAAAATATTATTCCACAATGTAAGATCCTTACACCTGCATATTGCTGATGTTGCAAGTGATTACAATGTACAAGCAGCTAGTGTAAATATTTTTGTAGAAACCGCTTTGTGCAGCAATGACAACAATGAATTATATAATCTTCCTGGTTCTCAGCTTTTCAGAAATGATTTTCTGCCACAAGGTACTACAAGAACACCATATGGAACTGCTGTTTATTTAAAAAATAATCTACAATGTGTGTCTGAACCCTTGAGGTGTAACCATAATGATGTTGAAATAACAGTTATAAAAGTTGATCAGCCAGTTTACAATTTACACATTGTTGGAATTTATCGTTCAAAATCGAAAGTAAAGATTTCTAAATTAATTGATGCATTAAAATTCCTCCATGAGAATATTTTAAAACATTGTGATACCCCTGTTATTATGCTTGGTGATTTTAGTATAAATTTAATGGAAAATTCCTCTGAGAAAAAAGCTCTTTCTAAATATCTTAGTGAACAAGAACATTATGCACAGCTTGTTAATGAAGTAACAACTGACTATAAAACTCAAATTGATCATATTTACACAAATATTCCTCAAAGAATTTGCTGTAGTGGTGCTCTTGAATCTTACTTTAGTGATCATAAACCTATCTTTGCATCTGTGGCATGATTCATTTACTTAAAATATGATGAATTAACAAAAAAAATGTACCTGTACATAGCCATAAGAGAGCAATTAAATACCATGATAGAGTGAACAGTACATGTACAGTGTATACTAAACAGTATTTAAAAATTCCTAAAATTTATTTGTCAATCTTTTTCTCCAAATACAAACAAGTCACCTCAACCACTTCCCCAGCCAAGTGGCAGGGGTAAAGAAACAACTATTGGATAGGGGACTGGAGGCTGAATTATAGCTGCCTCCTCTTTCCACTGGCAGGAACAAGGTGTGTTATAGGTAAGTCTTCTTTTTTTTAGTTATTTACCCCCTTTAACGTTTACCATTCCCATTCACTTACTGTTGCATAGTCTGATTAAAAATAATTTACTGATTAACTGACTAATTTTATCAATTTACATTCCAGCTAAAAAGTTGAAAAATGGTTCACGATTGGTAATCAACCTACTGTAATTAAAAAGAGTGAAAGTCAAGTGTACATCCTAAAGCAAGTTTTATTCAGTTGGATGTCAACTAAAGTCATGTTACTGTACTTGTCAAATGGCGATGACTCTGCCTATGGATGAATGTCTCCCATATTACCATGCGACAAACTAATACGCCTCAAAGCAGTTATAAAAGACCCTTTATTTACAAGTAATATTTGGCATTTCACTTGATTAAACTGGATGTTCTATGGATGTTCGTCGCAACTAAAGTCATGTCAAAACCAGTATACTGTACTTGTCAAATGGTGATGGCTCTGCCTACTGTATGGATGAATGTCTCTCATATTACAATAAATGCTCTGTGCAAACAGTCTGCATATAGATGCCCATTGCAGATCATAAACCTTCAAAGGATAAAAAACTGTGTACCATTCATGTACTGTACAGCAATGACAAAGATGACCAATCAACCTGAAAGATTGTGGATTGTGCCCATATAAACTTTGAGATTAAATCCTACGATTCATTCCATTTAAAAACTACCGACTATATACAGATGAAGGATTAGTCAACACTAATCATGTAAAATGGCTAAAAAATTGAACTATGACACATTTTATTCCTTTCTGACTACTCAGGAAAGCAAAATAACATTCCACATGTTCCAACAGAACGAGGAAAATTTTAGCTCTACTAATTAATGCTGGATTAACTGTTTATCAATAATATAAAATAGAACTAATACAGCAGTTAAATTGAAACATGTAACTACAGTATCAGAAAGATTTTTTCATGTTGTTTCCTCAAGACTTTTCATTGAATTGCACAATGTATTACATGTGCATGTAAAATGAAAAAAAAAAAAAAAAAAAAAAAAAAAAAATAAATAAATCAAGTGTTTTTTACTTTTTTTATGTTGAAATACAGTACAGTACTGTTAATTGCTCTACGAAACTTTGCACTATCCTTGGGTTCTAGTTCTATTTATTTGGTAGCAACGCATAACATTTAGTTTTATGCTTTTTCCGAATTGTTTATGCACGTGTTTTGGACTCTCAAACTTGTATTTTCCATTTTTCTAGAAACGGTATGGAGCTACCTTAACTGGTATAAATAAGACTTTCTTTGAAATTGGCAATGAAGCCAATGATATTTTTAATATTTTTATTGCTAAATTACAATGTTTGACCCACGCAGCAGATTGCTGAAATTAGCCTGTCCACTAAGCTATGTGCAGTGGCGACTAAAATATGTCTTATATTCAATAGAATGGAAAGGAGTGTGTTTTGATGCACCGCTCTCCCTCAACAAATGCTAAGCCATTCTTAGCCTCATCATTAAAGATATAGGGAAAGAAGGCTAGGGGGTGTTTATGATAGGCGAGCCAGCCCAGTAAGCGGGATCAGGCCCGGTAAACGGGATCAGGCCCGGTAAGCGAGATCTCACTGTGTAGTTATTTTCCTGTTAAAAATTCCTCTGCGTTTATATGGCCAAGCGGGCTAGCCCGGTTAGCGAGATCTCACTTGAAAGAGGCGAGATCTTGGTAAGCGGGATGAAAATTTCCCATGTAAACAGTCGCTAACCGGGCTGGCCCGCTTACCGGGATGATTTTTCAAAGGGGTGCCGACGCCATCTATTGTCGTTGTTGTAAAATCATCCCGGTAGGCAGGATGAAATTCGTTCATATAAACGCGAGCCAGAAATCATCCCACTTATCGGGCTATCCCGGTAAGCGGGCTGGCTCGCCGCCATATAAACAACCCTTAATCTGTCATTAGAAATATTGAGGGAGTCTATAGCTTCCGTAGCCTTCCCTGTTCCGCCGTTTTTGGCTATCTGTATACTGACTTATAGCTACAATATTGCAGTATCATACAAAGACATGCATGCGTATAGATGAGATTCATGGATTGAGCCTGCAATATTGCAAATAAACATACGTAGAACGCATTGGATGGCGAGTCAACGACTTCAGTGAGAAGCCTTGTTTGCAATCACGTGACATCGAGCGCTTTCGGTTGATTTTTTCCAATACCCTTGCTAAAACAAACATGGCGGTCAGCGGTATTACTATGTCAACAGTGTTTGCCAACCAAAAAATCAACCAAGATGGCGGACGTGACGTCATGAGCAAACGATCTATTGCGCAATACGGTGGCAATAAAGTGCGTTTCTATATCTGTTTATAATTTGCCAAAATAAAGTTCAATTACTTTACGTTCAGTGGAGTTTGTTCAATTACATACGGCTTTTGAAACTTCACATTTATTTATTTGATTGTTTATTGATGTCATATGTGTGTGTATATATATATATATATATATATATATATATATATATATATATATATATATATATATATATAAAATTGATCACTACTATAGATATGTGTATATCGAAATATATTCATAATGTATATATGAAATAAAAATTGTCTTATTTGGCCGTCTTATTTGGAAGAACTTAAGGGTGTTCGGACGTATTTCGTTGCTAGGCAACCGGTTGCTAAGGATGTTACTTCCGGTCGGAGAAATCTTTTCACAAATACATTTTTGAACTTATAGACTGCAAAAAGGTATAAGATGATAACAAAAAAAACGAAAAGAGCCGAGCAAGTCTGTGAGAAAAAGTACCAAAACAAAAGAAAACTATTCCTTTGCTGTAGAATGTCGCTGGCAAAAACACTTGAAGAGTTTAAGAACTTCGGTACACAGATGGCGATAGATGGAAAAATAAACGAAGGACGTCGGTCACGTCGAGATATTTGGATTGAATGCCGGAATTTAAAAATCGGCAGAGCTGATGAACCATAAATCAAACATTCCGAAGAGAGTGGACATCAACTTTTAACTTTGTATGTAGAGCAAGACGACTTTTCGAGCATTCTTGGCTTGGAACCACGACTAAACTCGCAAGGCAGGAGGAGGGCTTGCGGCCCTGATTCTTTCAGGCTAGGTTGATTGGGTCGCAAAAACATGGGCTCACAAGATTCCTATAATTTCCGCGAGTATTTATCGAATCGTTACTTTTCCAAAAAGTACGCATGGATTTTATGAATAAACCAAAACTGACAAAAATATTCTATCTTTTGTTAAAAATATCCCTTAAAATTTCATTATAACGGCCATAAAGTCATTAAGATTTGCTCAATTGAGAAACGCATACGTTCTTTTTTTGCACATAACAATTCTGGTTCTAGAGAAACTTTTTTAGTTAGCAAAACTTTTAAAATCATCAGTAGTTTTTTTTCTTATCTCAATGACGTCACAATGATGTCACTGTATGACGTCATCAAACGAAAGAATACTACGTGCAGAATATCTAGCATTTCTAGCATGGGGATCAAATTTGTAAAGCTCTAGAAGCTCTGTGATCAAAAAAGTAACACTTCATACAAATCTTGTTTTCTGAAGAACAAAGTGAGAAATAAAAAGGACTGTATATATAAGTTGTGTTACTTTATCATTTTGCAGTCGGTGTCAGGTTGCTTTTGACGAAAACGTTCAGAAGTTTATTCCTAAGTTTGCAAGCCGGATTTTCAACTAGGCGTTTGATTGGCTACTAAAACTAGTAGCCAGTTAAAAGTAAAGGTCAAAAAAACTTGCAAACTTCAAATTCAGAACGAAGTTCTACTGAACATTTCAAAATCGTCAAAAGCAACATGAAGCCGACTGTAAGAGTTCCTCCGAATAGAATAAATGTAACCCTTTCATGCATGCCTTTTTGAAGAGTATAAAATCATCTGGCGTTAGAATGCAGAGTAAAAAGATAAAGTTGTTTCACAACAATGCGCATGAAAGGGTTAATTTTTATCTTTGCTTTTGATTGGCTACTTTATTGACTATATACCGCTTATATTTAATATGTTTAATTGTTTTCTAACATTCAAGTTAGACGCTCCAGTTTTGCTAAAACGATTGTAATGTCAAAGTCAACTAGTCAGCTTTCAAACATTGACGTGTTCAGGTCGTTCTGAAGACAAAAATTAGCAGAGTGTCGTTGTTTACAGAACGAGGACGTAATTAAGTATTAAAAAACTCAAAACATTTTCATCAATAATTCTTTTCATTGTTTTCAAAACCGCGGTGCAGATCTCAAGTTCCTATCCTGCAATTATCATCAAAGGTGAAACCAATATACACTGAGGTACGAATATATATTGGCCAAATAAATAAAATCATATTGATGGTTAATTGCTTCTGCTTGGTTCATGTTACTCAATGTTTATCAGTCTGAAGGCGTTGCTGGGTTCTCTTGAAAACAGCGGTGTATTAACTGTTATGTAAAATTTATTTGTCTATGATATATAATCGTGAGAAAAAAAGATTAGCAAGGTAATGACCACGCGACGTTATCTGGTACTGCCATGAGAACGAATAAATACATACAAAGTAATTGAAATTAAATGAATAGATCGTTTAACACTCAAGGAAACTTCAAAATTAGAGTTAACAAACGTATACGAACACTCAATAGCAGGGCCGTAGGAAGCTATTTTGTATTGGGGGGGGGGGGGGGGGGCTGATGTAGCGAGCGTCGAAGACACGAGATATCTAGGGGGGTACGGTGGCATGCACCCCCGGAAAATTTTGGATTCTAGGGTCTCTGAAACAGCATTTCCCGCATTCTGGGGCGAGATTTATAGCAAAATGTATAGCATAAATTTTATTTCCCTCTAAAACTTTACAGATTATCGCTAGTTTACAAATTATTGGGGGGGCTTCAGCCCCCCCAGCCCCCCCGGTGTCTACGGCCCTGAATAGTCGCGCGTAGGCGCGTAGCATAATTAATGAGATTTTGTATATCATGTGATTGTAGCGATAACCCACTGCTCGCTCAGTCAAGAATCAGTTTCTGGTGAAGAGATACACTTGATGGTTTGCTAAAAGGATTCGTAAGTACTTTTATTGATATATTGGCTATTGAATTTACAATGACTTATGGCCGGTATGCCGTAATCAAAGGCCAAGCTATACATGTATATACTAGACATTTGGTTCGCAAGTCTCAACTGACAAGGAAATCCTAATAATCATGTTATAATCATGTTAAATGGACGTTTTCCGTAGATCACTAGTATTGATATTTAACTCGCAAGTTAGCCGGGCAAGTTTATTTGAATAATGAAACTTCGCCATTTAGCGGGAGGAAGCTAGAGAGTTAATAAACCATAATAAAATTTGATTTTTATCAACAAGACCTTCGTCTCGCATCAGTGAAACAGCAATATCGTGAGTAAATATCGATATACTCGTATTATTCTTTTCAAATAAATAAATAAATTAATAAGCAAGACCGTTATGGTTTTCCTGTCAAACCAAATGGTTTAAATTTAGATTTATCTTATTATATTAATCAATTAAAAAAATGCCTGCCTACAATTTAATATTTTAAAATAGATTGATCATATGACAATAATATACGTCAATACTCGAAATTCATAAAAACAAATTTCGATCTAGCGAAACTTATCAAACTTGTTAGCAACGAACATAATAATTCCCGGCCAATCTAGATAGCAAACACGCCTATAGTCGATGACAATCTATACAACTCATTGCCCATATTAATATCTATATATAATTATTATAATATCTGTATTATATTGCTATATGGTCCTAACCTATATACTTATTAGTTCACTCTATACTTGTGCATCACTGTATCTTAACAAAAAATTAGTATTCTAATTTTGGAGCAATATAGTAGGCCATTTACGGTATTCATTGAATGTAACTTACGGTAACTAGAAGTATAATTATGACTACTGCGCTACATCAAAGAAATTTGACGAATAAATTAACTAATAATCTACAATATACTGATCACAAGAAGGAATTTCGATCAAAATTATACATTTTAAACTCTTTGTTATATAATCAACGTTACATAACTTATAATTCATAGTCTAAATTGTTAGTCTGTATGTATCATCATGCATGTACTATCAATGACTAACCCGGGACGTCTATAGATCTTACAAAAACGTTATTGATGTTTGACGTCATCTGCATACAACGGATTGACTGCATACAACGCTTTGTTAAACAAAATAACATCTATCTGTTCTGATAGTTAACAATTACTGGACAAGGTTGAGCATGCATGATATCAAGAATAATCAAGACCTAAATTCACTCTAATTTTAAACTTTTGATCGTAGTTTAGGTTTAGTGTTTGGGTTTGGCACGGTTTAGGTTATAGGATTACGGTAAATTGACTCTCCGTGGATTGCTTCTTGTCCTCACCCAGATCATATTGCCGTGTAACGTACAAACCTAAACACTAAAGCGGCTAATAAGAAATTACGTACTGTAGTATATATACTTAGAGGTTATAAACTTCTGATTACAAAACTGCCAAAACAGGCATTTAATTTCGGGGCTGTCGGAAGCAAATTCATATTGGGGGAGCTGAAAAGGGCGGGGCCATGCGAATTAGCGACGGCATTTGTAGGGGGTACGGGGTATGCCCCCCGGAAAGTTTTGAAATATAGAGCCTTGGAAACACCATTTCCTGCAATTTGAGCGAATGTTTTCAGCTCATTTTGCGGTAGGCATAGTTCAAATTTTACATAAAAATGAACAAGACGTCATTTGAGTGACTCTTGCAATGCCTAAGATTCATTAGTAACTACGATATCCCGAAGAAATCAAGAATATTTTAATTGGAGTTAAGGATACTTAAAACCAGGGCTATATCTAACAGATTTTTTCATCTTCAAAAGAATGTTGCAAAATTTTTTACTAAATTATCAGAGGGGGCTGCAGCCTGCCAAGTCTTCCCGCTTCCGACGGGCCTGAATAAATAATTACTTGTCTTCTTTATCTTACTAAAGTTAATTGTAAGATTCGATGCTTACATATTTGATGCTGTAAATTTGGCTTGTCAAGGTTTCAGTGCGGTTTTTTCCCGATAATTCGTATGAATCACGGACTCACAGTATCAGTACATGGCAATCGTGCATTCGAGCACAAACAGGGGCGCCGGAAGCTACGTAATGCGGCGGGGGCAGCCATACAAAAAGGGCACTTTTTCTCAGCATTAATTTTTGCACGTGGTAAATAATGTTCGCCAATTTTGCTCTATAGCATGAAATAACCAAAAAGCATAACGGTATAATATAATCAATGACAATGTATTGAGGAAGAAAATTCAACGACTGAGTTGGCAACTTTAATGAATCAGAAAACATCCGCCAAGTGAAAAAGGCCTGGGCACAAGACACAGCTCAACCTCGTTCTCATGCAGGGCGTTTTTGAAATTGGCCAGGTGGGAAAAGGTTCTGGCATCGGCTGTTGGATTAGGTATTTTCATTGGTTGATTGCTTTTGTTAAGCATTCCTCGTGAAACATATTTATGCATAGTTTTGTGCCAGTTATGATCAAATAACTTCATCAACGGGACCACCAACGAGACAGCCAACGAGACCGCCAAGGACCGCCATTACAATGAACTTCTCCCAAGGGGCTGCCATTACTCAGAATGATTTTGCATACTAAACTAAATTGCTAATTTATTTTTCCCACCCTCTAAATTTCAAAAACTCCCTGAGAACGAGGTTGGACACAGCTAACCCAAGGCAAAATTAGTTTGCTGCCTCTGTGTGCTCTGCAGTAATAAGTTAGCTTGTGAGTCATTTGAGATTTTGAGGTATTAATACAAAAGTCATTTAATACAATAATACAAATGGCAATTCCTGTAGAAAACATTCCTTTCACAGAAAGGGCAACTGGTTGCCCCCGTGCTGCCCCCGCGCTGTGAGGGCAGTGGGGGCAGCTGCCCCCACTGCCCCCGTGGCTCCGGCGCACCTGAACACAAATGATCAGTACCGCTAGCTAAGGTGCTAATAAATAGCAATAATCCTAAAATACGAATACAACTTTATACAAGTGAAAATGACTTGACAACAAATGGTCAGGTAAGATGTTACCGCCATAAATTCTAAATTTACCGACCGCTTTGGTTTTAAAAACCAATACCGGCGCCGTCTTGAATTCGCAATGCATTGTGGTCTATCCAGGGTAATAAGCTCAATTAAAAGGGTGATTGCTTAGTGTTGAGACACAATGCGGTAATTTTTTCTTGATATAAACACTTTCATAGCAACAATGTCCAGATATGATCGTTGTCATATTGGTAAAAGCAATAATTCTCGTACGTATAAGGATACATTTGCTTTTACCAATATGACAACGATGGAACGAAAGCCACGAAAGTATTTATAAAGAAAAAATTACCGCATTGTGTCTCAACACTACGCAATCGCCCTTTTAATGGAACTTGTTTCCCTAGATAGACCATAATGCATTGCGAATTCAAGATATGGTGAAAATGTCTATTTACCGACCATTTTCGAAAAACTGACCCCACACACCCGCGCTCGGTACGCCCCTGCTATTATAGTATCTGCAGTCATAATCTGCAGTCATAATCTAATATTCTATTACTATTACATGTTCTAATCATATTCTATTCATATTCAGGGTTAGTGCTAATCGGCTTTTGAACAACCGGGCTCTAATCTAAATATTAAAACTATATACTTTTTTTTTGTTTAGAAAGTTGAAGTTTGTGAGGCGACTGCACAATGTATATATGGACATTACTAGCGATTACACTTGGTGTAATTGTAATTGTATTTCAGATCTTGCTGTTTCTTGGTCTTTTCATAAAAGTCTGGAAAAGTAAAGAAGATCGGTATACAGTGGGGTAATATTTTTGGTGAAATGGCATGTTTTGATTAGCTGAAACGCTTTTACTTTTTTTATTTGACCTATAATGAAATGGTGACGGTTTCTGATGGGGGTTTAATCCATAGTAGTAACCGCTGACCCTTTTCAAGCAAATTTCTTTGTATCTGTTGAGCTCACAGTCAATTAAATATACATTTCAGTTAAAACATAGGGCAAAATATTAAAGATCACCAGTTAGGGACGTAGCCAGGGGGAAGCCGCGGCTCCCCCCCCCCCCCCCCCCCCCCCCTTTGAACAAATAAAACTGATGCAATATCAATTATGTCAGGAAATGAACTGTAAACAGTGTATTCAATCTACTGAGTGTATGCATTTTGAGTATTTTTTATGACGTTTTTTAAACTTTAGAGTCTGTAAAATCTTCCTCCAAAAGCCAGGAAATGGCATTTCAGCGACTCTCGATTTCAAAATTTCCCGGGGGACCATGCCCCGGACCCCCTAAAAATTTATTTTCATTTCGGCTCCCCCCTCCTTTCAAAATCCTGGCTACGTCCCTATCAGCAGTCCCTATTTACCATTAGAAAAAAACAACAACCCGTAACTCCGCCATCGCTACTTTTCAGACAGAGCGGCCCACAATTTAGATCAGTTTCGTTACATATCGGTCAGTGGTTCCAACTAGTGGTGCATGTGCGTCGGATCGGATTGACCCCTTATAATCCGCGGGTTTGTCAAAACTGTCAATCCGAATCCGATGCGGGTAAAAAAGTGCAAAATCCGATTCGATCCAATCGGAGAAAAAGAACAAAATTCGATCCGAGAAAAAAAGAACAAAATTCCGATCCGATCCGATCCGAACGATAAAAGTTTAGTCCGAATCCTATCCGAATCCGATCGGATCGGGTTCGGATTTGGATCGGATTCGCACACCTCTAGTTCCAACATGCAACATACGACATGCAACAATCTTTATCTAAGTATATAATTTTCCGACAATAACTCTCATTAATTTTTACCCTCGATTGCATCTAAAAGGATGGACACCGCTGAAAAAAATATCACATTTGCTAACGTCAAACTTTACGTTTCCCAGGAATCGACAGGTTTCTATTAGCTCAATTAATTATATATCCTTCTGTAATCAGGCCCAAATGCTGCAATTTCATTGGTTTAGAGGAGTGCGATTTGAGCATTAATTATATATCCTTCTGTAATCAGATTTTGCGGGATTTTTCAAAAAATTAAAAAATGGAGGATTTTAAATATTAAAATATAGAATTTAAATTTGTATTTTTTTGTATACGTTTTGAAAACAGTGTCGTGTCCCCAACAAATTAAAAACAAAGTATTATCCAGATTGGCACCCGGGTATTTCTTAAATATTTTAGTCAGTAAAGTAGCAACACTCGGTGAAATACAGTAAAGCTTAAACTGCATGAGGGCCTGCATGAGTGTGTTTATAAATACATGCGTATAAACACACTATAAAGTAAAGACAAACAGCACTAAATTACTCACATTTTTGGTTCTTGTCATTCTTTATCAATAACTCCCGGTTTTACCTCACATATAATTGTATGAACTCCTCATAAATTCACTTTATTATTAAAAAAACTCCTCGACGAGTCTCCGTATATTAAAAGAAATGGCCGCCTGACATTTGCATTTTTTGCGGGCCATGTTGAGAGGCCTAGGTCTAGAACCCAAAAGTTGGGCTACTATGAAGTATTTGCTGTCGAAAACAAGGAAGACGAGGACATGACCTGATTACAGAAGGATATATAATTAATGGGTAATAGAACGAATTGAATCGTGCTATTAATGCCAAATCATACTCGTGATTAACAAATCAACCTCCCGCTTCGCGGTCGGTCGATTTTGTAATCACTCATATGATTTTGGCATTAATAGCACTCCTCGTCGTTCTATTACCCTCATTAATCGCACTCTTGCTAGCTGTAATAGCACACCTGCTTCAGCCAATGGAAATCAAGCTAGCTATCATAATTGTCCAATCACAGTTCGGCACCTAAGCTGTAGGATTTTCTGGGATTTTTCAATAAATTAAAAAATGGAGAATTTTAAATATTAAAATATAGAATTTAAATTTGTATTTTTTTGTATACGTTTTGAAAACAGTATCGTGTCCCCAACAAATTAAAAACAAATTATTACCCAGATTGGCACTCGGGTATTTCTTAAATATTTTAGTCAGTAAAGTAGTGAAATACAGTATTAGCTTAAACTGCATGAGTGTGTTTATAAATACATGCGTATAAACACGCTATAAAGTAAAGACAACCAGCACTAAATTACTTACATTTTTTGTTCTTGTCATTCTTTATCAATAACTCCCGGTTTTACCTCACATATAATTGTATGAACTCCTCATAAATTCACTTTATTATTACAAAAACTCCTCGCCGAGTCTCCGTATATTAAAAGAAATGGCTGCCTTACATTTGCATTTTTTGCGCCAAAAGTTGGGCTACTATGAAGTATCTGCTGTCGAAAACAAAGAAGGCGAGGACATGACCTGATCACCAGAAGGATATATAATTAATGGGTAATAGAACGAATTGAGTCGTGCTATTAATGCCAAATCATACTCGTGATAAACAAATCAACCTCCCGCTTGGCGGTCGGTCGATTTTGTAATCACTCATATGATTTTGGTATTAATAGCACTCCTCGTCGTTCTATTACCCCCATTAATCAACCAGTCACACGGTGACTAGTTGAGCTAATAGAAACTTGTCAAATGTTCCTAGGAAACGTTGTCGATGGCGTAAGTAATGTCAATCCTTACATGTAATCGACCGTATTACTAGATGCAGTTTAACCCTATCCAGACTGGGCTTTTTTTTTGTCTTCTGGGACTGGGGGGGGGGGGGGGGGCGGAAAGTGCCCGCGGTCAATATCTCCTGAACCATTTGGTGTATTCCGACGAAACTTTTACAGGTGGATGGTATGCCTTGTTGAAGTATGTGTTACACTTATGTTGCCATGGCGACAAATTATGACGTCATTATTGCAATATATAGCACTAGTAATTATTAACTTAATATACTTGATTGACACTTTACTTCACTATATGTATTATTGTAGACGCATCACTTATCAGTGTGACTGTAGCAGTAGACTGGGAATCTTTTATATTAAAGCTTTTATATTAATACGTACAAATCATGACAATTATGACGTCAGTAATTGGAAAAACCCAGGATTACTAGAATTTCAAAATTTTTTTTTCCTATTGTTTTGTTAACATAAAAAAGGTAGTATATCATAAAAATAGTTTCTCTTTATTAAAAAGTGCTTACTTTTATTGTAACTATTATAAAAGCAAACATAATAAAAATTGTCGGCTGAAATTGTGTGTTGGTAGGTGTTCACGACTCCGCTGTAACTTTTTTTTGGCGTGATATTTTTTCACCAAATTTTCCACACATAAAGCCCATACATATTTAGGAAAATTCATAAAATTTCAGAACTATACCTGTACTGGTTTAGGAGATATTAACTTTTAAATTCAGCGCGGGCACTTTCCGCCCCTCCCCCCCCCCCCAGTCTGGATAGGGTTAATAGATTTGTATCGTTAGGTTATTTCCAACTACAATTATTATTGTATGATTTTATCGTCAAGATAAAACTATAAACAAGAATTTTCTTCTTGGATAGTGTTGTTGAGACTCCAAAAAATAGAGAAACAAGTCAAGGAAAACAGATGTGTGTTACAGATCCTTTCTCGGGAAAACTCGTTAATCTGGAACGTGTTAGCAACGCTGGCTCATTACGAAGCAGCAGGAGTGTTGGGTTTATATCATATGATGGGTAAGAGCAAATGACATCATTAATTATATTAAATGTAATTAGATAGCATTTTGTTTTTGTTTGTAATTTGTTTGCTTATTTATTTGTTTATCAATTATCTATTCCCTCCCTCCCTCCCTCCCTCCCTCCCTCCCTCCCTCCCTCCCTCCCTCCCTCCCTCCCTCCCTCCCTCCCTCCCTCCCTCCCTCCTTCCTTCCTTCCTTCCTTCCTTCCTTCCTTCCTTCCTTCCTTCCTTCCTTCCTTCCTTCCTTCCTTCCTTCCTTCCTGCCTCTTCCTTCCTTCCTTCCTTCCTTCCTTCCTTCCTTCCTTCCTTCCTTCCTTCCTTCCTTCCTTCCCACCTTTCCTTCCCTCCTTCCTTCCTTCATTCGGTTCCTAATTGTTTCGGTTCTTTCGATCGGTTCCTTCCTTCTTTTGTTCTTTTCATTGTTCACTCCCAACTCTTTCTCTTTTTCCGTCCTTTGTTTCTTTTTTTCTGTCGTTTTACTATTACAGAAATTTTATTAGACTTTCCTTGATCATCTTTAGACGATCCGAAGGCAGTCTAAGCAGAGGACGGGTAACACCTGCACTTTTTGGTACTGGGAGCATCAATAGCGCAAAACTTAACCGCTCAATGACTTTGTCAACTCACTCAATAGACAAAGATTTTAAAGCACTCAACGTGAATCCTCTTTTTAAAGAAGAGGTACCTGGTCCTCAGAAAAAGACTAGTAAAATGCGTGCCAGAGAAATCTGATACTGATAACTTTATAATGTAAACTGTTCATTTCATTGTACATACATGTATATTTATTAACCCATTTCTGTCCAATGCAAGACTTATTTGACTATAAAATTACAAATAATAGAAGCTAGAATTTGTGGTAACACCACGTTAATTTATTATTAATTTTTTAGCAAAAAATAAGAAATGTGGTGTTACCACAAATTCTCGCTCGTATTATTTGTAATACGTTTTTAGGCAGAACATGTAATGCAGTAGCTCTGCCGTTTTCCAAGAGGCTAAGAACACGGTGTTTTAACGAGATATTTTTACATAATTTGAAGGGATTAAGTGTAGAAAAATGCTAATGGTGTTCCCTTTTGTAATGCATTGTTAATTATTTTATCCATAATAATGCATTATTATGTAAAGTATTATGGATTAACAAACCCCCTGTTCAAGATTAGGTGGCCGGGCATAGCCCCTAGTGCGAACACGACTTTTTCTTGGTGCCCAACCCAAACTAATCAAAACCGGGCACCGTGCGTTGATATAGCACCCGGGTACGGCCACTAATGTGAACACGTTTTCATAGTGCCGGAGTGTCCAAAGGGGTGCCCATGCTTTTTACTCAATATTCCTTGTAATTCGAAGCCTCAAAGCCACAAAATAGCCACAAAAGCCATGAAAAGCTTTCTATGTGAACGCTTATCAGGTCCAGGGCGCCGTGAATGTGAACAAGTGGCCCGTGCCCGAGCACAGCACCCGGGCACAGAATAAGGATCAACCAGAAGTCCAACTCTCTGTCGGCACCTTTGATGTAAGCGTCCTCGGGAAATGTTGGCCTCGCTATCCCGGCGCCATTTTGAAAGTAAGTGCCCCCGGGAAATTAGCCCTCTCGTCCTTGCGACCCTCGGGCTCCTGTATTCAATTACTCTTGGCCTCGGTGTGACCTTTTAATTAACTTTATATTGTTATCTATCTGTATAAATAATATTTAGTTAAATAAACAAGTAATTTACTTTAGAAAACGTTTCGTTGGAGATGAAATTCTTTGACTACGAGCTTATTAAAACTTCAGTACGCGGATACTACGGGTAAAAGTCCGTGGCAAAAAAGTCCTGTACTCACGAAGCGGGTTTTACATTTCTCGACTTTGCCGACACATTTGTTCATAGAAAAAGATGGCTAAAATTTTCGCAACTACGCATTGTTGAAATACATGGGGTACGTATGTTGTTAGAAATTTTAGAAACTTTCATTCGGTATATAGTTCAAATTTTAGTGTTACCTGTAACTTTTTAAAATGTTCAAAATGTTCTCACCATTGCTCGTAAAGAATTATACTGGGAAATGGACTCCTCACAAGTGTTATAGAATTTTGGATTTTGTTTTTAAATACTAAACGCACAGCCCTGAACAAGATATTAAACAAAGGGTACTGTTAAGTGCTATTCATGTCAGAACTTTTAATTTTCTTGCCCGTCTGAAATGGATGAATTTCTTAAACACGGAGCGAGCGCATAAAAGGGAGCCCCCCCCCCCCCCCGGCAACGCACTGACCGTTTGAAATATCAACAGTCAAGTCAACAACGAGTCAGTGAGCTGGTGAAGTTTTGAGAATTATCTTTTATTTATAATCTTTTTACCTTTCAATTACCCATGTAAATTGTAAAGAGAAGCATAAGAGTCTTAGATAAAAACAATTCTGAAGTGATTAAATTTGTTTGGTCAATGAATTTGTAAAATATTTATGACCTTGCTTTCAAACGATGTTTGAAGGTCACGTATAGCTGCTTTGTCTTTCGCCGTTTCTTAAAATAGAGTTCCACATAAAAGATAAGACTTTGATATTTAACTAAAACAGACCATTTAAACGAAGACAATAAATAGTATATTATATTAACTTTGCAAGTCAATATATCAAATTGAGAACTTTTTAGTAGTCATTTGTCTGGCTTTCCAGACAACATGTACTGCCGGTCGTGCAACAACAAAGTTGTCGTTGTTGGAAAGTGAGATGATGTTCAGACATCAGTGTGAAGACATTCATTATCAACATTCTTGGTGTATATAAAAGGGTCTTATAATTACAAGGACGGAAGATATGAATGAATAAACAAAGAATACAGACATCATCTGCATTCAAGTGATTCAACAAGAAAAACAGTGAGACGGTTGGTCCACTTTCGTACGGTTTTTCCTCACCTTAGTTTTGTTTCGACGTATTGGAAGCGTAATTTTTCCGTCTTTCTACTTAAAATGATGTGTTACACTTGAAAAAGACAAATTCGACGTTTGGAAAGCGGCAAATTTAATTTAAAAACAGTAAACAAGTGCACCCGGGAAATTAGCCCTCTCGTCCTTGCGACCCTCGGGCTCCTGTATTCAATTACTCTTGGCCTTGGTGTGACCTTTAATAAAATTTATATTGTTCTCTCTATATATAAATAATATTTAATTAAGTAAATAAGTAATTTACTTTAGAAAACGTTTCGTTGGAGATGAAATTCTTTGACCACGAGGTTATTAAAACTTCAGTACGCGGATACTACGGGTAAAAGCCCATGGCAAAGAAGTCCTGTACTCACGAAGCGGGTTTTACATTTCTCGATTTTGCCGACACATTTGTTTATGGAAAAAGATTGCTAACAATTTCGGAACTACGCATTGTTGAAATACATCGGGTACGTATGTTGTTAGAAATTTTATAAGCTTTCATTTGGTATATAATTCAAATTTTAATGTTACCTGTAACCTTTTAAAATGTTCAAAATGTTCTGACCATTGACCATAAAAGTTTTAATATTTTTTCATATATTCTAAAGGTATGATCACTAATTTGCACCACTGGCGGACTGGCGCATGGGCATAAAAATAATGGGACATTTTTTTCCGCGAGTTGGACTTCTGGTTGATCTTTATTCTGTGACCCGGGCACCTAGTCTGAACGTAGCTAGAACTGAACAACATAACCAGGGGGGTGTGTGTGTGTGATAGTTTTTCGAAAATACCAATAGGGGCGCCATCTTGAATTCGCAATGCATCATGGTCTATCTAGGGTAACAAACTCCAAAATTAAAAGGGCGATTGCGTAGTGTTGAGACACAATGCGGTAATTTTTTCTTTATATAAATACTTTCGTGGCAACAATATCTAAATATAATAATTGTCATATTGGTAAAAGCAACAATTCTCGGACGTGTAAGGATAGATTCATGACAAATGTATCCTTATGCGTACGAAAATTATTGCTTTTACCAATATGACAACGATCATATCTGACATTGTTGCCATGAAAGTGTTCATCAAGAAAAAATTACCGCATTGTGTCTCAACACTAATCAATCACCCATTTAATTGAGCTTATTACCCTGGATAGACCACAATGCATTGCGAATTCAAGATGGCGCCGCTATTGGTGAAAAGGTCCGTTGATATAAGATTGATATTGGTCGGTTTTTAAAACCAAAGCGGTCGGTAAATTTAGAATTTATGGCGGTAACATCCTACCTGACCATTTGTTGTGAAGTCATTTTCACTTGTATAAAGTTGTATTCGTATTTTAGGATTATTGCTATTTATTAACACCTTAGCTAGCAGTACTGATCATTTGTGCTCGAATGCACGATTGCCATGTACTGATACTGTGAGTCCGTGATTCATACGAATTATCGGGGGAAAAACGCACTGAAAACTTGACAAGCCAAATTTACAGCATCAAATATGTAAGCATCGAATCTTACAATTAACTTTAGTAAGGTAAAGAAGACAAGTAATTATTAATTCAGGCCCGTCGGAAGCGGAAAGACTTGGCAGGCTGCAGCCCCCTCTGATAATTTACCAAAAAAATATGCAACATTCTTTGAAAATCTGTTAGATATTGCCCTGGTTTTAAGTATCCTTAACTCCAATTAAAATACTCTTGATTTCTTCGGGATATCGTAGTTACTAATGAATCTTAGCCGGCACAGATAATACTCATAGCGGCGGCGAAATATAACGGCGGCGAGGGAAAAATCAAACATGGCGGCACAGATAATACTCATAGCGGCGGCGATATATAGCGGCTGCGATATAGCGGCGGCGAGGGAAAAATCAAACATGGCGGCACAGATAATACTCATAGCGGCGGCCATATATATAGCGGCCGCGAGGAAATCAAAGAAGCAGTAAGACCACGCCCATCACAAATGCGCAAGACTAGCGGTGGCGGAATACACCCGTCATAGGTAGCGGAGGCGGAATACACCCGTCATAGCTGGGAGACCATTAAGCGGTGGGTCGTGTAAAGTGTGGGGAGGGAGAAGGTCGACACAGGGCTAGATAACTGGAATCCTGGAGTGGGTCCCGGTTGCCTAGCTGCGGAGGAGGCCGTAAGGTTTGGCGAGGAAACCGGCAGTGTTTGCAAAGTCGGAATTGAAACGATGGCCCCAGACATTGATTCTCGTATTGGGTTTGACAGCGGCACCAGCGAAGGCGGATTAATGGTCTCTGCGGAGGAAGCCGAAGCCCCAAGCGTCGCTTTCCATCGCAATTTGACGGGTTACTCAGCAGGTAGAAAAAGCTGAAAGAACTGTTGTAGAATAGGCGGCAAAAACTCGTAAACAACTAGTCAGTGACGTCTTTGGGGACGAAGTCCAAGGTGAGTCAACATCGAGACCGATGGGGTGATCTGACGTCATATCCGTTGTGCTGGGACGCGGTAAGAAGGGAGAGGACGTGAGACGAACACAGGCGGGCATGAAGTTAATTTTATTTATGCATAAATACATTTATTGGTTATAAAGTGAGACATACGCGATTGAAATTTGGTTCTGCTTCATGTTAAATCATACGTTCACCGTTTGGAAGAAGTTCTCAGTGGGGGATTCATTGCATTTCAGTGTTGAGGAATGATTTTAAACAGTCGTTTAAACAGCGAGAACAAATTGTGTCGGGAATGGCAGTTTATTTCTATCTTTAATAATTTACTCTCAAGTATCCATGAGACTGTATGTACTGCTAAAAAGGGACTAAGCTTTTCCCTCTGGTCCGGCACTCAACGTAAAGAACTATCAACGAAAACTAGCATGACGCCGTGATCAGACTGGAACTTTCATTGTACCAACCACGACTGATGCTGAGAAGTACGAACGTTTAAAAAGAAGCGGTATACATTTAATATCTCTATGGCAAACATTAATTTATCTTATCTGTTGCATATATCTTTAGTGCTGAGTTTAATCAGTTAAATATATTTTTGCATGAACGTCAAAACATTTAAATGTGAGTGAACTGCACATTCATCGGCGGAGTGGACAGAATTTTTGCAATGTAAGTTTTATTGAATTGTTTTCTGTAAAATAAAATTCCTTTGATAGATATTTGTAGTTGTGTAAATTTTAATAATAATATATTTGACTTGCCTATATTTCTATCTGAATTATTTTAGACTTCTCAAATAGAAATCACGAAAGTATCACACGGTGTGATAATTTCGTTATTTCTATTTGAGAAGTCTAATAATTCAGATAGAAATATAGAGAAAGCTCACGTTTCTCGAGGGATAAAACACGAATTTTCGATTCTTGTTGAGGGTCTTTTACAACATAGTTAATAGAAAATATACATGGTTTGGAAGCTCACAAAAGTCATTGTTTTATGTTTTTGTTCAGGTTTATGGAAATTTTTGCACTTTCATGGTTACTGAACATATTGTGTTTTCTGTATAATGAAGCAATCATCCAATAGCAACGTTTGGCTTCAATCACTCAACCGTACTGTTTAAATATTAATAAACCTAAAACAAAGGATTTGGCGTACCTTTCAAGATGAATCGTAGCTTGATTGTTAATCGCTTTGAAGTTTGCCGGATTTCCAAATTAACCATGTATATTTTCTATTAACTATGTTTACAACAAGGTTGTTACAGCTTTGTCCCGACAGATTTTCCCCGCTCTGTTTCAACAAGCTTGCTACAAATTTGCCAAAACAGCTTGATACAAACTTGTTGGCGGCAGTTGTTGCGTGTCTGTTATAACAAGCTTGTTACAAGTCTGCAAACACCTTGCGACGAACCTGTCACGATATCTGATAGCAACGTGTGCGTAGATTTCTGACTGGCGGCAGGTTCCAACAAGCTTGTAACAAGCCTGCAGCAGACTTGTCACAACTGCCGCGTTTTTGGCCGTGTACTTGGACATAACTGTCTAAAGGCGGATTTCCATTCAGTGCTTTTTGTCGCGCGATCGACGATTTGCGATCGCTTTCTTTTGTCTTAAGGCGGATTTCCATTCAGCTTTTTTTGTCGAGTGAGCGACTTTTTCCGATCGCTTTCTTTGTCTCATGAGCCGTCGGGTGGAACGGATCCAGTCGAGAGCCCACAAGACAAAAGAAAGCGATCACAAAATGTCGATCGCGCGATAAAAAGCACTGAATGGAAACCAGGCTTTATGGGCTCTGGACCAGCACCGTTCCACCCGAGAAGGCATGAAACAAAGAAAGCGATCGCAAAAAGTCGCTCGCTCGACAAAAAAAGTTGAATGGAAATCCGCCTTAAGACATTGTCGATGGATGTCGAATTTCACATTTTCACTCGATATTAAACTGGAATAGTTTGTGCTATTAACAGCACTGAAAAACCCATGAAAGGGCACTGCTTTCCTCAAGACTGGCCACTGAAACCTTCATCTTCCACGAGAAATTAAGACATGATGTATTTGTTCTTACCGTGAATTTCTGTCGAGGAAGAACTTCGAGAAGCTGAACTCGAAGGCAGTCATATATGGATGACGTAATGCCAACAGACAAATAAACGCAAAATTTCACAAATCGAGATCCTTCGGTTGGCAGCAATAATTCATTATATATATTTTTGAAGGCGGTCCTATTTAACTGGGGCTATGCTCTGTTGGATCGCTTTTCACCTTGTAAATATTCTTTGCTTTGTGAGTAAGTTATTAAATTAAAAAAATATTAAATTAAGATTAATTTGCGTTTCAAGCCAAACGTGAAGTACCCAGGGTGCCAGAGGTTCTTCCGCGCTGACTCGTAGGGATAACGGGGGCACGCGAAGGATCGAGGGGGTAAATAAAGGGGGGTGGGTAACCCCCTCGATCCTTCGCGTGCCCCCGTTATCCCTACCAGCGTGAAAGAATGTTGCGCTCTATCCAGAATGCTATGCGACAAAACTATATTATCAAACGATCGCGCCAAGGATGATCATTTCCAGATGGAGGCGTTGCGTGAACAGGAATGGCAAGCAGACGTGTTTTCTAAATCTAACTTTATTTATTTATTTACACTGTTGTGATTTCTCAAATAAACGTGATTTCACTGTGCCTAGTTTACCGTTTTTTCGGTTACAGTTGCTTTATAGTCATTTTAGTTTCATGGATTTGCTAGATCAAAGGCGAATGTGCATGTTTCCAGTCTGTTCTAGGTTGTTGAAGAAGCTTGATAATGTAAGATCTCCATGTATTATAAAGGTTATTTCAAGCGCATACTTCGAGGTAAGATTTCATATAACAATAATTTTTAGTTCTTTCTGCTTCGGCGAAGTTTGATAATTCGAAGTGCGCAAGTTTTATCGGATCAATGTTGGGGTTTTTTTTATCAAAAGGCAAGGCAGATCCTAACGAAATTATTGATGAAAAAGATGAGAAAATATTACTGATTTGGGATTTTATACATAGCCAGAAATACGCGACATGCTATTGCGCAATACCCGCAAGGCAAGTCAATTCAGTCAAATGCGTGTATAAAATTGTAAGCGATCGGGCAAAAATGTTAAAATAATCGGAGAAAATTTACAGATTCACGAAATGCGAAACTATCCCTGAGTTAAACGAATGTTTGTCGACATAACAAGCTAAAAATTGTTCGCTATTTGCTCAAAATGAGGTGTCCCCCAGACGATTTGTATATCGTCGTTGATTCACGTCGCTTTAGTCTTGAATGTTGGCCATTTACACCCAAGTCCGTGTGAGAAAATGCGTTTATACGGCAAACCATACACGAATGTCGACATGCGAAACTTGTTCCAGTAGGCCGAAGTTCTGAACAGGTCAGATAAGATAAAATATAAAAATCGTACCTTATTTCGACGTTTCCTTTTGCTTGCTCAAGTTTGTGAAGTATTGTAATAACAACAAACATCGATGTCCGTTTCTGAAGACATCACGTTTTAAAATTGCCATAACTCCGCGATTTTCTGCAGTATCACAACCCTCTTGGTATTGAATTGAAGCTTGTTGTCTGCTTGTTTGATTTACCATGGTTTGAAAATCGACGCACGCATTATTTTAAACATATTTGCCGCTGAGTTATAGGTTTTGAACTACTTTTGGACAATGCGAAGGAGGCCGAAGCCAGACGAGGAGCAGCGGGATATCGGGAATTTGCCGGATCGTATATCAGGAAATATTCCAAATACTCATGCGCTATCACGTAAAACGCTGACAAAGACACATGTCTTGCAGACTCAAATGTCGCGTATTTCTGGCTATGAGTGGAAACTAATATGTCTGGGGCTGCATCTGCTTTAGCACTAGTTAATGTGGTATTTATGGTGGATACAATGACCCATTCACCGTTGCTGAATTTGTGCAAGGTCAATTGCAATCGTTGTTTTTCGTCCTGATTCATCTAGGAATCTCGCTATAAATATAATATATTACAAATGACACGAACGGCAGAAAATGACCTTAGGTGCTTTCTCACAATAGCCACAATACAAAAGGGTAATGAATAAAAAAGAAAACGTTTTGGACAAGCTTTGAATCGTTTTACTACATTACTAATAACGACGTCTTCCTCGCTGGTCTTCCTCAGCCCATGCAGGAAGACAACAAAAGTCAAAACACGAATCTGAACCGTGTTTTACGCACGAATTCAAAGATAAATATCGTAAAAAATAGTAGAGGTACAATGAGGTACAATGAGTTACAATAGAAAATTTGTATTTCTTTGCTATTCCTTTTTTAAAATATTTAAATATATGTCACTTTCCTGTTCCGAAAATAGTCAAAAAACGTAAACAAAGACACATGTAGCGACAAGTTTGAAAATGACCTAAATAGCACCATTTTTTTGAAACATGAAAATGTTTCAGCCCAATAATAAACTAATAAACATCAGCCCAAATTAAAACAGCAAGAGAAACATAAGAACGAGTAAAAATTTCTGAGGGAAATGACCTACCTTGAATGTTCAATTGACAGTTTTCCTGATTTTTCTGCCGGTATAAAACAGGATATACGACAAAAATCCCGCCATATTTGTCTTCTCCAGTTCCGGAGTTTTGTCGCAAAGCATTCTGGGAAGAGCGCAACATCCTCCTTTGGTAAATGTGAAGTAAACACTACTCTATTCCTGAATCACTGCAAAATTTACTCTGCATGATGAAAAGTTTTATAAAACAAGGGCTAATTTCTTTATTCCAGTATTTTCAGCATTTTAGATTACTCGTACTCTACTGATTAGTCAAACTTGCTCTCTTCGTAATTCCAGAATTTAAAATTGTTGCAGATGTACCGGGAAAGAAAAGAGTGCATGTCCAATATCTCAGCACAGTTTTACGTTTTGTAAAGTCCACGTTTATGAGTTTGGGTTAGGTTTAAGCACGTTTGATTTTAGCCGTTTGTCAAAATAAAACAGATTTAATTCTTTGAAAAAAGATTTAATTTTCGTTTTATAAACACTTAAATTACAAACTTGATTACTTCAGGGTATGGAGCAATCGTTCCCAGAGCCCACGTTCCCCTTACCCAGCGGGCGGGAAAAGAGAGGCTCTGGGATAATCCGTTCACGCCATCACAGGATTCTTGTTATCCGGAAGAAGAGTTATATAGAGTTCACTGTGCTCATCAGCCAATGAAATATCGATGTGAAACGGATTATCCCAGAGTCTCTCTTTTCCCGGCTGGGGAACGTGGGCTCTGGGAACGAGATTGGATGTAGGTATTATTATAACTGGGTTTATTATACAGTCCGGCTGCAATTTAGTACGTAACAGCCATGCGTTGTCTCAACTCTACTCTTTATTCAAACAAGGATTGGCAAAAATAATTTAAATTTCATTCTAGGACCAAAATAAAAATACTTATGCACTTTATCTAAACAACGCCCTCTTTTTCCACTTTTATAATTTGCTTTCGCTTTAAAGCTGAATTACAAAAGTCGTTCTTGATAGTCCAAGGTAGTCCGCCCTAGTCAACGTTAGAACCAGCAGATCTGTCGTTTTCTCGCGACGTCATGCATTGACCAATCACCATAATAAGGGCTGCACTTATTGTACAGACAGACGCCACGTAAAGAACGTTTCGAAAGTCACCGGTGACGTCATCAGCAACCCTAAAGTAAAAACAGTTTAAAGACTTATTAGCCAAGTTCGTGATAGTATTTGCTGGAGAAGTGTTCACGCAAACAGTTTGAATTTTCTGATTTGTACAAACACAGTATTGTAACACAATTCGTCATTATTGTCTGTCAATGTATCATTACCCATGACTGGAGGTCCTGAAAGATAACCAAACCCCGCGGTGAATGTTAGAAAAGAATAAGCGTTATCGGCTTGCTCTGCAGAGGTCACCTCTATTACCGCAAGTAGTAGGATCACCCAAAACATCCCATCAATTAAGACTCCCAATGACCCCCATATATAACGTTAGCAGCGGCAACGCTTGAGTCTGGGAGCATAATCCACCCGATATGCCAAATACCACAGCTATCATTGGTAGACTGTACTTCACTTTTCTGTAACGCATAGCAATGTCCCCAATACGACCAATTACAATTCGACAAACGAGAGAAGATAAATTGTAGATTATTACCAACCATTTTGATTTAGAAAGCGGATATCCCAAGGTTTTGGCATACTGGATCTACAAAAATAGATTTTTACGCGGAAAAAATTGGTTAAACAAGCTA
Organism: Corallium rubrum; assembly: GCA_964035015.1. Lineage (NCBI taxonomy): Eukaryota > Metazoa > Cnidaria > Anthozoa > Scleralcyonacea > Coralliidae > Corallium > Corallium rubrum. The sequence continues at coordinate 8,953,305 of OZ035997.1, read as the reverse complement.
AACCGAAACAGCAAAATCCAAAATCCCATAACACCAGTCCAGTCCCCGCGTGCTGGCCAGTCGAGTCGAGACGAGTCCAGCCCAGTCCAGTCCAGTCCAGCCCAGCCCAGTCCAGTCCAGTCCATGCAGTCCAAGTGCAGCTAAGCCAAGCTATTTCATTCCATACATTCCATTTCATTTCATTTCATTCCATTTCATTTCATTTCATTCCATTTCATTTCATTTCATTCCATTTCATTTCATTTCATTCCATTTCATTTCATTTCATTCCATTTTATTTCATTTCATTCCATTCCATTTCATTTCATTCCATTTCATTCCATTTCATTCCATTTCATTTCATTCTATTTCATTCCATTTCATTCCATTTCATTCCATTCCATTGCATTTCATTCCATTCCATTCCATTTCATTCCATTTCATTCCATTTCATTCCATTTCATTCCATTTCATTCCATTTCATTCCATTTCATTCCATTTCATTCCATTTCATTCCATTTCATTCCATTTCATTCCATTTCATTTCATTTCATTCCATTTCATTCCATTCCATTTCATTCCATTTCATTCCATTTCATTCCATTTCATTCCATTTCATTCCATTTCATTCCATTTCATTCCATTTCATTCCATTTCATTCCATTTCATTCCATTTCACTTCATTCCACTTCATTCCACTTCATTCCACTTCATTCCACTTCATTCCACTTCATTCCACTTCATTCCATTTCATTCCGTTCTGTTGCTTTCCGTTTCATTCCATTCCAGGTCACACAGCCTAACCAAACGTAGGACAACGCAACGGGACAAAACACATAACGCAGCAGAACAAAAAAAAACAAGTGCCACACAGATTGCTTTAAAAAACATAAAAAAAGGATACACATCTACTCTGTTGTTGTCTATATATACTCAGTATTATAATGGCCCGTTTACATGGGGATTTTCGATGCGATAGATATCGCCAATTTCTGATTTAGTTGCATGGTTTGTGCCGTGGTGCATGGTTTCATCTTCGAATTCCCCACCAGTTTTCTGCTTGTTCGTAATCGACTTACACCCAATTGAACCAGAAATTGGCGATGATACATCGCATCAAAAATCGCACGTGTAAACGGACCTTTATACGTATAGAGGATCTACAGTAACATCTCACTATAAATATGGGTGGAACCACAGAAATTGTTAGGAATAACACGATTCCTATCAAAAGCGATAAGAACTCCTTATTTCGAAGAAATTCAAATGTCGCTTTAATTTTTCCAGACATTTCTATCGCGGCTTCGCTATTATGTTCGTTATCCAACATATCAGATGTTTGCTCCCGTATTGCAGGACTATGATAAACCAAAGCAAAAGGAACAAACACTATTCCAAGCGACGAAAGGTAGTACATAGTCACTTTCCAGCCGACAGCGTCGATAACGATTGGTATGACATAATTAAATAACATCGCTCCAGAGGCGACCGAAGCGCAACGGAAGCCCGTGGCCAAGCCAAGGTACCTCTCGAAATATTCCGGCAATGTCAGAATAGTTACGCAATCCATGATTCCACAAGTCATTCCAAATGGTATAGAGTAAGTAATAAATAAATAGTTAAGACTGGGCATGAATGGTGTTGAAAGGAAAGATAAAACTACCAAACAGGAGGCGCACAGAACGACAATTTGCATTCCAAATCGGCGACGTAAGAAAACGGTTAGTGGATAACTGATGCAAAAGACAAAGAATATGGTCGAACCAATCCAACCTAAATCACAAGGAAAAACTCTAGATAAATAATGTTTTCTTTTTATCATTTTAAAAGTAAAGTTAAATGCGCTGAAAATGTTTAAAAATCCCAAAAAGTATCGTACTTAAAATACAGATCACGTTTATTAAAGACATTTATATATTAAACGTTTTTAAAGGTGCATTACACTCCGTTCTGCGCGACGAAAGTAATGTTTACATCTCTATTTACAAAAATATACTGACACCTCATTCAAGATTGTAAGCTTTTCTTGTTCATTACTTGTATATATTTGAAACGAGACATTTTTAGCGGAAATAGAAGAAATCCGTAGAGATATCCTCACCGAATCACTTGTTGCTCCGAACGGTTTACACTGCAGAGCAGAATACTTCATGTAATTATCTACGAATGTTTTGTTTGTGAGGCTCACAAAAACAAGATGGCGGATCATGCGCAGAACGAAGTGTAATGCACCTTTAAAAATTAATATTTCATGAAGAAAAGTCTAAAGGAATATAAATTTAATCAGTATATTTAGAAATTTAAAGAAGATTACATACGATCAAATTTAGCAAACTTTTCAACCTGCTTATACCCTGAGAGCAGAGCACCTGCTTGGTTGTATTTAAAAATCATAGGAAGCATACTAACGAAGGTTAGTTGAATATAGTACATCTAAATCATTGCTAAACGTTTTATTCAACATTTCAAATGTTTCAATATTAACCTCTTGGCGCTCGATCTCGAGAACTCTCCCCTTGACGAGTAAAATCGTCTGGCGTTAGCCAGAAAATACTAAAGACTGCATCGTTTCAAAAGATACAGGCGCGAAATTTAAACCTTTCTGGAGTATTGTTTGTGTGTGGTAATGTTTACATTTTAGACATTACTAGGTGTCACGTGTCATTTTAGAGATTGCCTCATCTGAACGTGGAACATCCATACTAAATTATGCATGTTACCGTTAACAGCATGATAAGTCTCTTGTACATTTTCACGCTATTTATCTCAATATATTGAATAGAACCTCCATCACTACCAGAAATTTGGGTCATTTGTGCTGCTGCTCTCGTTTAGCGGCTATATTCGCCTAATAATATAATTATGTATTCTAGAATTTCTAATGAGTGTGATTCTACTGTATTCATTGAGCTATTTAGAATTCGCCTAAATCGTGCATGCATGCATGTATATATATATATATATATATATATATATATATATATATATATATATATATATATAAACAACCTGTAAACGACGATAAGGACTGTGAAATCAAGCAAGTTCAAACGCTTTTGGCAGAGTCGGTGCCATTAGGGAGAGGGACGCCATCAGGGTTTCTTTCAATATTTAACAAGGGAGCGAAACAGGCAATACTTACTGGCAAGGAGCGCCAAGTGCGCTTGGTGTGATAGGTGCAGGTCCACGACAGGGTTTGGTGGTCAGATCAAGATCAAGATCAGCTGGTGTTATTTTGACCTGAATCCAAGTAACAACATGATTGGCGTGAAAACCCTGTAGCAAGACCTGCACCTAACCTTCCACAATGGTAAGTATAGTAAGTGTACGTAGGTGTTAACCATTAATTAGGTGTCTACTTCATGTCAGGCTGACAGCTGCGTGAAGCGCACTAAAATATTATTTAATCGTAATATACTATTAGCTGTACCATACTGATTAAAACGTAAAACGACTATAAATCCAAAATCGGGTTTTTAAATAGGAATTGCACTACATATCAAATATAATATTATACAACGGGAAAGGGGCGCAGTAACGGCATCCTAAGAGGGCGCATGTGCCATTGGCACATAGGGCCAGTCGGACTCTGGCTTTTGGAAGTACTATGCTAGAGTCAAATGAGGACCTTTATGTGCTCTCAAAGTAGACTGACTCATGACGAATGCAACGCGAGTCGGGCATTTCGCATCGCCCGTAACGTTGTTGGTCAATTTGGCCAATTTCTAGAATCTGTTTGCAATGATTACTATGGCTAACGCTATGGATGGTGGTGCTTTCAGTGCAAAAATAAGACGAGCTAGGGAAGTACTTTGTCGTCGAAGTAAGCAAATGTTTTTTAGTTATAACTATTCCTTAGTCCATGCTGAAGTCAAATGGAGTCGGGCAAAGAAGAAATATGTCACCGTTTAAGCAAAATTTATTTACTGTTGAGAATCTCCATTATTATGGTCCTCAATACACACGCGCGCCACCATCTTGTCCCAAATTTCTGGTAATGTCCCAAGCGTGTCATTAATGAATCATCAATAGTATTATACTATTAGCTATATGAAATGAAATACCCCGTGGATGTTTTCCACCAATCACCAGTTACATAGTCAGAAATTTTAACAGAGGTGATAAATTTATTTCCTTTTTAATTCAAACCGCAACTTCATCGCCGTAGTCGTAGAGATATTTTCGTAGATATATTGGAGATTCTCTCTCAATATCAATCGTCTAGTGAGGAAGGCAGGGACGTAGCCAGGGGGGGAGCCGTGGGAGCCGCGGCTCCCCCCCTTTTGATATAAAACAACAGACATGTAACTACAAAACTGATGCAATATACCATTGTGTCAGGAAATAAACTGTAAACAGTGTATTCAATCTACTGAGTGTATGCATTTTGAGTATCTATGTGACGTTTGCATGTTTTGAGTATTTTATATGACGTTTTTTAACCTTTAGAATCTGTAAAATCTTCCTCCAAAAGTCAGGAAATGGCATTTCAGCGACTCTCGATTTCAAAATTTCCCGGGGGAGCATGCCCCCGGACCCCCTAAAAAATTATTTTGATTTCGGCTCCCCCCTTTCAGAATCCTGGCTACGTCCCTGGAGGAAGGTGACCATCTATTGCAGTGTTTAAGGGAAGAATATGACTGAACGCCTATTTCGAAGTCAACTTTATACGTTAACTATTAAGAAAGTGTTATTTCCTTGTCCTCAAATGATTTAGCTTCCGGACGGAAATGCTATCTACGAGGCCGTAGGGCTCTCGGTGGTATACTCCCGCAAGAGTATATAGAATGCTTCGCATTTCCGCACTTTTGGCGAAAATATGTAAAAAATTACTAGAAAATATTACTTTCTTGGTTCATCACTGCCGTATTACAATAAATAGTTATGTGATCGATGACAATTAGTATAATTGGATCTTAGACAATCTTGGACAAAATTAGTTGTAACCGTGAATCCCCCGCCCCCCGATTCAATGTTGTTATTTTAAACTTTTCGTCAACATTGATTTGGGGGGTAGGGGGTGGGGGGTGTTACAATATTATTGTCCAAGATTGTAGCTTGGAAACGAGGCGAGGCGAGGAAATTGATTTGGCTTAATTTTATCCCAGATAGACCTTCATTAATTAGTAGCAAGTAATTTTCCAGGCGGAAACCGTGATGGTAAGATTAATATAAGAGCCCGCGATAAATATACGAGAAGAAACAATTCATAATCAAAATATATTTACTAACGTTTCGTTGCGTTCGTGCAACACCTTCAGAGTGAGGAATATTACAGAGTTGGCAAAAAGATATCTAAAGTATTTACATTTTGAATATATTAAGCAATAAACCAATGAAAAGCTTACCAGGGGACAAGTTAAAGAGAAAAAAAAAGGTGATAAGACGATAGATAAAACATAATGATAGTGAAACAGAATATAAAACTGAGGCAAAATAACAAGAAAACAAGACAAAACATTAAAACAATGAAAGCGATATAGAGTTTAGAAATCAGCAAGCTTTCAATGCTGCAGAGCATTATATATCGGCCAAACTCGCCGACATCTTCACACGCGAATCTCAGAACACATGGGGGTAATTACGCCATTGCAATTGACTGGAAAGAAACAAGATACTTCTGCTTTCTCAGGCATTTTCGCACATGCATATCCGGCAAACTGAACACGACATCTCGCCTATAGATCGTTTTCACTCACGTGATCGGTGGCCCCATTGGGATGGTGAAACAATACGAAATATTTGAATAAGAAAGAGCTAATTCCCATACCGTACACCAATATGGTCGCCATTTCATTGTTTTGGTACACCAATATGGCCGCCGTGACGTCAGATGAAAACGATCTATAGCTACTTTACCATAATATCTTCTTCCCGTTCCAATACTAATCTTGAGCTTCTCCTCCGTGAGTCAGGGCTTCCTGATTTTTAAATATCGACCCTGTCTTAATAGACCCTTCTAAGGTTTTCGACGCCATGACGCAAGGAGTGCAAAACCATTGGGGCGAGCGCGCGGTCATACCTATTTATCCTTGTTAAAATCATGGCGAAACTCGCGAAGCAAGAAGTATATCGCTTCGGGTTTTGTCAAATTCGTCTTTAATCGTCGTTTGGATCGCTCTCCTGTGAGCTGGCCATGTTCGTTCTTTGATTTTAGACTATTATCGCTGAGAACCAACGTGTAAAAACGCTATAATACTAAATTGTCCTCAACTGAGGAGTGGTTGCACTGTTATGACGGGCACGTGACGACTGAGTGACGATTTCAGCAACGCAATGTAAAATTTTACCTCCAACTCTCTTGTAAATCACTCAAAACTTCAAACCTATAGAAACTAGAGGTTCATCTTCGTCATCTGAGGTCTAAAATATCCTCTTTCTGGTTATCAAACGAAGTGTATTATCACTATTATGTATAAGATTCCATTCTCGCAGGAAAGGTATACTGCGTTTCGGGTTACTCGTGTTTATTTCTCTGTTCTATTGACTATAAATTTGTACACGTTAACTCGCATATACAGGGCAAAACGAGAGCGGAAACTCTTTAAATACAGTTCAAGTCTAACTAAAGATAGAATAGCACATATATATTGTATTTTTATCGAATTAAACGTATAATTTATTTTGAAGAACGAAGCAATTTTATTTGGGAAATTTGACACCATTGGCGATGAAGGCTGATAAACTGGAGAAATGTTTGCTTACGCCAAGTTTCTGCCGAAATCTGGTGATTTGACCGCTTATTAACGCCCAAAATTTTAAGATAATACTTCTTCACCCCACATTCTGGACTGCGTTTGTTGTTGTTGTCGCATTATCCCACTATAAAGCAATGCGTTTTGACTACGCGCCACCCCTCAGTTGAGGTAACTTTAGTATTATAGCGTTTCTACATTTTGGTTTTCAGCGATAATAGTCTAAAATCAAAGAATGAACATACCAGCTCACAGGAGAGCGATCCAGACGACGACTAAAGACGAATTCAACAAAACCCAAAGCGATATACTTCTTGCTTTGCGAGTTTCGCCATGATTTTAACAAGGATAAATAGTTATGGCCGCGCGCTCGCCCCAATGGTTTTGCACCCCTTGCGTCATTGGCATCGAAAACCTTGTCTATTAATGAAAATATTTCCTCTATACCGTTTTCATTGTTTTAATGTTTTGGCCCAGTGTTTTGGTTTGTTTTCTTATTATTTTTCCTCAGTTTTATATTCTGTTTGGCTATCATTATGTTTTTATCTATATCGTCTCATCACATTCTTTTTGGACTTTTCTTTAACTTGTCACCGACCTGGTAAGCTAGTTTTCATTGGTCAATTGCTTAATGATCGTTTTTACGAAATGTTTGAATAAGAATAGAGCTTTCTTTGCACCAATAGAGCCGCCATGACCAAATGAAAACGAAGAATTTATCCAACATGTAACTATCGACATCTTTTGTCAACTCTGCGATATTGCCACGCTGAAGATGCTGCATGAACACAACGAAACGTTACTAAATACATATATATAAGATTCATTTCAGATTCATTTTTATTTGCACGTTATTAATGAAGTATTTACAAAAAGTATTTGCTAGGGTAATTCTAGTGAGTATATTTATAGTTATAAAAGTTTGTAGTAGATTCTTGCGCAGTGGGCAAAGTAATGCTTTCGAGTTGTCCACTGCCTACGATATTGATTATTTTTTAAACAATGAACAGAACAGTGTTAGAACAAGTTCACATCTATAACTTAGTTACATTTGAGATAAAAGAAGAGTTTGTTTAGTATAGTGTTTTTTTAAATAAATAAGACGAGTTAGCTTGTTTTAACCTCGTCCCCAGGGCTTTCTTGGGTCACGCGCGAGGGGAGAGAAAGCCCTGGTAAAGGCTGGAATAATGCTGTCGTTGATTGGTGATAGCGTTTAATTAAATTAAATTGTTAAAACTGCGATCATTGGCTTAAAATATAAAATACGCGGGAAAGCAAAAGAAAGATGGAGACTGACACAGACGAATGTGCACAGGTTGCATGGCGTTCAGCCTGAAACACCGAAAAAACTATACCTGAGGGAGAATTTATCGGATAGTTGTCGTCTTTGTGGTAGTGATAATGATAGGATGATCGACACGTTTAGTAAACCAAGCCAAAAGAAGGATTTGGTAAATACTCTCGATGTCTGGATTACCAAGACTGACCAATTACCACAACAAATTTGTCGAAGCTGTGAACGAAAAGGTATCAATTTTGTCGACTTCAAAGGCCGTGTACATGATACGCAAAAGCGCATGAAACCAAACATTTCTATTAAAAGGTGTATGTTACCTCAGACAAATGCACCGAATTACAAGTTGGACAACAAAGCAAATGCAATAAACGCATTTATACTCTACACACCTTGTGACGAGTATAAAGCATTTTCTAGCTAAACTGCATTAACACAATAACCAGTACAATAGTGATAGGAGGAGGGCATCTCTTTATTTGCCCACTTCGACGATAAAGAAAGCAATGTCTTACGTGAAATTAATTAACAAGTAATTTTAGTTCTTATGTAAACCACGAGAAACTAATAGAAGCGAGTCTAGTTTATCCTTGACGTAAACATCTTTAGCAATTAACACTGTCGGTTTTCCATCGTCCGCATTCGCTGCTGCTTTAGCACTTCCACGTCTTAGACTATGCAGACCATACTTTTCATTTTCAAAACCTAAAGATACAAAAGCTTCAAGAACTATCTCTCTAGTTCTGGTATAGGACAAGCCACCTGAACACTCTGTAACTTCTAGTCCTTACAAAACGGAGACTCCTTAGAGCCCAAATCCAATTTTGCTGAGTGTCTGAACATATCTAAGTAGAATATTGAAAGGACAAGTATAATCTCATCTGTTTGCACCAACAGGATTTTAGCAACATAACGTTCTACAAAATTTGCATGTTTCCTCTTTGGAACAGAACTTAACGTCACAACACCGTAAACTTGCGATTTCTTTAAACCTAAGAAACACATAGAAAGCCGTCGCATGCACAGAACTGCCGAACGAAGTTCCGAAAGATTCGCATTTGAACCAGCGTACTTTTCGCAGATTTTTATCAGTTATCATCTCATAAGTGACTGGTTCTTTCTTGGTTATAGGTTTAGCGAGTGTCCGTTTTTCGGCTTCCAGTATGTTCTTCACAAGACCAGGCGCACACGGATTACGTAAACCATACATATGTACTCAATTTATACCACAAAACGCTGATACCAGTTTGGAATATGGCGCCTCGCATTTCAACATATACCCTAGGTACAGGGCCACCGCGCTCGCAGTTATTGGTAGACTATAATTATCTCATCGTATTTCGAAGCCCAACTCTTGAACTCGTTAAAGGCCCAAGAATATCAGTAGTATAGGGAAGGGGGGTTCTGCGGCTGGTGGATCTGGTGGATCTTCTGATCCACCCATGACATCACCATTTTAGTCTTATATTAATTTATGCGTTAATTAGCAGCGTAATCTGCAGCGTAATTGACTGGCACTCAACCATAACATACTCTATCGATTATTTACAAGGACATATGTGTCCCGGAGGGATTTTTATTTGATAATTAGTCCCGTTTCAAGAATACACCTTGTCGCCTTCCGTAGCCCCATACTCCCATACCCACTAAACGCCACCCTAATTGCCCCCAAGCACCCCTCAAGCACCCGAAACACACCCCCAAGTTACTCTAACACCCCAATCTTCTAACCTGCTCCTACACTGACCAAAGACCAAGTCATACAGTTATTAATAAAAACATTTATTTGAACCAATTTAATCTAATACAAAACAATTATAAAACTATGAAGGCAAAGCGTGTACTATACTTATATTTACTACACACAGCAGATTTAGTTAGTCTTATAATGTCCATAAGCAAAAGCGTCATCAAAGGAAGAAAAAGGGGGTTAGACGAGTACGAAATCGTACTGATTTTTATAGCAAAACATGAAAACGAGGCAAAGTGCAGTGGAGCAAGAAATCTAATTAGGAAACCTATGTTTGTTTTAGCGAGCGTATAAATTATCTAAAATAACCAACCCAAGAGCTCGGATCGAGCCAGGAGCCGGGAGCTCGGCGCCGGGGTCTCGGAGCCGGGGCTCGGAGCCTAGATAATGGAAGGGGAACTGGATAGGAAACTTACGAAACAGGAAACGATGTTTGCACAACTTGCTATGGTAATTCTACGCTTATAAGCGGGCAATGCACCTGACGGGTGGTCCCACATGGATAAAATCAGACACTGCTGAACTGAAGTATATTACACTTTTGTCTAATTTCAGCAATAGGTGCATTCGCTGCTTTTAAGTGTGTAATTACCATAGCAAGTTGTGCAAACAACGTTTCCGGTTCTTTAACCTCGTTTGAAGTTTCCTATCCAGTTCCCCTTCATTATCTATGCTCGGAGTCTTATCTTCCCATTATCTTCCCTTTATCTTCCCATTATCTTCCTTATCTTCCCATTGACATTCTATATGAGCTATTCGCGGTATCAGACGTGTGTTTGTGAGCTCCTGAACTGATAATTACTTTCAATAAAATTTTGTGAAGTTATCTACTGGTAGGACTATAACTTGTAAAGTCAAACCAGTTGAAGAAAAGGACAAGAGGTAAACGAAAGCCTAAAGTGCAAGTATAATCAAGAAGAAAAGGGTGTAATGGCCGAGAAAGTTGATGAGTCCACATCGGACATCTTGAATAAAATCACCAAGTTGAAAGTTTATGAACTCAAAATAGAACTGGAAAGAAGGGACCTAAAGAAACCTGGCAATAAGAGTGAATTACAACACAGGCTGGTTCTAGGTCTTGAAAGCGAACGAAGCTCTGGCAATCATGTTGACTACGTCAGTGAACATGAAGCCTCAGCCAATAGCGGGGATGACTTTTTGGACTGTCTTGAGTGCCGTAAACTATCTGTGGAAGTTGCTGAAGTAAAGCTGGATTTGGCTCTGGTATGGGCGAAGCTTAACTCGTTCGAAAGAAAACCGTGCGAGTGTGATGCCCTTAGAAAGGAGAATGATCTTCTACACAAAGAAGTTGTAATCCTAAAAGATAGACTGTTTAAGCCTGGTTTTCATTTGTCACATTTCATCGCCGATGCTCACATTTGCGACGATCGGGGATTGTCTAGACAGTCGCCGTCGATAACCGATCAATGCGGGAAAACAATATTTTTTTGTCAAAATGGGCGCCCCCTAAACAACAGATTATTACTGTATACGAAGCTTTCACTCGTCATAGCGCTGGTACTGTGTAAGAAATATAGAAAGAAGAGTTTCTGGGTGCGAAAAATATTTGAGACAAGGGAAGAACCGAAGAATCATGGCAATTTCATGCATGTTTGAAGTGCTTGGTTTTCTTCCAGAGACTGAGTCCTAATTTGTCTTATTTCATCGGATTTCGGTTTTCATTTGTTTTGCTCGTCTTAATTCATCGGCGACAGTCGGCGATCATCGGGGGAAACAAATTTTTTTGGTTCTTGCGATGATTGCCGATAATCGGGGATTGTCCCCGATTGTCGGTTTTCATAATCCTATTTCATCGCAATTCATCGGAAAGCTGTATTGCCGATGATCGGCGATGAATTACGATATATGAAAACCAGGCTTAAAGGCAGAAACTGAACCGTTGTCATCAAGGACATCAAGATCTCATTGTAACGAACCACCAAACAATCCTGAGGCCGACCTAATTTTACAAACGAAACATCGCAGCGTAGCCGTAGTAGCAAATAAACATCTGCAGTCTCAAACTGTTAACGATAAAACTCAGTTTTACTGCCAAATAAATGAATATCGTCGGTCAAATAAGCAGAAGTTTGTCAACCAAAAAAGGATGTCTAGGGCGGATCAACATATACAACTCATTAGAGAAACAATCTGAAGTCAATAGTTGGAGAGTGATGATTCCCCAGGGATGAATATAGTATATGATTGCAAAGTCAACCAATGATATGCAAATAACTTTTTCTTCTACAAACAAGAAAACCACACCTAAGAAAAAAAAAGACAAAGAAGAAACGCAGTAAGAAAGATGCAAAGTCCGAGATGAGCAAAGAAACTGATCCTGTCAACTTACCCGATGCTGACAAACGCGACGACAACCATAGTGTAATCTTAATTGATGCCGACAAATCCGATAGCGTTCAGAGCGACGGGGCCAACAGAGAATCTAAAAGAACGTCTGTTATTATAGCCGGTGATTCCATTCTACAACACGTCCATGGCTGGGAATGGTCAAACCATGAACGACAAGTAGCAGTAAAATCATTTTCTGGCGCCACTATACAGGACATGGAAGATTTCCTGAAGCCCTTGATACGAAGAGAACCTGACGAAATTGTGCTACATGTTGGAACGAACAACATAGGAAACGAATCTCCGAGAATGGTTGCTGAAGGTATTGTAAACCTAAGTATACAAATTCAGCAAAATTCACCAAAAACAAAAATTTCCATTTCAAGTATCATAAGTAGAAACGATAAGAAAGATTTGAACAATAAAATTAATACTGTGAATGATTTTCTAAAAACTCTTTGTTGCCAGAATAATTGGGGATGGATTCCCCGTGATGCACATATTGATAAGTCATGCCTTAGGCCTAATCGAAGAGGCTTACATCTTAATCGAAAGGGAAGTAGTTTGTTGAATACAAACTTAAGAACATTTTTTAATAATTGACAATCTACGTGTAATACTGATGCTGGTGTAACCAATAGTCGTTTTAACCAGGTCCCAAAAGTCAGAGGGTTTAAAATGGCATTGCTCAATATAGTCAGTCTTCCTGAATATCATATGAAATTAGTCTTATTTTAATGAATGAAAATTTCGATGTGCTTGCACTAAATGAAACTAGGCTAGATACTTCTTTCCCGGATGCTTTCGCAAATATTTGTGGATACAATCTACGGAAAGATAGATCTCGAAATGGGGGTGGAGTTTGTATTTATATTAGAGATTCAATAAATTATATCGAACGGCCAGAGCGGGTCCCTGATTGCCTTGAAGCTGTTTGCGTTAAAATCATAAAACCTTGCTCTCGACCATTTATTATTTCTACTGTTTATCGTCCACCAAATTCTCATGTTGACTTTTTTCAGAAATTGATTCGCTTATTGAAAATATCGAAATAGAAGATAAGGAATTATATTTACTCGGAGACTTAAATTGTAATTTACTTGATTTATCTAGTCATTTAACCAAAAGGGTACTTGCAATTTTAGAATCGAATTCTACCAACTAACACAACTGATTGATAAGCCGACTCGAAATATAGTATCTTCACAAACTTTGTTAGATGTCTGTATTACGTCAAATCCTGAAAATGTTGTTTCTTCAGGTGTACTACACCTTGGATGTAGCGATCATGATTTGGTTTATGTCATACGTAAAATTAATGGCTTATTTAATAGACATCCAAGGAAGAAAATTGAATATAGGAATTTCAAAAATTTTAATGCCCACTTATTTGTTCAAGACTTATACAATGTACCTTGGCATATTATTACTTCAAATAACACAGTTGATTGCATGTGGGCATGTTGGAAAAAAATGTTTCTTGTCCTTCTAGATAGTCATGCTCCTGTCCGAATTAGACGAATAAAAAAGAAACAAAATCTTCCCTGGGTGTCTCGAGCCATTAAAGAGAAAATATTTGAAAGAAATCGCCTGAAGCGTAAGGCTGTTTTAACCAAAACCGAATATGATTGGAAACTCTATAAATCTGTTAGAAACGAGGTGAATATGGCTATTCGTAAATATAAATTCAAGTATTATTCTACCAAACTTGAAGGCCATAAAAATGATCCAAAAGCAACCTGGAAAACGATTAATAGCATTCTTGGACGTACAAATAAGAATATTGTTGTAAATGAATTAAAGATTAATAACGACAGAATTTCGTTCCCCGAGGAAATAGCAAATCATTTCAATGAATACTTTACCACAATCGGACCAAAACTTGCTAATAACATCATTGATGAAAATGGAAATTTCGAAGACTACATAAAGGAAGTAAATAGCGACTTTGTTTTCAAACAAGTATGTTCTACCAAAGTTTTCAGTGTTCTTAAGTCGCTATCATCTTCCAAAGCAACCGGCTTGGATAAGATTTCGAGTAAGGTTATTAAACTTGCTACACCAGCAATTGCTCAGTCATTAACGGAAATTATTAATACATGTATATTGACTGAAACTTTTCCCTCTGAATGGAAAGTTGCGAGAGTTATCCCAATCTTTAAAGCAGGTCATAGGAATCTGTCGGAGAATTATAGACCTATATATCTATTTTACCAGTCATAAGGAAATCTTTCGAGAAAATTCTTCATGAGCAATTATATGACTATTTAAATTTCAATAATTTACTGTCAGAGCAAGCAGTTTGGCTTCAGGCGGTACCATTCTACCACCTCAGCATTACTTGATTGTACTAATCAATGGCATATGAACATGGATCGAGGGCTCTATAATCTTGTCGTATTTCTTAATTTGAAGAAAGCTTTTGACACAGTCAATCATCAAATACTATTACGCAAACTTGAGCTTTATGGCATTAGGGGAGCGGCTCTAAATCTGTTAAATTCGTATTTAAAAGGCCGTTCACAGATATGTGAAATAGATATTTTTTCTGGTATTAGGACTATAACTTGCGGTATCCCACAAGGGTCTATACTTGGTCCACTTTTGTTTAATTTATATATAAATGATTTACCTAAATGTCTCAGTACAACAACACCACGTATGTTTGCTGATGATACTAATCTCACAGCTTCGAGTAAATCAATAGGCGCGAGGCAGAATATTTAATCAACAGTGATTTAAAAAACGTTAAGACATGGCTTTCGTTAAATAAGCTTAGTCTCAACATAGCCAAAACTGAGTATCTCCTAATTGGATCAAGACCTAAAATTAATTCTGTATTAGTTGAACCAAATATTAAAATAAGCACAGGGAATTCAAATGGACCAATACCTTGTATGGGATAAACACATTGATTATATCTCAAAAAAGATTTCTGCAGGTATTGGTGCCATTAAAAGATTAAAACATTTTACAAATCATAATACTCTGATTTTTGCCTATCATCCCTCTCGTCCAGCCTCATTTTGATTATTGTTCTGAAGTCTGGGACACGCTTGGTCTTGTACAGGCAAACCGTCTTCAGAAACTTCAAAATAGGTGTGCCAGAGTAATCATAAACTTTGGCAATGAAAGTGGTCTTTCTGAAGTGGCCCTATAAACTCGCTTGGATGGATATGTCTAAATGAGCGAAGGGTGCGACAGAAGGCCACACTATTGTTCAAAGTACTAAACAAGGAAGGGTCGAAAAATTTAATAGACCTTTTCGAAAATTCTGACGCAACCAATCCATACAATATTAGGGGTTTGAACTCTAAGTTGCATATTCCCAAACCCAGAACTAATTTCTTGAAAAGACGTTTTAGCTATTCCAGTGCTTTCCTATGGAACAGTTTGCCACAAGATATTAGGGAATGTGAATCACTGGCTTACTCTCCAGACTAAAATTCGTTCCACCAGCATAGCAGTATAGTACGTAAATATTTCATAACTTTTGTAAATTATTGCCATTTGTACATATTGTTATTTATATTTAATATGTAATTTTTTATTTATAATATATTTAATTGTAATACACGCCCCTCATGGAAATCAGCATTGAGCTGTTGGGGCTAGCGTCGATAAATAAAGTTTTATCTTACCTTACCTTACCTTACCTTACCTTACCTTACCTTACCTTACCTTACCTTACCTTACCTTACCTTACCTTACCTTACCTTACCTTACCTTACCTTACCTTACCTTACCTTACCTTACCTTACCTTACCTTACCTTACCTTACCTTACCTTACCTTACCTTACCTTACCGTACCTTACCTTACCTTACCGTACCTTACCGTACCGTACCGTACCGTACCGTATCGTACCGTATCGTATCGTATAAGGATACATTTGTCATGAATCTATCCTTATATACCCGTCCGAGAATAGTTGCTTTTACCAATATGACAATTATTATATTTAGATATTGTTGCCACGAAAGTGTTTATAAAGAAAAAAATACCGCATTGTGTCTCAACACTACGCAATCACCCTTTTAATGGAGCTTGTTACCCTGGATAGACCATAATGCATTGCGAATTCAAGATGGCGCCGCTATTGGTTAAAAGGTCTATTAATAAGGTACACAAACATTGCGGCCAAAAAAACAAATCCTCGTAAAAAGTGTAGTTTCAACGAGAATTTTCAGATTGTACATCAGATGCAATTAGACGTCACTTCTAAAGCTTACCAAGCTTTGTACGTTGAATTGCGTGTACAAAGCGATTTTTAACGACATTTGGAAATTATGCTGACGTCAGCAATAATATAATTCAAAATGCTGTAACTCAAGAAGGAATACATGTAGTTGCATCGACTCAACATTTTCCAGAAATACTCGTAATAACGAGCTACAAAATATATAAACCAACCAGCTTTATAGGTTTAATAATTTAGATTTTAAAATTTTGTGACGTCACAGTGAAAACCAACCATACACGTAGGCTAGTTCAACAGTTTTTCAGCCCACTTTGCCGGGACGAAACGATTACATGAAGATTTTCATGAATTTCATCTCAGCAAACCGGGGCTAGCCCGCTTGCCATGTAATCGAAACGTTGAAAAAACATACAATTTATATAGGATGCGAGCCAACCTGGTCCATGTAATCACTCCCTAAGTATGGAAAAACCTGATAATGCTAATTTGACTGAGAATAATAAAGTATTTAATTTTCAACTGAAAACTTGAGCAGAGACATATCTATGAAAATCATAAACACTCATAACGCTCGTACGAGGTAAAAAAACTGTAATAACAATGTAAGAGGAGGCAGGATGCAAGCTAAGAATGTGCAATTAAAGAAGCACCGTCACGTTTTGTACCTGCGCGGACTTTTTAGGTTGTACTTAGATAAAAATACAAAAATTATGTCTTACGCTACTGCTTGTGTACTAGAGTATATTAGAATATATTACAAATATTATGTGTTAGTTAGTACACCATCACATCATAAGCGTAGGGTCTTAATTTCGTCATCACTTATTTCCCGGCCTCATTTTTCTATGCTGACTAGGAATCACCTACCCATTTCAGTCGTAAAACACTTTTTTTACCTGCTTTACTGTTGCTTTCATTATAATGTTCTATAAATACTGCGAGGAAAATTCCAATGGAATACATAACGCCAAGGACAGGAAAAAGAACAAACATTATGACCCCAAGATACAACCATGACCGCAACTTGTCTTTCGCCTTGTGCTCGGACATTTGACACCTAGAAATACCAGTAACATGTGAGTGCTCTTAACTCTTTTGAAGTGTAAAAAAATATTTACTTGTGTGTCCAATATTAAAAATTACCAGAAACTATTGCAAATGCTGCAACCTGATTGACTGCTCGATCTACTCAATATCTATTCATCGATAGGTACATTCTCGTCCCCAGAACGTCTCCCGTGCTACCCTGCGAGCAGCTAGAGCCTTCTTTTCCTCATGAGGGCCACTGGTTTGTCAACGAAAGCTGTTATGTGTTTACCCTCTTCAAATAAAGTTGTTGTATTGTATTGTATTGCATTGTACATCACTTATCATATCTTATCCTTATCGCTTATCATATCGCATATCGCTTATCCTTATCGCATCGCATCGCTTATCACTTATCATATCGCATATCATATCGCATCGCATCACATATCATATCATATCCCTTATCATATCATATCATATCACCATCATATCATATCCTATCACTATCGCATCGTATCCATCGCATCACTATCCTTATCGCATCATATCGCTTATCGCATCCTTATCGCATCCTTATCATATCCATATCATCGCATCGCATCATATCGCGCATCGCTATCACTTATCACTTATCATATCGCTTATCATATCCTTATCATATCCATATCATATCGCATCACTATCACTTATCATATCCTTATCATATCATATCCATCATCCTTATCATATCTTATCATATCCTTATCATTATCACTTATCATATCATATCACTTATCATTATCCTTATCCCATCATATCCTTATCATTATCATATCATATCCTTATCATATCCTTATCATATCCTTATCTTATCATATCATATCCATATCATATCCTTATCAATCGCATCGCATCGCATCGCATCGCATCGCATCGCATCGCATCGCATCGCATCGCATCGCATCGCATCGCATCGCATCGCATCGCATCGCATCGCATCGCATCGCATCGCATCGCATCGCATCGCATCGCATCGCATCGCATCGCATCGCATCGCATCGCATCGCATCGCATCGCATCGCATCGCATCGCATCGCATTCGCATCGCATCGCATCGCATCGCATCGCATCGCATCGCATCGCATCGCATCGCATCGCATCGCATCGCATCGCATCGCATCGCATCGCATCGCATCGCATCGCATCGCATCGCATCGCATCGCATCGCATCGCATCGCATTGCATTGAACTGGGTTCGAGATTGTAAGCAAACAACTGACATACATGCGCAATGGAAACCAGTCACGAATACAGCAGAGCATTCTTTTATTCCTCTCTCTCTCAACGAAGAAATAAGAAAAAGAAGGCTCTGCTCGCATGGTACTCCCCGTGCAGGCGCGCGGAAAAGGCTTAGGGAAATCTCGTACATTAAAATTTATGAGTTCTCCAGCTTCAGAATTTGGCTATTATTTTGACAGAGCTGCGTCGGGATTTCTTCGCACTTACGACTTGTTTTGTTTTGCCATTGTTATCAGGAGTTATTGAATATATTTCCCGAAAAGAACAAAGGAAACCGAGGCAGGTGAAAAGTAAGTCCTGTTATTTAGAACTTGAAATTTCTATAAAGTAGTAGTTGAATTGGCTAGAGCGGAGATCGAATCAACTACCATCTCAAAGAAATTGAGAGAGAAGCTATATAACTTGTGTACCTTCGTTCCTCCGGAAACCGGATTATTTAAAAAAGTAAATTAAATAAATTGTTTCTGTGTGAAAACCAAGATAAACAAATCTTCCACTCTTCGTCACCTCCATTTTGTACGACCGGGCAGGCCCTGGTACTCAATTTCCTATCTCGTTCCAATTGTCCTTTTATGGAAAGGGTCAATCTCGTACCCAGAGCCTGCGATCCTTTTGGTCAGTACCAAGGAACGGAGGCTCTGGGAAACTCCGATGAAACTCGGCACCTGATTGGTTAGTTCGATCAATCTCGACCCAGCAATAAACAAGTGAAAATTAAAATTCTGTGCACGTTGCTTATAACCTGTTTAATTGATTTATCAACGTTCTGTAACACATAATTATAAACGACAAACCTAATATACAGTGAAAATCCCGATAATTTACAAGTTAAAACTATTATTATTGTCGCTTTGTCGCCAAACAAACATCTGTCGTCTGATTCGTCTCGTATTTATTCGCAGTTTTGTCTCAGAACTTTAAAAATAACATTAGAGAAGCAAGGTCGATATAATATAGCCAAAATTCCTAACAGAAAGTACAATTCCTTACCGAGCAGCTGAGCTGAGCTGAGCCGAGCCGATCGCGGCCAACGCGGACAAATAAAACCTACGGCTCAAATCGTCCGGTCAACGATTAGGAGAAAAGCAAAGAATGGCCATTCTTACACGAAATGCTTTATCGAGAGCCTTGTAAAACATGTTGATTTTATTCATCGGTAAACAAATATTTCCCTGGTCTTCGGACTAGCGAACGATTATCAACATGACAGTTACAAATGATGAGGAACTGGGAACCAGAGGATTGGGACCAAAGACCCCGATTTGGGGACATTTTCATCGGAGTTTCCCAGAGTCTCCTTTCCTTGGTACTGACCAAAAGGATCGCAGGCTCTGGGTACGAGAGTGGGAATATACATTGCGATTTGATTGGTTGTTCAAATTCAAAGGCCTACATGTAATTAACGGAGCTTAACGAATGTTTATAAATAAACAGTATTAAACACGAAAACTGAAAACGAAGCAAAATTCAAATTCTAATCGTACTTCTAATCAACAATTTAAACAATTTAATTTTTTAACTCAATCAACCCATTTCTCTTTATTATTAAAAAAAATCAAATACAGAAAACAGACAGAAAATATGAAGTATCCATCAATTTGACCTTTATCTCAAAATATGATTCTGCGCTATTATGACAAAGTATTTAAAAGAACGAGGGAAAGTGTATGATTGCGTGCACGGGTTGATGGTTTTCAATGAAATAGTTATAACAATGACACAGAACGCACCGTGTCTGACCATGGTATTATTCTGCGCTATTTAAATGACGAAGTATTAATTTAAAAGAACGAGGGAAAGTGTATGATTGCGTGCATTGTTATCAGTGAATATTTAAACATATCAATGGTTAACTATATTTATTGTGTTACTACAATATTAACTATTAATTTCCGATAGATTGATTTACCCAGATTGATTTGACAATTCCTGCGATTCGTAAGGTTTTGACAATTCGTTTGATTTGAACGATTCGAAAATTGGTTTTTGGATCGAATAAAATGGAGTATACGGCTGGACATGTATGAAATTTAACGCCGTCACACAGCAGCGACAATTGTCTGAACCTTTAGCCTGTATGGCTGTTGTTTGATAGCCTGTGCAGGCTGTGCACAGGCTATCAAACAACAGCCATACAGGCTAAACTGAACAAAGTATAAACGTACACAGCAGCAAAATCATAGGAAACCGGTAACTAAATAAAACAAATATAGTGTAATAAAAGTAGCGTGCTGCGTGACATGTCGGGAATGGAGAACCCGACGGACGACGCCACGGGCCCTGCTCTGGGAGATAACAAAGAAAGGCGAAGCACATATAGCTACAACGAAAGAAAACAGGAATTGATAGGGCAAATACCAGAACCGAAATTTCGTCGCTAGAATGGCGAAAACCGGTGCTAAGTTAACAACAAAGTAACAAGAAAAGCGAAAAGAGCTAGCAAGCAGCGTGACCTACGAAGCATAACGTATATGTAAAATAGCACAAACAAGGATAGACAAACCAAAATGAGCAAAACGAGCCTTTGTGGCACCAGACAGAAAGGTATAAAACAGGAAAGCTAACCTGAGGGACGGGGCAGGCTGGACAACCGGCTGAACTGGTTGAGTGACGACAAGTCCTTCTACCACGTTAGCATTGCCATCGGGAGCCAATGGAGGTTCGCTCGCATCGTTTACGTTGTTGGCAGGCGGCTGGTTATGTGCCTCGCTCAGGTCGGCCAAAACCGCTTCGACATCAATGCACTGACTCTGAGGAAGAACGGGTTCTGCCATATAAAGGAAACTATTGAAATTTGAGGCAAACCAAGTGTCCAGAAAAATAGGGTTGCTCCTTCTTCTCCTAACAGGAGTTTGTGATAGGTACCCCACAGAGTACCCCAGGCACTGAGAATAGCCCATGCATGGCAGCCAGTCAGATGTTCAGGGGCGGATTTAGCTCATCAAAATCAAAATTTAAGACGTTTTTAGTTAATCGGTTGCGTTGACGGGTATTGGAGACATGGCAGTAGACGAAGGAAATTAGTCTGAGCGTCCTGGAAGCCCTCATTCGGCTTTTGAAGACGATTTTGTGACAACAATTGCGCTGCTGGAAGTGGACGAGATTGAAGTAGAAGTGCAACACTTACTTGAAGAAGTAAGCAACTAATCGATGTTTTGTGTGATATTTTACCACCGCGTACCCCTTACCAATGCCCTGTTTTAATTTACTTTTTAGGTTGAAGGTAGAAAGCAATTCCCTTGCGATTTATGTCCAAAAATTTGCAAGTCAAAAGTGGCCTGACGAAGCACCGTCGTAAACCATAGTTAATAGAAAATATACATGGTTTAGAAACCCGGCAAACTTCAAAGCGGTTAACAATCAAGCTACGATTCATGTTGAAAGGTACATGAAGGTGCCAAATCCTTTGTTTTAGGTTTATTAATATTTAAACAGTACAGTTGAGTGATTGAACCCAAACGTTGCTATTGGATGATTGCTTCATTATACAGAAAACACAATATGTTCAGTAACCGTGAAAGTGCAAAAATTTCCATAAACCTGAACAAAAACATAAAACAATGACTTTTGTGAGCTTCCAAACCATGTATATTTTCTATTAACTATGAGTAAACACGTTGCTGAACTGGGAGAGAGTTCGTCTACGAAGGAAGACTTATTAAATGAATTAAGTATGGAAAGAACATGTTCTTTGATCTGTGACATTGGCAGATATTTTAGCGACGAAAAGGTTTACAAGGAGGAGCATGCAGTAGCAGAGGTTTTTAAGCTCCAACCAAGCGAGTTGTTTGTGAGAGCGCTCAATGAACTTTTATTGGAATTTAAAAGAAAACACAATCATGACAAATTCCTAAAAGAGTTCTATGGTAAGACAAATGCCAATTGGAAGGAATATTTCCATTCATATGATGACAAGAAAATTGTTTTCTCGATGCTGATCCATCTTCCTGAACGACTAATTGGTATTCTTGAACAAGGTGGCCAAGAAAGTTCTGAGGCTGAGGTACTTTATAATATATATTCATATTATCATGCTATTACAAATATTCCGATTGCCTTTCAGCAGTGACCTCCTGAAATACGTTTCAAAGTTTTATTTGAATTATCCTGCATGTATATGGTATCTTCAGGGGTGGCAGAAGTGTGGGGGCAATCACCCCCCCCCCCCCCCCAAGTTTTTACATGTGGGGGCAACAAAACGTTTTTGCCCCCACCAATTTTTTACAGATCTATTACTCTAACTTAAAGCGTTAGCCAATATGTTGTAACAACGGGATTGAAATAAAAGCTTCTAATATATATATATATATATATAGTAAAGGTTATGTATTCTCAAATTCTGGTAAAATTAGCGTGTTATTATCCTGGAAATAGCCTGAAAATGGCTTCCAGGGAATCTAAAAATTCAAACGTTTCTGGGTAGCATGCCCCCATACCCCCTACTGTAAAGAGGTTTGCAGCAAAATGGCTTTCAGATTACTTTAAATACTTGCAGCAAAATGCAGGAAATAGTGTTTCAGAGCCCTAGAAATCAAGCATGCCCCAGACACCCCAGGCCCTGGCTACACCATTGCTTATTTTGTAGATCACCATATTACCTGCACCAAAATATTTGCTGTCATTCTGATTAAATTTTTAATTTGATTTTTAATGGAAAGAGTTGGTAATATCTCCACAAGAATTTGGTCCTTTGACATATCTGACTGGTTATGTCATAAGGTCTCTGTACCAAAAAAGCAAAAACTGTGCAAGATATCATTCATAATTAAGAAATAAAGAAATACAAGCCTTGATGTTGTCAATGAAAACTGATAATGGAAATGAGTATGTTTCCTCTTTATCGAGGGGAGGACTTTGGTCACCCCATCCATGGGTCACTAGCATTGCAGAAGCATTTGAGTTGGTTTTTAGAAAGTACACAAATAAAGACAGGGTCACTCGTCTACCAGTAGACAAAATAGTGAATGAAGTCTTGACTTCTTCCCTTGTGAAAAGCTTGTGGTGCAACATTTTAAATAATTGTGAAGTAGAAATTTCGAAGGAATGTCAGTCTTTATGTTTAGAAAATGTTGTTAAATTATTTGTTACTGTTACTGTTAGGTGTTTTTTATTTTCAAAGGATATTGTAAATAAGTATAAACTAAGTCAGCGTACTCAGAGAAAGAAAGCTTTACGGAAAGAATTAAAGAAAGCCAGTGAACAAAAATAAAGTAAATAATAAGATTGTTCTTTATTTAGTTTATTAGACTTTATAGGTCACAAGACATTTTCCATACTATTAATTATTTAATGTTTTATAATACTGTATATATTAGACTATAACTGAAATATTGTAACTGTATAATAGAACTGTATATAATTATATGAACAATTATTAAATTTCATTTTTTAACTGTGTTCAGCCTTGTTCAGTTGATTCTTTTCACTCCCTGCTTCAACAAAACAAATGATATGTGAGCTTTCATATCTGTTGAGAAAAAATCAAATCACTATAAGACGTTAGTATAATTTCATAGTGGAAAAGAGGCTTTCCAGCTTTCTGATTGGTCCGCTCAGCGGTGAATCTGAGGTGATAGTCACCGCCTAGCGCGGTGACTATTGCATCACAAAAAATTGTTCTTCAAAAGTAGTTTTGGAAAAGAGACTGGTACTTATTCAACACTGCACTGACTTTACTCGTTTTAGTCTCCCCCTCGGAGTTGTCATTTTGAAGTATGAGATTTAGAATTTGTCGATTCATTGAACTGTTGATTGTTTTTTCAAAATGGTGTCTGTAGTTTTTGAAACAAACAAAAGAGCATAATACTAAAAATATTTATCACTGAGATGTTGTACATATCAAATATCATAAAAACAAAACTTTGTAAAGGTAAACAAGTATATTTTCTATAATTCTTCGTATTTTCTAGCAAGTTTTGGTTAGGTTTTGGTCGTAGCGATGTTTTCGAAAACTTCGTCATGAGTGAAGAACATAATGAACATGAATTAAGTGCAAAAAGTCTGTATCACAGAAACCAAAACACCAGAATAAAAGTCTTTTTAGCATATATTTGAATGTATGTACAAGTTCAGTTCCAAAGTAGGATGTTGTTTACTCTTTTTTTTTTAAATTATTTACTGACAAAGACGCTGGCTTGCTAACATCGTCTGTGAATAGACAGAATCACCACTGCTAAAATGAAAGCAGTTGCCTAAAAGTTTTTGTTTCAATGTGATTGGTTTTTATCAACCTCTGAAATTATACTAAAACAATTAGTCACCTCAGTCTCGGTGACTATCGGTGTATTTACCTCGCCGCTTCGCGGCTCGGTAAATATTCACCGATAGTCACCTCGACTTCGGTGACTAATTGTTAAATAGTGGCTTATTGTACACATGACCACAATGTCATATCATTTACCCCCCTTTTCATTAAGCTTTTAATCATATGTACCGGTAGTACAGTAATCACTCATCACATCTCTAAAATGTTCTCAAATCACTTACTGAGAATTATTTAGACCAATACTACTGGGACACTTGATGACTTGACAAGGGTGGTACAGTAATAACAGAGGTGACATTGTGAATGGTCTTTAAGGGAAAAAATCATTAGCTATAGGTACTAGATACTGTAGTATCAGAGCAAGTTGGATCCTCTACAAACAATGACTTTTACACTCACCTCCATTTTTATGCTCACTGTCCGCTACTACTGTATTCTCATTACCTCTAGCCATTCAAGTTACGTCCAACTACAAGTTAAGTTGATATCAGGCAATCCACTGCTGTTTAGTCCAAGATGATACTTTTCAAATTGATTTTTCTGCCCAAGACAGAAAACTCAACTTAATAAGCACCCCCCTGGATAAAAAAATTTGAAAGAATAGCCACACAGCTTGACCAGTTTTTGAGCTGAATGAGCAGCAACCCACCAGAAAATCAATAGTTAACTAAGGGACCGGTCAAAAAGTAACTGCTAGGGTGGGCCGGAGGGAATATGGATGGGTCATGAAATTATTTTAATCAATTTGGGTGGGCCATTAAGTATTTCTTGTGCAAATGGATGGGCCATGAAACAAATATAGCCAATTTGCACTCATACTATAATTACTATACAATTTTCTTAAAAGTAACATTCAAAACAAAAATAAATTCAAAATATTAAGAAACAAAACTTTATTTATTTAGTTTTCATGATTATCTTACACTGCAGAAGTCAACGAAAACTTTAAATTTCAAAAATATTTTTGAATAAAAAACCCAATTATTCATTGACTTCGGAAAGCAGACACCCGGAAAATCAATAGTTAATTACGTTCGATGAACAGCAGCCCACCAGGAAAATCAATAGTTTAGTTCGATGAAAAGCAGCACACCAGGAAAATCAACCATTCTCTGTCACACATGCGAGATGTTAAACTAAATTGAATATAACTAAAAAACCAGTGGGGGTGTTGTGGTCGGGGTCTGAGAGGTGGAACATTTTTCCCGGAGGCTTGTGGTTAAGTTGAGGGCCACCGGGGGGTTGTGGGTTAGGGTTGCCGGGGGGTTGTGGTTAGGTTTAGGGTAAGGTTCGGAGGTTAGGGTTAGGGTTGGGGTGTGGGGATTGGGAATTAGTTTTTAAAATTAACGATTATTGGTAATTCTAGGCATTTCACAGTTACTGATTATTGGTCATTCTAGGTAGGATATGCTGTATATATATATATATATATATATATATATATATATATATATATATATATATATATATATATATATATATATATATATATACACGTCTAGGGTGTCACGCGGTAAGAATAATTTGGGCACTGGTGAATAGCTTTGAAGAAAACTTAGATAAATTCCATATTTTGCGAAACAAAATGGTTTCAAATGGTTTCGTTTTAAACGGAAAGAAGCAAAACAACGAATAAAAGAAGGATACAAACAGCCGGTTTAATATATGTTGAAGAGAAACCAGAAAACCTGAAGAAACAAAACGCCATATGGTAAACAAAAACTCGATCTGAAATTGAGTGACCTGTGACCACAAACACTGCAATTCAGAATCTGAATTGCAGTGTTTGTGGTCACAGGTCACTCAGTGGTCTCAAAATCATTTTAAAGTTGACGGTAGGGCATCTGTATTTATTTATTTTGCTGATTGGAATCAGCATTTATTCATTAATATATTCTGTAAACGCCAATAACGGCAAGACGTTTAAATAGAAACCCTTTTAGACACTCGTAAGTTTATACTGTAAACTTAATCTAGCAACTATCATTATTATAAAGTTTTATACCTTGTCCTTAATGTGTTGTTTTCAAGTTTTTGCTTAACCCATTATAAAGCAGTATACAGCTTAATGTTTTCGTGCTTTCCCTTTGCTATTGTGGACGTGAAGTTTTTCATTGACTTAATTGCAAGCACTTCTCATTAATACTCATAGGCTTTGTCCATTTTCTTTTGTCCTGTATTATACAGACTGAAAGGTTGTCTGTTGTTTTTATCTCTTATTATAGATGTAGTTTTTGAGCTGTTAACTTTTAATCCTGCTTTTCCAAAACATAAAAGTAATTCCTTTGAAAACCTCCTAAATGCTAAAAACAATATATTTTTACAACAAGAGTTTAATATGAAATCTGTAAGTTTTGCTTTGATATGTTCAACTTTCATTTTTAGTCATCCTAATAATAAATTCTTTAATTATTATCCTTAGGAATATCATTTGTTTGTGCTTATTTTAATTGGAAGGTGGGGTGGGTGGGTTGGGTGGGGGTGTATTTCAAAAAGCATATAAAAGCGGGCGAGGGGTTGTTACATTTATGTATTTCTAGTTAGTTAAGTAAATAAGTAATTTACTCTAGAAAACGATTCTTTGGAGATAAAAATCTTTGACCACGAGGTTATTAAAACTTCAGTACGCAGATACTACGGGTAAAAGTCCATGGCAAAAAAGTCCTGTACTCACGAAGTGGGTTTTACATTTCTCGATTTTGCCGACACATTTGTTTATAGAAAAAGATGGCTAAAATTTTCGCAACTATACGCATTGTTGAAATACATCGGGTATGTTGTTAGAAATTTTATAAGCTTTGATTCGGTATATAGTTCAAATTTTAGTGTTATCCGTAACTTTTTCAAATGTTCAAAATGTTCTCACCATTGCTCGTAAAATAAGAATTATATAATGGGAAATGGACTCCTCACAAGTGTTATAAAATGTTGGATTTTGTTTTTAAATACTAAACGCACAGCCCTGAACAAGATATTAAACAAAGGGTACTGCTAAGTGCTATTCATGTCAGAACTTTTAATTTTCTTGCTGAAAAGACTTCTGGCATGAACCTAAGATATTTCTTGAACAAAGGAGTGGAAAAGTTTGCAGATTTCTAGTTGAAGTTGAAAACGTTTTTGGTGCAAATTAGTGTCATACCTTTTGAACATATGAAAAAATATTAAAACTTTTATGGTCAATGGTGAGAACATTTTGAACATTTTAAAAAGTTACAGGTAACACTATGATTTCAACTATATACCGAATGAAAGCTTATAAAATTTCTAACAACATACGTACCCGATGTATTTCAACAATGCGTGGTTCCAAGAATTTTAGCGATCTTATTCTATAAACAAATGTGTTGGCATAATCGAGAAATGTAAAACTCAGCTTCGTGAGTACAGGACTTTTTTGCCACGGACTTTTACCCGTAGTATCCGCGTACTGAAGTTTTAATAACCTCGTGGTCAAATAATTTTATCTCCAAAGAATCGTTTTTTAAAGTAAATTACTTATTTACTTAACTAGAAATACATAAATGCAACAACCCCTCGCCCGCTTTTATATGCCTTTTGAAATACACTCCACCTACCCCACTTTCCAATTAAAATAAGCACAAACAAATGATATTCCTAAGGATAATAATTACAGAATTTATGATTACTTAACTAACTAGAAATACATCAACGCAACAACCCCTCGCCCGCTTTTACATAATTTTCTTCAAATAAGCATCCGGTTAGTTGTTCTTAAAATATTATAACCCCCCCCTGTCTCATGCAGTTCTTACAATAGCTCCTGTCATCGACTGTCAAGATGAAGCAAAAAAACAACAAATCTTTATTCGAAAATATACAAACGGTAAAAACAACTTAAATTGTGTCACGTTCTATAGTCGTACGACTGCATGGCATTCTCAGTGAGACACAGCAAAAGCAAACGATATTAATTGCAATTGATATGCTCCCTTTGCACGGCGCTTTTAATTTCTTCCCATACCTTTTCTTTAACAGAGCTACCGCGGCTTACCGCCGATATGTAATTCACTGATGTCAACGAGAAACCTGCGATGGTGGACTTCGCTGGCTCTTCTAACAACCCAGGTAAATAAGAAAATTTGTCGACGTCCGACAATCCGTGTTTTAGTCGATCGAACTCGCAAACGAATCCCAGAACTCCTGCCACTCGCAGATTTTCCCACTGAATTTTCGTATCTCCAACTTCGGGAGTTTTGCTCTCACTACTCGCACTCACTCGCACTCGTTGTGTTGTGTCCAGGGTTGCTAGACTGCTGCGCATGCTCAAGGCCAAAAACCATTTGAAAAAAAGCCAAAATAGGCCAAATAATTACGATTGAGAAAAAGCCAAAAAAAGCCAAACTTACTCAATGTTTTGGTAATTAAGCCAAAAAAAAGCCAAATATTCTGCGAGGTTTATTATTTCCATATACTAAACTTTGTACAATATATAATATAACCATCTAAAATTTAGATTCTAAATTATATACATATTACATTTACATATTACTTTAATTAAAAAGTCTTCAATTATCTGTAACAAAACGCAAATATAAGTGTCATGACTCATGAACTGATTTAATTCAAACGTTCAAAAACAAATGTTCTTCCTATGTTCACGCAACTATATAGTCAATTTACCAAATTCGATTGGTTAAAAATTATGCATCCTGATTGGCCAGAAATAAAACTGGATGATCCTCTTTCTCAAGCAAGCTCGTGCAACAATTCTTAACTTCGTACACACGTATTTTTAGAAACTTCCTTTGAATAATTTAAAAAGCCAAAAAAAGGCCAAAAGGCCAAAACTTTTTTCCCAAGCCAATCAAGGGGAAAAAAAGCCAAATTCGAGATATTTGGCTTCGAAAAAGCCAATCTAGCAACCCTGGTTGTGTCACTTGTGTGGCCGTTGTGGATTCGTCATGGCCAGAAATCGAGGACAGCCAGCGGCAGTGGCCTGTGGGCTCAGATTTAGATGGAAATATTAATTTAAAGATTCGGATGGCTATATAACGATCATTTCGGCTATAAACAGAAGTCTATAACAATAAATTAAAGTAGAATTATTCCATAAAATGTCTTTTATTGAGCCATTTCTTACCCAAATATCAAATTACAAAAGGTTTAATCGTCTAGACAAGCCTGTACACTCAAACTCACAATAATTGCCGCATAAATTTCGTTATTATTTCTGAATCCAGTCTAAACATTGTAAACAATACAGCGGTAAAGATCATGGGAACCCCTAGCAACAGTGCTTTATAATGGCGGACAAGAACCTAAAGTTATCAAGCAAAATTTGGATTGTTTACGCTAACTTTGGTAATCATCTTGGTGTTTGATGGATTAAATTTCAGCTCTAAAACTGTATATTTCAAGCCATTCGGGAACCTGTTCTTAGATGTAGAAATGTTTTTAAAAGTTTGGCAAAACAAAGTATCGTTCTCGATCAATGTATTCTGACGTGCACATGTGAGACAAACCGACCATATCTAGGCAAAATCGTCGCTGAGAAAAGCGCACTTCAACAAATCGTAAGGGATTTAACAGACGCCAATAGACAGAGGTAAGAGATAAAATAAGCGTCTAGGGAACTCGTTTAGGCTAGACGAGTTGTTACAAAATTTGCTGTGGTTAATACTTGCATAATTTGCCGATGTCTTAGACGTACACATGTTGGAATTTTCAATCGCATGTACTTGAAAATGTATATTATCAATTTTCCCCTATCAAATCTATTACAATCCGCCATCTTGAATTTAGTTTTTGTGAACCTTACGCGCATGCTTGTCCGTCTGATTCCGCCATAGTGTCCTCGATTTCTCGCCATGTCTCGGTTGTTAAAGAGTGACTTGAACTTTGATCAAGATTCGCCTCAGGTGTTCGTGTCGGCGATGATGACAGACCTTGACCTTTGATCAGCGCTTCATTTATCTCGACTGATGCTCTGTGTAACTCGGCGATCACGTTGTCCGATTCTTCGATTTCGCGTTCTATTTGCTCTTCAACACCTTCATTTTCGGATGCGCTCATGATTTCCATTATTTGTTCGTCAAGTTCCTTCAAGAGTTTGATCTTATCGTTCAAAGTAATTTGATTCTGTTTCAGCCAAGTTTTGTCTTTCTCGGGGCTTGCGCTTCGTACTGTTTCTTAGATCTTTGCCACAAGTTTTCTCGCCGATCCTCTGTCTCCTCTTATTCTCTTTTTCTTCGCTAGTTCGTCCATTGCATCGCAAAAGACTAATAAGACTGATATCCAGATGACCACGTAGGGGCCTAGCCGTCTGACGTCCAAAAATTCCCCAATTGCGCTGCCATGTTTGGCCTATATATAGAGTTCACTGCGTACGATTCCGCGGGCTCCAAAACTCGTCCGGGCACCGCAATTTGTTGCATTATAAAAGTATAGAGTGTTGTAATTGCAGTGCATTAATTACTACTTATAAGACAACTTGATATTAAAATGAGGAATTTAAATAACGTAACTGATTTAAATAACAGTATTAACGTAACATAACATAATTTAAAAAAATTTTAAATAACAAGTATATAATAATTCATTATATATTTTTGAAGGCGGTCCTATTTAACTGGGGCTGTGCTCTGTTGGATCGCCTTTCACCTTGTAAATATTCTTTGCTTTGTGATTAAGTTATTAAATTGAAAAATATTAAATTAAGATTAATTTGCGTTTCAAGCCAAACGCGAAGTACCCAGGGTGCCAGATGTTCTTCCACGCTGACTCGTAGGGATAACGGGGGCACGCGAAGGATCGAGGAGGTATATAAAAGGGGGGTACCCCCTCGATCCTTCGCGTGCCCGCGTTATCCCTACGAGCGTGAAAGAACCTCTGGCACCCAGTGTAAATGTGAAGTAAACACTACTCTATTCCTGAATCACTGCAAAATTTACTCTGCATCATGAAAAGTTTTATAAAACAAGGGCTAATTTCTTTATTCCAATATTTCCAGCATTTTAGATTACTCGTACTCTACTGATTACTTCAAACTGCTCTCTTCGTAATTCCAGAATTTAAAATTGTTGCAGGTGTACCGGGAAAGAAAAGAGTGTATGTCCAATATCTCAGCACGGTTTTACGTTTTGTAAAGTCCACGTTTATGAGTTTGGGTTAGGTTTAAGCGCGTTTGATTTTAGCCGTTTGTCAAAATAAAACAGATTTAATTCTTTGAAAAAAGATTTAATTTTCGTTTTATAAACACTTAAAATTTTTCCAAATCTGATCCAAATTTGATAATAAATTCTCGGTATAAAAATTTTAATTTTGTAAGAACAGTTGTAAAGTGCTTGCAGGATTACTTCAGGATGTAGATATTATTATAACCGGGTTTATGATACAGTCCTGCAATTCAATACGTAACAGCCATGCGTTGTCTTAACTCTACTCTTTATTCAAACAAGCAGGATTAAGCAAAACAAGGATAGGACCACAATAAAAATACTTATACACTTTATCTAAACAACGCTCTCTTTTTCCACTATAATAATTTGCTTTCGCTCTAAAGCTGAAACAAAAGTCGTTCTTGATAATCCAAGGTAGTCCGCCCTAGTCAACGTAGAACCGGCAGATCTGTCGTTTTCTCGTGACGTCATGCATTGACCAATCACCATAATAACGGCTGCAGTTATTGCACAGACAGACGCCACGTAAAGAACGTTTCGAAAGTCACCGGTGACGTCATACAGGAACCCTAAAGTAAAAACATTTTAAAGACTTATTAGCCAAGTTCATGATAGTATTTGCGGAGAAGTGTTCACGCAAACAGTTTGAATTTTCTGATTTGTACAAACGCAGTATTGTAACACAACTCGTCAGGATTAAAACAAGACGTTCCTATGTTCGTCTGTTTGCGCTTAGGGAAACTTTAGCTAAGTACTGTTTAAGGTTTCGATTATTGTCAATGTATCATTACCCATGGCTGGAGGTCCTGAAAGACAACCAAACCCCGCGGTGAATGTTAGAAAAGAATAAGCGTTATCGGCTTGCTCTGCAGAGGTCACCTCTATTACCGTAAGTAGTAGGATCACCCAAAACATCCCATCAAGACTCCCAATGACCCCCATATATAACGTTAGCAGCGGCAACGATTGAGTCTGGGAGCATAATCCACTCGATATGCCAAATACCACAGTTATCATTGGTAGACTGTACTTCACTTTTCTGTACCGCATAGCAATGTCCCCAATACGACCAATTACAATTCGACCAACGAGAGAAGATAAATTGTAGATTATTACCAACCATTTTGATTTAGAAAGCGGATATCCCAAGGTTTTGGCATACTGGATCTACAAAAATAGATTTTTACGCGGAAAAAATTGGTTAAACAAACTAAGCCGAAACAGCAAAATCCAAAATCCCATAACACCAGTCCAGTCCAGTCCCCGCGTCCTGGCCAGTCGAGTCGAGTCGAGTCGAGTCGAGTCCAGTCCATGCAGTCCAAGTCCAACTAAGCCAAGCCATTTCATTCCATTTCATTTCATCCCATTTCATTCCATTTCATTTCATTCTATTTCATTTCATTCCATTTCATTTCATTTCATTCCACTCTCTATATGTAATCAGTATTATAATGGCCCGTTTACATGGGGATTTTCGATGCGACAAATATCGCCAATTTCTGATTTAGTTGCATGCATGTTAAGTAGAAAAACAGTCAACGGATTGTGCCGTGGTGCATGGTTTCATCTTCGAATTCCCCACCAGTTTTCTGCTTGTTCGTAATTGACTTACTCCCAATTGAACCAGAAATTGGCGATGATACATCGCATCAAAAATCGCACGTGTAAACGGACCTTGCAAAAAGAGGATCTACAGTAATATCTCACTATAAATATGGGTGGAACCACAGAAATTGCTAGGAATAACACGATTCCTATCAAAAGCGATAAGAACTCCTTATTTCGAAGAAATTCAAATGTCGCTTTAATTTTTCCAGACATTTCTATCGCGGCTTCGCTATTATGTTCGTTATCCAACATATCAGATGCTTGCTCCCGTATTGCAGGACTATGATAAACCAAAGCAAAAGGAACAAACACTATTCCAAGCGACGAAAGGGAGTACATAGTCACTTTCCAGCCGACAGCGTCGATAATGATTGGTATGATATAATTAAATAACATCGCCCCAGAAGCGATCGAAGCGCAACGGAAACCCGTGGCCAAGCCAAGGTACCTCTCGAAATATTCCGGCAATGTCAGAATAGTTACGCAATCCATGATTCCACAAGTCATTCCAAATGGTATAGAGTATGTAATAAATAAATAGTTAAGACTGGGCATGAATGGCGTTGAAAGGAAAGATAAAACTACCAAACAGGAGGCGCACAGAACGACAATTTGCATTCCAAATCGGCGACGTAAGAAAACGGTTAGTGGATAACTGATGCAAAGGACAAAGAACATGGTCGAACCAATCCAACCTAAATCACAAGAAAAAACTCTATATAAATAATGTTAAAATTGTTTTCGTACTTGAAATGCAGATCACGTTTATTAAAGACATTTATATATTAAGTTTTTAAAGGTGCATTACACTCCGTTCTGCGCGACGAAACTAATGTTTACATCTCTATTTGGAAAAAATATACTGATACCTCATTCAAGATTGTAAGCTTTTCTTGTTTCCTCTTCATTACTTGTATATACTTGAAACGAAACACTTTTAGCGGAAATAGAAGAAATCCTCACCGAATCACTTGTTGCTCCGAACGGTTTACACTGCAGAGCAAAGTACTTCATGTAAGAATGTTTTGTTTGTGAGGCTCACAAAAACAAGATGGCGGATCAAGCGCAGAACGGAGTGTAATGCACCTTTAAAAATTAATCATTCATAAAGAAAATTCTAAAGAAATATAAATTTAATCAGTATTTAGAAATTTAAAGAAGATTATATACTGTCAAATTTAGCAAACTTTTCAACCTGCTCATACCCTGGGAGCAGAGCACCTGCTTGGTTGTATTTAAAAATCATAGGAAGCATACTAACGAAGGTTAGTTGAATATAGTACATCTAAATCATTGCTAAACGTTTTATTCAACATTTCAACTGTTTCAATATTAACCCTTGGCGCCCGATCTCGAGAACTCTCCCCTTGACGAATAAAATCGTCTGGCGTTAGCCAGAGTAAAATACTAAAGACTGCATCGTTTTAAAAGATACAGGCGCGAAAGTTAACTTTTTTTTTACTTTGCATTTTAATTGGAGTATTGTTTGTGTGTAGTCACATGCGAAAAACTTGTGCCGTGTAACCTGGTAATGTTTACATTTTAGACATTACTAGGGGTCACGTGTCATTTTAGAGATTGCCTCATCTGAACGTGGAACATCCATACTAAATTATGCATGTTACCGTTAACAGCATGACAAGTCCTTGTACATTTTCACGCTATTTATCTCAATATATTGAAAAGAACTTCCATCCCAAGCGTGTCATTAATGAATCATCAATAGTATTATACTATAGCTATTACCTATATTATGAAATGGATGTTTTCCACCAATCACCAGTTACATAGTCAGAAATTTTAAGAGGTGATAAATTTATTTCCCTTTTAATTCAAATCGCAACTTCATCGCCGTAGTCGTAGAGATATTTTCGTCGATATATTGGAGATTCTCCCTCAATATCAATCCAGGGCCGTCGCGAAGGGGGTTGAGCAGGGGGTGGGTGGGTGGGTGGGGGGGTGAGCATTAATTTTGCCGATAAATGGGCGTGGTCATTGGGTTTTGTCATTCAAAAGTAATAAACCCACAATGTTCTTGGACATGTCATTAGATGACATGAAAATTGCCGGTCTTATTTTAAAACGACCAAACTGCCAGAAAATCCGACTGACTTACAGGAAAGATTGAACTATAGTTATATTGGCTTCAAGGGAGTCAATGAAGACTGTGGGGCTCCACTACTACAAAAGAATAGCCTACTCTGACTACTCTTTCTATAGTTTTGACCTCGTTTAAGTTTCAATCAGTTCTTCAAAAAATACGGTCTAACATAGTAATATAATTACTGCTGAACCATGGAATGTTAATTGTTAAGGTCTAACGTTTAGAGCGAAGGGCCTTCACTCGAAGCGTTAGTCATCTACGACTACATTCCATGTTCTAGAAAACAAAATGGCGGCACATTTCATTATCGACGAAAGAGAACGAGACACTGTTTACGAGAAGAAAGCGATACCCTGGATAAAAGCAAGTAGCAACGATAATCTTTAAGGTAGCAAAAAGTGTATTTATAACTATAGTTCCTCACACCTCAGTTCCTCTGCTGTATATCTCGTGATTACGGTGCTTCCGAATGGTAATTTGCAGTCTTGCCGAAAAAAAATTGCCGACAAACGACAGCAGTTTTACTGGGGGGGTCACACGGCCATCTATTGCAGTGTTTAAGGGAAGAATATGACTGAACGCCTATTTCTCAAACTCATTAATAATTCATGAGCTAATTATCCAATAATAAAGACCCATCTAGTCACGGGATTGCATTTGGATAACTAAGTCAAACACGGTGTCTCAGAACACTACAATACATTTGATCGGCATACGTAATTAGGATATTTGAGGAAGATCACTAGTGATCTTCCTCAAATATCCTAATTACCTATGCAAACTATACTTGTGTTCATTTGAGAAGCTATTTAAACAACTCGAGCTCGTGTCCCACCGGGATATCCAAACACTCGAAAACAATTAACAAAAACACTCGGCCTTCGGCCTCGTGTTTTCATACATTGTTTTCTCGTGTTTGGATATCCCGGTGAAACACTCGCTCTCGTTGTTCAAATATTACTTCAAAGCCAACTTTATACGTTAACTATTAAGAAAGTGTTATTTCCTTGTCCTCAAATGATTAGGATTTTCCTCTATTAAACGTCCGGACGGTAATGCTATCTACGCAGCCGTAGGGCTCTCGGAGATGGTATACTCCCAGTGGTGTGGTGGCAAGTTTCAGTCTGGGGTGGCCAGATTAGCTTTGGCGCCCCACCCCCTTCCAAAAAAAAGACATTACTATATTTGATAAATGATCACAATTTGTTTTAAAATAACTTAAGTAGCAATATATAATATTACAACAAACAACGCGTTCTCTCAAAGGCGACGCCAACGCGGGCGCTGCGGTAGCGCCAAACCAGGGGGGTCCGGGGGCATGCTTCCCTGGAAAATTTTGAAATCTAGAGTCTCTGATATGCCATTTCCTGCATTTTGGAGTGAGATTTTACAGAATTCTGAAGATTATAAAACTCTTAGAAAACACAAAAGATCATACATTTCAGGTCTTTATATCCCCCCAACTTTTCTCTAATTTGGACGAATTGGAAAATCGACTTTGGGGAGAACTGGGGGGGGGGGGGGGGACGTGTGGGTTCTCTACGTTAATGCAGCTTCCATCTTTGCGACGAGCTCACTGCTCACATACTTTTAGTACAGCAGCGATGCGGCATTGAGGACTACTTCATGTCCGCTTCGGTGTAGATGTTTCTAATCGTACGATCTAATTCCGGCAAAAGCACAGATTCTAAATATGAATTTGAATTTTGTTAAGTTTTGGCGCGCCTGCCGCAACCCCAGCTGGACCTTCCCCCCCCTCCCCCCCTCCCCCCTGCCATGGAACGAGTGATAGGCCGAGTATTAGAATGCTTCGCATTTCCGCACTTTTGACGAAAAAAATGTAAAAAGTTACTAGAAAATATTACTTTCTTGGTATATCACTGCCGTATTACAAGAAATAGTTATGAAATAGATTAGTAAAATTGGGTCTTAGACATTCTTGGACAAAATTAGTTGTAACAGTGAACCCCCCGCCCCCCGATTCAATGTTGTTATATTAAACGTTTCGCCAACATTGATTTTGGGAGAAAGGACGTTACAACATTGATTTTGGGAGAAAGGACGTTACAACATTGATTTTGGGAGAAAGGACGTTACAACATTGATTTGGGGGGCGGGGGTGTTACAATATTATTGTCCAAGATTGTAGGAAATTGATTTGGCTTAATTTTATACCCATATAGACCTTTATTAATTAGTAGCAAGTGATTTTCCAGGCAGAAACCGTAATCGTAAGATTAATATAAGAGCCCACGATAAATATACGAGAAGAAACAATTCATAATCAAAATATATTTACTAAAGTTTCGTTGCGTTCGTGCAACACCTTCAGAGTGAGAAATATTACAAAGTTGGCAAAAAGATATCTAAAGTATTTATATTTTGAATATATTAAGCAATAAACCAATGAAAAGCTTATCAGATGACAAGTTAAAGAAAGAAAAAAAAATGGTGAGAAGACGATAGATAAAACATAATGATAGTGAAACAGAATATAAAACTGAGGCAAAATAACAAGAAAATAAGACAAAATATTAAAACAATGAAAGTGATGTAGAGTTTAGAAATTAGCAAGCTTTCAATGCTGCAGAGCATTATATATCGACCAAACTCGCCGCCATCTTCACACGCGAATCTCAGAACACATGACTAAGATCATGTCATGATACATTATCTGATTCTGGGCGGCATCCTATATTCTCAAGTCTCATGTATTTTACTCTGGCTAAGGCCAGACGATTTTACTCGTCAACCGACGGAACTATTAAAGTAGTTTGTCCCACAAAAATCTAGTTTAATTTTTCATGTTGTAAAAAACTATAATAATAATAATAATAATAATAATAATAATAATAATAATAATAATAATAATAATAATAAATAATAATAAATAATAATAAATAATAATAATAATAATTTAAACATAATAATTAAAACAATCTTCTTTACAGCATACTATTTACAATTTTACCCAACTTTAAAATTATGTAGACTAACTGTTATATTATAGATAAAAATAAATTATAATTACACTATTACATTTTAAAAATGAATAAAAAAAAAATAATTAAAAATTTACGTATAAGATAATCGACTTCCTACAATACTAAGTTCAATACCAGAGTAATCATGAACTTTGGCAATGAAAGTGGTCTTTCTGAAGTGGCCCTAAACTCGCTTGGATGGATATGTCTAAATGAGCGAAGGGTGCGACAGAAGGCCACACTAATGTTCAAAGTACTAAAAAGGAAGGGTCAAAAAATTTAATAGACCTTTTCGAAAATTCTGATACAACCAATTCATACAATATTAGGGGTTTGAACTCTAAGTTGCATATTCCCAAACCCAGAACTAATTTCTTGAAAAAAAGTTTTAGCTATTCCGGTGCTTTCCTATGGAACAGTTTGCCACAAGATATTAGGGAATGTGAATCACTGACTACTTTTCAGCCTAAAATTCGTCCCACCAGCATAGTAGTATAGTATGTAAATATTTCATAACTTTCGTAACTTATTGCCATTTGTATATATTGTTATTTATATTTAATATGTAATTTTTTATTTATAATATATTTAATTGTAATACACGCCCCTCATGGAAATCAGCATTAAGCTGTTGGGGCTAGCGTGGGTAAGTAAAGTTTTATCATATCTGAGGCTAAGGGCATCACGAAACTCGCCCTTGTTTAAGTTGAAACCCTGATCCTTCAATGGTAGTGTAGTTAACCACGACGATGAACCTTTTTCGTTGAGTAAATCCATTACTCGTTGCTTCGTTGTTGGCAGGCTTTCTCTGACTTGTGTAGCCACACTCTCATGGTATTGATTCTTCTGTCGACGCAGATTTGATTTTATGTCTTGTAGCTGTGGCTTTCTGTATGCTTCTGTCGGGTCAATAATCATCTCTTTCAGAGGTTCAGCAATCTTCTTAGACGTATCAAATTGAATGTTTGCAGATTCAGTTGGATTCACAATGTTTAGTCCCTCATAGCGTGTCGGTAAGGAGAGTAATTTCCTTTCTTCGAGAGAACATTGTCCTCTGCCACATCTTCTATTGGCTGGAATAATTTGCCAACGTCTTCAACTGTTCGCATAATATATTGCCATTTTCTCACGATAACATGAGAAAAGGCAGCATACGCTGCGTGTGGGTACATTTCGGCTATCTTAGCAAGAGCTAAAATTTCTTCTTCCCATTCTTCTACTTTCTTCGTTACATGTTCCTCCACAAAGGTAGTTGTGCCGGGAGCTGCGCCGAGTATCTCCTCACCTTTTCTGTGGCCTCTTCACTAAGTTCCGGTTTAACTACCAGTGTGGTTTTACTGGCATTCGGAAAGTATCCAAATCCTGGATCCACAGCTGTGAGGTTTTCCCACCAACTGTTTAGTGCTCGCAGTCTTCCTGCTGCAGTAGAGTCGTCTGCAAACCACATGTACACCTACTTTGCGTCTGGTTCTTCTCGTCTTAATCTTGTGATCAACGGAGTAATAGCTAGAGCATACATGGCCATCGCTAATGGGTCACCTTGTGTGATGCCTTCCATAGATGAGATTTCTCCTCCACCAGTAACGAACAGTCTAATTGGTTTCGTATAGGTGTTGTTGAGAACAGTGGACATAGCAGGACATATCACTTTGATGTTATGGAAAGCAGCTTCACGGTTTATGGTATTAAAAGCATTTGTGACATCTACCAATAGTACAGCTTCGGTTTCTTCCAGAGCTTCAATTTCCTTCATTGCATGAATAGCAGCTTCACACCCTGCTTCGTGCCCAGCACATGTCTCAAGGCACCCCGCAGCTGATTTGATATCTTCACCGATTACTTTAAGGATAGATTTTGCTATTATCCTTCTAGGAACTTCTCCAATCCCAATTGGTCGTACTCCTGGATCTTTATCCAGTGGGATTAAGCGACATGCAACGAATGCTGATATTCCATCGGGATGAGTGGGTGTTGTACACAAACGTCGTGCCACTCCAGCCATAGCATTACACAGATCCACAGAAGCGCTTTTAAACGATGAACAGAACCGTCGCCACGCATAGGCATCTACCCCTGATGGACCAGCAGTACCCTGTGTCATATTCCCTGCTTGCTTGATGCTATCTCCAGTTATCCTTTCGAAAATGATAGGATCATGGTGGATTTCGTCGCTTTCTGGTTCTGGGAGAAGCGTTTCTGGTGGTGGAATCTTCCCATGGGTATCAGTTCATCAATAGATAGAAGACCTCCTCTTTCGGCGTTAGAAATTAACCGAACGGCTTGACGAACTTTCCCCTGTATCATGAGGCGGCTAAAACCTCGAGCAATCTTCTCCAACTCAACAGTTCTATATGTGTTTGATATGAGATGTTTTTGAATACATTTCCCTTCATGAAGAAGCGCTTCAACATTCCCTTGTAACCAAAGCTTCATCCTTTCCAAATGAATGACATACTCCTTTGTCTTATACTTTTGGCATGTGGTTTTCGTAACAATATACACTGCATGACCGAGCAGGCTTTTAAGGCAACGCGTTCGAGTGCATTAGCATCTGCATACGTTTGATATAACCGTGCCAACTCTTGTACGAAACATTTACCACCTTTTCCAGACGGTATCAAGAAAACATTGCGCTTCCAATGAACAATCTCTTCATATGCTCAATCTATCCTTTGACAGAAGACACTTTCATGTACTTCATCCCATCGAAAATCGCTCTCATCGGGTAAAGAACTGCTCTCATTATTATTCAATTCTCCAAAGTGTCCTTCACTCTCGATATTAGGAATATCCTGCAATTGTTCTGTTTCTATTGATGCAGAAAAAGTACTGCTATTTGCATTTTCAGTTATGCAAATCTCGTCTGAATTCTCCACGATCGCTATTTCGAGGTCGTCAGACTTGCCATTTTCTCGGGAGGCAATATTTTCTTGTTGAACTTGCTCTTCAATTCCACTCGAAGATGATCCCCCAATATCTCTCCAATTTTTCTCATAGTAAGCTGCTCTGTCCCGTAAATTCTGAGCTGTTAACCCCAACATTGCATACCCTTTTTCTTCCCACAATCGTTTCATAATCTCCATATAGCCAGTTCTTCCACGACTGGACATACCATCACAGTTACTTTTGTATTGTATAATAATAATAATAATAATAATAATAATAATAATAATAATAATAATAATAATAATAATAATAAATAACAATAATAATAATAATAATAATAATAATAATTAATAATAATAATAATAATAATAATAATAATAATAATAATAATTAATAATAATAATAATAATAAATAACAATAATAATAATAATAAATAATAATAATAATAATAAAAAATAATAATAAATAATGGAAACTTTATTAAATGTTTTTCTTTTCTACATATACAATTATAAATCTCGCTTATTAAGGTAATTTACAATTGGCTACTTGAATAACAACTAATAATATATAATAACAACTAATGACTATATAATAAAACATGCAAATTTTTTATTTATAATAATAATAATAATAATAATAATAATAATAATAATAATAATAATAATAAATAATAATAGTAATAAGTATAGGTAATCATATGATAGCGAGTGCAATTAATGATTTTACACTACGAGTGGTATTTGAAAATTGATCCAAAATTGCACGAGCCGTAGGCGAGTGCAATTTGGCTCAATTTTCAAATATCACGAGTAGTGTAAAATCATTAATTGCATGAGCAAAATCATATGATTACTTGTTTATTATATGCATGACAAAATTACGATATCTATCTTAATTACAGTCAAAAAATTTTGTCTTAATTTGAATGTTTATTGGCCATACAACCACAGACAATCTTAAAACGTTATTCAGAGCAGTGAATTAATTTTTCTTTCTGGCAACTAACTATAAGTAATCACAAACTTCAAAACCAATTTACAATTACCTGAAGTGTCAATCCTTGTCGTACGTTTCGTAGTAATTCGCGCGTTTGAAAACATCTTGTTTCGTTACAACTGGACAACAAACAGTTTCACTTATGGTGAGCAGATGTTACCTGTATTGATCTTCAAATATTTACATGAAATATTCAGTTGAAAGTGTTCCACAAGTCGTTGGAAAAGTCAAAATCTTTCAATTTGAAAATACGCCGCCATTTTGAATTTTATTTTTTACCACTGTTACCATGGTAACATTAATTTGCACTCCGGAGAGTGCAATTAATGGGGGTAATAGAACGACGAGGAGTGCTATTAATGCCAAAATCATACGAGTGATTACAAAATCGACCGACCGCGAAGCGGGAGGTTGATTTGTTAATCACGAGTATGATTTGGCATTAATAGCACGACTCAATTCGTTCTATTACCCGTTAATTATATATCCTTCTGTAATCTTGTTTTTGACAGCAAATACTTCATAGTAGCCCAACTTTTGGGTTTTAGACCTAGGCCTCTGAACATGGCCCGCAAAAAATGCAAATTTCAGGCGGCCATTTCTTTTAATATATGGAGACTCGGCGAGGAGTTTTTTTAATAATAAAGTGAATTTATGAGAAGTTCATACAATTATATGTGAGGTAAAATCGGGAGTTATTGATAAAGAATGACAAGAACCAAAAATGTGAGTAATTTAGTGCTGTTTGTCTTTACTTTATAGCATGTTTATACGCATGTATTTATAAACACACTCATGCAGTTTAAGTTTACTGTATTTCACCGAGTGTTGCTACTTTACTGACTAAAATATTTAAGAAATACCCGAGTGCCAATCTGGGTAATAATTTGTTTTTAATTTGTTGGGGACACGACACTTTTCAAAACGTATACAAAAAAATACAAATTTAAATTCTATATTTTAATATTTAAAATCCTCCATTTTTTAATTTTTTGAAAAATCCCAGAAAATCCTACAGCTTAGCTGCCGAACTGTGATTGGACAATTTTGATAGCTAGCTTGATTTCCATTGGCTGAAGCAGGTGTGCGATTACAGCTATAGCAAGAGTGCGATTAATGCTCAAATCGCACTCCTCTAAACCAATGAAATTGCAGTATTTGGGCCTGATTACAGAAGGATATATAATTAACGATATAATTGCACTCCTCTTAGCCAATCAGATTGCAGTAATTTTGTCATGCATATAATAATAATAATAATTATCTGATTCTGGGCGGCATCCTATATTCTCAAGTCTCATGTATTTTACTCTGGCTAAGGCCAGACGATTTTACTCGTCAACCGACGAACTATTAAAGTAGTTTGTCCCACAAAAATCCAGCTTAATTTTTCATGTTGTAAAAAACTATAATAATAATAATAATAATAATAATAATAATAATAATAATAATAATAATAATAAAAGTTGTTTTTTTTTTATAATAAAACTTTATTTCACATTTTATGACTATACTTTACAATAAAAAAAGAGAAGAAGTTAATTACAATATAATACATATAAACTCATGGCAGTCCACAGGAATTTCATACAAAGTTAATAAGAAACCTTAGTTGAAATAATGATAATGATAATAAAAATTAAATTAAAAATGTCAATAAAATCACACTCCGATATAAAGGAAAAGTCATTAGCAGCGTAGCTGGCTCTCCAGCAGACCGAGTTCTAAGTTTTTGTTTTTCACTTGATTGGGGGATTTTCTAGTCCCTCTCATGCATGCAATGGCTGATCTTAATAGAGCGCAGGAGAGGCGGCATCTCACCCATACTAAGGTGACAGCATATTCCCATTTCCACTTGACTGCTAGCATCTCTGCCATTCTCTTGTACGCAACCGTTGTTTCTTTGCTCAGACCACCACTTGTAGAAAAGATCAAAGGTGTAAACGTACCATGCTCTATTTCTCTTACTCTGTCGCCGTATTCTCTTTTTTTCATATTCTCCTGGCTTCTGTATAAAGAACTAATGCTAGTGTTGCGATAACTAGGTGCGTTTGGGTGGAACACCCTTACGTCAAAAAATGCGCTTTGTTGGCGACACCAGAAACCTTTAGCCTTTATATCAGATCTAGCCTCGTCTTGTCGGTTTGCAGACTGCGGATATATGCTAATAATAACCAATTATTGGATGAGGTTTTTGTGAT
Organism: Corallium rubrum; assembly: GCA_964035015.1. Lineage (NCBI taxonomy): Eukaryota > Metazoa > Cnidaria > Anthozoa > Scleralcyonacea > Coralliidae > Corallium > Corallium rubrum. Next base: position 8,908,544 of record OZ035997.1, on the reverse strand, counting down.
ATCTGGAATAATCAAGGTCGAGGTAAGTGTTATCAGCCGAAGCCGAAGGCTTCGGCTGATAACACTTACCGAGACCTTGATTATCCAGATATCACAAAAACCGAATCCAATAATTGTTTTATTATATATTGTATTCAATCTCGATGTTTTTTGGCTTCCCATGGAGTAAGACGAGCGACCATTTTTTCGTAAAAAATTTCAAAACTTTTGCAAGTTGTTCTTTTTCGTTCGGTTCCTGGATTTCTTTTTCTCTAAGATTAGTCATAGAAGAGTTCTTTTGCAACTTTGGTCGATCTTTTTGTGTTTTCAGAGTCTTTGTCTTCAAGTAATTTTTCGATTTCTTCTACAGTCCAAGACGAAAATCGGCAGTCATGTTGTTTTTGCTTGTGTGGAAAGCTACCGCTCGTTAGGAAATCTCGCATTGCGGGCAGATTATTATAGCATAATCTGCTAGCAGATTATTCACTAATCTGTAGGTTGCGCTGATTCCCATAATTAACTGTATGCGCTTAGCCAATGAGAAGACAGGAATTGACTACAATGTATAATAATAATAATAATAATAATAATAATAATAATAATAATAATAATAATAATAATATGTCATAAAGGTGATAGAGAGGCTAATGCAGAATTGGAAGACGAAACTGGAGGTGAATATAGATGGAAGGAAGATGACGAGCAGATGGATACAAATATCATGTGGATTTCTACAAGGTGACAGCTACTCGCCAGTAGGGTTCTGTCTATCAGAAGTGCCAATTGGTATGCTTCTCAGTGAGACAAGAGGATATAGAATGGGACCGCCTGGACATCGTACAGTAAAGCGAACGCACAGCTTATTTGTTGACGATCTGAAAATGTACCAGGAAAGCCACGAGCTATTGAGTGCCGTGAATGAGATGATCGTTAAAGCTAGCGACGACACAGGTGCATGTTACGGAGTTAAGAAATGTGCAGAGATTGTATTCGACCACGGTAAGATGGTGAAAGGTGATGGCATGGAAGTACTGCAAGAAAGGATGAAAACGCTCGACCCGGAAAAAAACGAGCACTACAAATTCCTAGGCATAGAGCAGGCTGAAAAAAACAAGAAAGAGAAAGTTTTGGAAAGAGTTGTACTGGAGATGGAGAAACGAGTGAAAATGTTAACTGAACTAGAACTGTATGACAGGAACATGATAAGAGCAATTAACTGCAGAGTGATACCAGTAGCAGGATACCCCATGAATGTTTGTAAATTCTCCAAAGCAGATTTAAGGGAACTAGATATGACCTTGAAGAAGGAACTGAGGTTGAAGAACATGCTTGGTAGGCAATCCAGTGACGAGAGACTATACATGAAAAGGCAGGTGGGAGGACGAGGATTAAAGAGCCTGAGAGAAGTATATCAGGAAACAAAGGTCAGAATTGCGACTTACATGTCAATGTCAGAGAGTAGATGGATTGCAGTAGTATGGAAGAGAGAGTACGATGATGAGTATTGCTCAGTGAAACGAGAAGCAGAACAGACGTTAGCGGAGTGTGGATTGGAGGTAACCTTTAATGAAAAAGGAGTTACGATGAACGGAGAGAGTATGATTGGCCCCTGGAAAACTGGTTGGAGGAAGCTGAAGGAAGGACTGAAGAAAGGAATGGAAAACAACAAAAAGTCTGAATATATGAAGAAGGAAATGCAAAGCAAGGTCTATAAGGACCAGGAATTGGAATGTAGTGAATGGCTTAAATGTAATCTCGACCCTAAGAAGACTGCAGCGATAGTAAATATGCAAGAACAGATGATCGAGACAAGAAAATGGAAGGGGATGAGAGGACTAAACGTTGAATCGGTATTGTGTAGGTTATGTGGACAGTACGATGAGACTGTCCAACATCTCTTGGCAGGATGCACAGTATTAGCAGGGACAGAGTATGTGAGGAGACATAACAGTGCATTGATGGTGCTAGCGGTGCAATGGGGTAAGCAACATGGGATTATAGAGGAAGGAGCACTGTGGTACCAACAGCGTTGGGTGAAAGGGCATGTTGTAGAGAATGACAAGTTTAAGATGGTGTGGGATTTTGAATATAAACTGAGGAAATATAATAAATCTAGGAGACCAGACCTCACACTGGAGGACAGGGATGGGAAACATATTTGGCTGGTGGACATGGCATGTCCTCAGGAACAAAACATCGAAGCAAAACATCGGGAAAAGTTGAACAAGTACCAGCAGTTAGCGTTTGAAACAAGAGAGAAGCGACTGGGATTCCATGTAGAGATAATACCACTGGTAATAGGATGTCTTGGAGGTGGTATCAAGAAACTACAGCAACAAATCAAGAAGCTGATACCACATGAGAAGGATGCCAGATGGGTCGTGAGAACCATGCAGAAGACAGTGCTCATGGAAAGTGAGACACTACTGCGCAAAGTGCTGAGTAAAGTAGTACAAGAAGATTGATATTTTTGAAGAAACTGTAGTGTTGAATCATATAATCCTAACAAATGTTGGTAGGAGAAGCCAAAGCGCTACTGGCCGTCACTGAGAAAAAAAACGGCTATTCAAAAACATAATAATAATAATAATAATAATAATAATAATAATAATAATAATAACAACACCGTAAAGTTCCCAAAGTAACGACCCCTCGAAAGTAGCGACCCCCCGAAAGTAACGATAAAATTCAGTGTTTGCTAATAAATCCCGAAAGTAACGATACCCCCGAAAGTGGCGACCCCCCGAAAGTTACGATTTCAAACAAAATTCAACATGTTTTTTAACAAGATACGAAATAAATGTATTATATTGTCTCATCTTAAACTTTAATATACACAACTCAAGTTAATTATGAAACGTTAGTATAAAAAGTTATATTGTTCTAATTAATATTTGCAAGTTTATAGGTAACAACAGAAACCTCAAGAAAAACAATTAAGGATGTAGTCGGGATAAATACCGACGGAATACTTTGTTGAGATCGTGTTACAATAAAAAAACAAAAGTCTGATAGTATTTGTCATGATTTACTCCGCCAGATACAATTTTTTACCATCCGAAAGTAATGACCCCCTGAAAGTAGCGACCCCCCCTGAAAGTAACGATATGAATGGCTGCTAAATCTGAAAGTAACGACATCGTTACTTTGGGAACTTTACGGTAATAATAATGGTTTCATGGCAATTCCACAAGGTGGCTCTTACATTACCATGAATAATGTCAATGAATAATGTAACATCTATAATTTTAACTGATAAAAAATATCATTTTTCCACTATTGTTATCTTAATTAGTTGTTAATTAATTTTATTACGATCGACTTTTAACGACATTTGGAAATTATGCTGACGTCAGTAATAATATAATTAAAAATGCTCTAACTCAAGAAGAAATAGTTGTACCGAATCAACATTTTCCAGAAATACTCGTAATAACGATCTACAAAATATATAAACCAACCAGCTTTATAGGTTTAATAATTTAGATTTTAAAATTTTGTGACGTCACAGTGAAAACCACCCATACACGTAGGCTAGTTCAACAGTTTTTCAGCCCACTTTGTCGGGACGAAACGATTACATGAAGATTTTCATGAATTTCATTTCGGCAAACCGGGCTAGCCCGCTTGCCATGTAATCGAAACGTTGAAAAAACATACAATTTATATAGGATGCGGGCTAACCTGGTCCATGTAATCACCCCCTAAGTATGGAAAAACCTGACAATGCTAATTTGACTGAGAATAATAAAGTATTTAATTTTCAACTGAAAACTTGAGCAGAGATATATCTATGCAGATCATAAACACTCATAACGCTCGTACGAGGCAAAAAACTGTAATAACAATGTAAGATGAGGCAGGATGCAAGCTAAGAATGTGCAATTAAAGAGGCACCGTCACGATTTGTACCTGCGCGGACTTTTAGGGTTGTACTTAGATTATAATACAAAAATTATGTCTTACGCTACTGCTTGTGTACTAGAATATATAGGAAATATAAATAATAATATAACATATTAATAATAATAACAATAACAATAACAATAACAACAATAACAATAACAATAACAATAACAATAACAACGACAACGACAACGACAACGACAACGACAACGACAACGACAACGACAACGACAACGACAACGACAACAACAATAACAATAACAATAACCAAAGTCGAAAATTTCGTTCCCTTTGGCGATATGGTTATGCTAATTATATAAATGAATATATAAATGAATATATAAATGAATATCCATATAGCTATATCTATATATCTATATATCTATATATGGAAAATTACGATTACCTACCATACAAAGGAACCATGAACACTAACCCTAATCACAAACCTGGAGGTTTGTGGTATGGAAAATTACGATTACCTCACCACCATACAATGGAACCATGAACCCTAACCCTAATCACAAATCGGGAGGTTTGTGGTATGGAAAATTACGATTACCTCACCACCATACATGGATACACCATACCTCACCACCATACAAGGAACCATGAACCCTAACCCTAATCACAAAACCGTGCGATAAACGTTCTCGATTTGTGATTAGGGTTAGGGTTTATTGTTCCATTGTATGGTGGTGAGGTAATCGTAATTTTCCAAACCACAAACTTCCCCGGTTTGTGATTAGGGTTAGGGTTCATGGTTCCATTGTATGGTGGTGAGGTAATCGTGATTTTCCATACCACAAACTTCCCCGGTTTGTGATTAGGGTTAGGGTTAATGGTTCCATTGTATGGTGGTGAGGTAATCGTGATTTTCCAAACCACAAACTTCCCCGGTTTGTGATTAGGGTTAGGGTTCATGGTTCCATTGTATGGGGGTCAGGTAATCGTAATTTTCCATACCACGACCCCACAGGTCTGATTCACAGTAGAAATTTTAGGCAGCGATTTTTTGTGGGACTTCAGATGATAATATGATCATTTTTTAAACGATAACACGTTTACACATTCGTATTCAAAGTCTAAATTTATATAAATAGTAGTTAGTCCTATTTCCAATGAAGACGTTTATATATTCTGACTCACCGGCTACCTTAGCTCGGTAGCCAGTCGTTTCCATATGGTAGCCGGTCGTTTCCATATGGTAGCCGGTTGGTAGCCGATCAATTTAACAAGGTTTTAACTGGTAGCCGGGTAGACGGTGGTTATGAATACTAATTAATTTAAGTTAAATCTAATTTACATAAGTTTCTAATTACTATTCTGACCCACCGGCTACCTTAGCTCGGTAGCGAGCCCCTTTTTTAAGGCGGCGCTAGGCGGCAATCATTAATATTCAGGCGGCGTTCTCATTAATATTCAGGCGGCGTTCTCATTAATGTTCAGGGCGGCGTTCTCATTAATATTCCCCTGAATATTTTCAGTTAGAATATTTTCGTTCTCATTAGTATTCAGTCCCATATGGCTACGGAAGTAATTAGTGTTCAGTGTGACGCACGGTGTGAGGCACGGTGTGATGCACGGTGTGATGCACGGGGGTAATTAATGCACATAGAGTGGGTGTTATAAACTCTGTGTTGCCGTACAGTCATTTACTTTCATACAGTGTTTCATTCGTTGTTTCTGGAGTTCTCTTGTTCTATCGCTTGTTTGGATTTATTTTCGACGTTTTATTTTCGACGTCTAATCGTATTTTAGGAAACGATATGTTTGGGATTATTTATAACTTTAATTGATGCATGTGTTGTATTTTTTTTTAAAATTGTACAATTTGAATAATCTGAAGTTAATACGTCTTCTTTCTTTGGCAGCAATTGGACGAATCTATATACTCGTTTGAGACTATAGAGAAGGATTGGAACGTTTGTTGAAAGCCGTTTAGAACTGAGACGTGAATAATACTCGACGATCTAGAAACCGTAAATGTGAAGCCTGGGGAAATAAAGTACATGTTGACGAAGTGTCCGTTGTCGAATACCAAAAGCAGTTTCCATTGATAGAGACCATATACATAGACGCCATCGCCACTGAAATCGAGAAATTATGCGAAGAAAACTGTTGTGGTTGTAAGATTGATCGCCCCAGTCAGCGCCAGCATGATTGCCTCATGATGACCGAGGAAGAAAGATGGGAATTGTACTGCAAAGATGCCATTGCATTTGTAAACGATTGATTTGGGACGAGTTTATTGAAGCGATAAGAGTACTAAAGATCAGGCGTCATAAATACGCTCTTGAACGTTTAAGACATTTAGAAAACACATCAGAGTCCATATTGTATGCACTGTGGCAATTTTATAGTAATGCGGAGAATCCAGAAATGAAATGCATTCTAGGATATCTTTCTTATTGGAGAGAAAGTAATAAATGATTTTTTTTTGTATAAATGTTGTGTTTTATCTTAATATGGGTAATAATTGTAGATTTCAAAGCAAACCCTCGTTTATAAGCGAGGAAATCGTAGGAAGATAGAATGAGGAATCACTTCGAGAAGTCATGAAAAGAACGATTTTAAATGTCGAAATATAAAGGCAAAGCGATTTATTACTTTGAAAGCGTTGCTATACGCTTTCTGTTACTAAGTGTGATATTTGCATATTTATCCTCAGCGCACGTGCAGGAGACAAAAGAGAAACTCATTAGGGGCAATTAAGAGAATTAGAGTCATTAGCGTGTATTTTGCATAAGACAGAATTCACAACAATCAGTTTAAAATATTTATTTAGGCTTTGGTTTAAACTTACACATATCAAAACAAATTGCGGTTACATATAAAAAAAGTTTTAGTAAGGTCTGCATCTTAGATTATATTTAGGTGTTTTTATTTTAAAAGTAGCATGATAATCTTTCTTGTCCTCTGATGATAATTGGGACACATCTTCTTTTGTCATGGGTAAATATTTTGATCTAGTCATCATTAGATGGTGTTCATACTCTTCTCTTTCATCCGGAGTCATCTTTGCCAAGTCTTTCTCTGTCGGGTCGCCCAAACTTTCCCAGTTATGAAAGAAATTATGTTTAAGCGTCGGTTGTTCAACGGTAGGAGGCGGTGTTACAAAATAGGTTTTAGGTGTAGCAGGGAAACCCCACGGAAGATCGTCAGTTTCTTGCTTTATCTCCGGTGTCAAATTTGGTGTATTTTTCCAAGGCTGAGTTTGAAGATTAGTCAGAGGTTGAGACTGATTTTGCAGTTGGTTTTGAAACGTCAGAAAACGTCCTAGCTGATTGGAGTAAAGTATGTTCTTTTCTTCAGGTGTTAACTGTGGCGTTTGTACAATATCTTGCATTTTTTGTTCTGTATTGTACATGGCATTAACGATCGGAGGTAATTGATAGGATTGCTTTTGTATGAAACTACCCAGCTGTTGCTGCAGGCTGGAGCTATTTTATCCAGGTAGAACATTGGTCTTGAGGCGATGATCGCCGTCCGTGGTCGGCTTTAGATCAAGCATTAAATAACCATGACGGCGACTTGTGGCTTCCTCGTAACTCTTCATAAATTCATGGACATGACCTGGGTTCACCTGCCGCGCCAAGACAGAAATTTGTTGCTTATCCCTCGGAGACTTAAAGAGCACAATATAGTGTGCGTTGAGGCTGATGTTTCTGGTTTCTTTGCCTTGATGGAAAATGTTCTGAACAATATAGATCACGGAGAGATTCCTGTGATGACTACCTTTAGTAAATAGACTAGCAATACGTTTATCTCCCCCTGATTGAGCCATAAGATCATCGAGGACGATCAGGTTACGTTGAGAGACTTCAAGAAAATTATCAGAGTCAATGTTGGAAGGTATACCCTCATAGAATTCGATGCCTGGTATTGTTTTGATCATTTCTAAATACATGGGCTGCCATTGTCCATAGCACCAAATGATACGTTCAGGAGGAGGATTAATCGTAGTTTTGGCGTTTTCCAGAAGCGTTTTTACCCATACTGTTTTACTACTCTGTGTGCATCCAGCGACAATGCAAGTAAATGGATGCTGCATGACTGTTGCTCCATTGATAACTGGGGAAACATGCCCTGTATTTCTTTCCTGATGGGAATTTTTAATATGGCGTTGAAGATTGCCTCTTGTCGAAAACGTTTTTCCGCAAGTGTTACAGATGTACGACATGTTCACTCTTTGACGTTTAGGAGTAAAATGATTATTTCAAAGAATATTCGGACAATTTATTTCAGTTTCTTTCCCATTTCTCTTTCCTTTTATCTTCCTCTTATCTTCCTTGTATCTTCTTCTTATCTTCCTCTTATCTTCCCTTTATCTTCCCCTTATCTTCCTTATCTTCCTCTTATCTTCCTCTTATCTTCCTCTTATCTTCCTCTTATCTTCCACTTATCTTCCTCTTATCTTCCCTTTATCTTCCCCTTGTCTTCCTCTTATCTTCCTTATCTTCCTCTTATCTTCCTCTTATCTTCCTCTTATCTTCCTCTTATCTTCCTCTTATCTTCCACTTATCTTCCTCTTATCTTCCCTTTATCTTCCCCTTATCTTCCTTATCTTCCTCTTATCTTCCTCTTATCTTCCTCTTATCTTCCTCTTATCTTCCTCTTATCTTCCACTTATCTTCCTCTTATCTTCCCTTTATCTTCCCCTTATCTTCCTTATCTTCCTCTTATCTTCCTCTTATCTTCCTCTTATCTTCCTCTTACCTTCCTCTTATCTTCCTCTTATCTTCCTCTTATCTTCCTCTTATCTTCCTCTTATCTTCCTCTTATCTTCCTCTTATCTTCCTCTTATCTTCCTCTTATCTTCCTCTTATCTTCCTCTTATCTTCCTCTTATCTTCCTCTTATCTTCCCCTTGATTGATTTGATTTAATTATTTTGCCACGAAATGTTTACATAAAAGACAGACTGAACTAAAAAAAAAGTAATAAATTACAAGAATATAAACACGTGGCGAGGGAACCCAGATAGAAACCATAAGGCTTATCGTGGTATGGGTTACCTCGTCAAATTGAACAAATATAGATAAAAATATAGACGGCATGCAGGTTACAAATAAATACGATCAATAGTAGTCAAGAAAATCAAAATAATATAGTACGAGTGAAACTATAATACAATAATGTGAGAAATACATGTAAGGAACTAAAGACAGGAGAAGAAGTACTTTTTTAGCTTAGACTGGAAGGATAATATTGTGGGTGTGTCACGAATCTCGGGACTCAATGAATTAAAAAATTTAGGACCTTGGTACTTTACAGTGAACTGTCTTATCTTAGTTCTACAAAATGGAATATAAAATTGGCCGGTACTCCGTAAATTATGAGTACGGATTTGGGTAATGGATAATATGAAATTGTTGAAACTTTGTGGATGAAGGTTGTTTTTACAAGAAAACATGAACTTACCCAAATTTAAAAGATAAATATCTTTAAATTTGAGTATCATTAGGGCTTTAAATAAAGGTGAAGTGTGTGAATCGAAAGACTCATTACATAAGATTCTGATAACTTTTTTCTGAAGTAATACTAAGCGAGTAAGGTTAGAAGGATACGTTGAACCTCAGATCGTGACACAGTAATTCAAGTAAGGATATATAAGTGCATGGTATAAGATGCGCAAAGCTGGGCGAGAGAGGCAGAAACTTGATTTACAAATGATTCCAATTGATTTTGAAATTTTACTGGCAATATGGGAAATATGAGATTTCCAAGACAAATGTTCATCCAAAATTACTCCCAGAAAAGTTGTTTCTTTGACACGTTCTGATCTATGATTATTTAAACCTAATAGTAAATCCAGTGTCTGCCTCTTTTGGCGCGGAGTGAAAATTATATAATTTGATTTCTTAACATTAATAGACAATTTGTTTGCAAAAAACCATTCGGTTAGATTAATCAACTCGCTATTGATTACAGATATTAGTCTGGACAAATCGGAATGTGAGAAGAACGCATTCGTGTCATCAGCAAATAAGACCAATTCAAGAATTTTCGAAGCGTTACATATATCATTAATATATAACAGAAAAAATAATGGTCCGAGGATTGACCCTTGGGGGACACCACACTTGATATTGTTCGATGAAGAGCAAGTACTATTGAATTCGACATATTGAAGTCTATTAGAAAAATAACTTTTAACCCATTCGAGGGCCAATCCTCGAATACCATAATGCTCAAGTTTTTGGAAAAGAATCTCATGGTCCACAGTATCAAAGGCCTTAGTAAAATCTAGAAATATTCCAATGGTATATATACTTTTTCTCGTCAATTGCTGTTGTTATTTTGTCTAATAAGTGAATTAGAGCGAGTGAAGTAGAATGATTTTTCCTAAAACCGTACTGGTTATCAAACAAAATGTCATGCTCATTTAAATAATGCATAAGGCGATTATACACAACCTTTTCTAAAATTTTAGAAAAGACTGGTAGAACTGAAATTGGCCTGTAATTTGAGAAGACTTTTCACACCTGATTTGAAAATTGGTATAACCCACGCAACTTTCATCAGATCTGGAAAAATGCCAGATTGAATAGAGAGATTAACAATGTGGGTCAAAGGTTCAGAAATGAGAGCGATGGAACCCTTCACAACACACATTGGGATTTTATCGTAACCTGCAGCAGTCCCGGGTCGGAGAGAATTAATAATTTCGGTTATTTCTGGTTGGACTGCGGGTTGAACGAGTAAAGAATTCACAAAATTTCCAGTTAAATAGGAGCTGGAAGCCCGCGAAGTGGCAGGTATATTTTTTGCTAAATTAGGACCTATATTGGTAAAATAGTCGCAAAAGCGATCTGCAATAATATATCTTGATTATTGATATTAAAAACCGACGGCAGTGCCCTGCAACGCTTTTTCTTATTAATTACTTCGTGTAATATTTTCCATGTATTTTTGATATTTGTTTTGGTAGACCCCAGCTTCTCTTCGTAATAGAGACGTTTAGCTATGCGTAATAAATGGTTAAGTTTGTTTCTGTACTTCTTGTACATATTTTCGTTAGAGGAAGTTGGGGTACTGAGGAATTTCTTGTATAACTTATTCTTCTTCCTTATAGATTTTAAAAGACCACCCGATAGCCAGGGCTTATTTGATTTATACTTCGTCGCTTTTATTCGTTTTAAAAGAAAAGAAGTATTATATATATATCCGTGAACTTTGCATGAAAACTGGCATAGGCGCGCTTAGGATCGTCATATCCATCAAGATCGGTCCATTTTATATTTGTAAGACCATCTTGAAATTTCAATACGTTTGTTTCACTCCTATCACAGAAACTGATATAGTTATCGCTGCCAGTGTGACTGTCAGCACACCAGGCGCGGACTGGCAGCAGAAAAGTTACCGGGAAATTATATGAAACGGGCGCCTGGCTGAGCGCAAAGCCTGAATACTCTAATGGTCCCGGCTGCGATGCGCACCTCTGTGTGCCCGGGGCGTTCCGGCCTCTAGGAAATGTTTGAGCCTCTGAAATCGTATTTCCTCGATTTTGAGAGGGGCATTAATAATTTTAAGCACAATTTTATGTATTGTGTATGCCCATATGTTTTTGTGACTATACAATATTTAATAGACAATAATACATCATGTACTATGTACCAACGTGTGTTTTGAAACACACTAAGGTGTGTTATTTTAACACAAAAATAATCAATTACACATCTTGGTGTGTTACAAAACACACCTTGGTGTGTTGGCTAACACACCTATGTGTGTCGAATAACACACCCGGGTATGTTATTCGACACACCTTGACATAACACACTTTGTTATAACACACCTTTGCATGAGGGAGGTGTGTTCATGTAACACACCTTTTCTGAATAACACACCTTAGCATTAACACACCTTTGAAAAAACACACAAGTGGATTACTGTTCCACGATTCAACTATACTCTTAGTCTTACAGTTACATAATTTATTATATACCGGGAAAATTACATAATTAGCTTACATCTTATGAAGAGTGAATAACAAAGAAAAGATAACACAATTAATGCAGAGTCAGTAGTTCAGAAAATACAAATTGTATATCATTGTGTTTGGATATTACGACTAGTAGCCTATAGCAATGCAACTAGTAACAACTGTATTTCATACTGATACTGTATTTACGTTGATGAGCTGTATTTTGTCTTTGTGGGCGCCAGAAACGCAAAACAAAGGGGGCGCACAAATACAACTAAAACACAACTCGCAGAAATAACCAAAGATAGGTAAATGGTCCGAGATGTCGGTAAATAATAGACCGCTAAACGAATAAGTGTCTACGTTGTTTGTGAATATATTATCGATTAAAGTGGCTGTGTGCGACGTGATTCTAGTAGGCCGCGTTATCAAAGGGAAAAACATATTGGAGTACATAATGTCAAGGAATTCACCAGTAAACTGATGGTTATGATAATTGAGTAAATTAGTATAGGTAATCATATGATAGCGAGTGCAATTAATGATTTTACACTACGAGTGATATTTGAAAATTGATCCAAAATTGCACGAGCCGTAGGCGAGTGCAATTTGGCTCAATTTTCAAATATCACGAGTAGTGTAAAATCATTAATTGCATGAGCAAAATCATATGATTACTTGTTTATTATATGCATGACAAAATTACGATATCTATCTTAATTACAGTCAAAAAATTTTGTCTTAATTTGAATGTTTATTGGCCATACAACCACAGACAATCTTAAAACGTTATTCAAAGCAGTGAATTAATTTTTCTTTCTGGCAACTAACTATAAGTAATCACAAACTTCAAAACCAATTTACAATTACCTGAAGTGTCAATCCTTGTCGTACGCTTCGTAGTAATTCGCGCGTTTCAAAACATCTTGTTTCGTTACAACTGGACAACAAACAGTTTCACTTATGGTGAGCAGATGTTACCTGTATTGATCTTCAAATATTTACATGAAATTTTCAGTTGAAAGTGTTCCACAAGTCGTTGGAAAAGTCAAAATCTTTCAATTTGAAAATACGCCGCCGTTTTGAATTTTATTTTTTCACCACTGTTACCATGGTAACATTAATTTGCACTCCGGAGAGTGCAATTAACGATATAATTGCACTCCTCTTAGCCAATCAGATTGCAGTAATTTTGTCATGCATATAATAAAAATTAAAATCACCCATTATATAACACGGTTTATTTTCTTTAGAAATTTTAGAAATTAATTTGTTGGTATTATTAATGAATTTATCAATGCTCTGGTTAGGAGGCCGATACATCACCCCAACAACAATGTTTTTCCCTTTGGGCCTAAAAATTTCAACAAACAGAGCTTCAGCACACTCTATATCATCAAATACTAAATCAGCACGCAAATTAAATTCGAACTCAGTTGATAAATATAAACCAACGCCACCTCCTGTTTTATCAGAGCGATAATTATGGAAAAAATTAAAACCATCGACATCAACATTGTGTTCGTCATGCCGAAGCCAGGTTTCTGAAATACCAATAATGGAAAAACGATGTTTGACATTAGAAAATAAGTTTAGCAAATTATCAAGGTTACGTGAGAGGCTTCGTATATTTAGATCTGCCTCGTACCCAGGCGTCTCCACATACATATTTGCCATACATATATACATTTTGTGCACCCTCCCCAACAGCCCCTTCGCGCTTGGCTCATTATTGTAGTCCTTCGTGTAAATATGAATGTATATATATATGCAAATATGCAGCACTGCAGAGGCAAATATGTATATATGTGGAGACGCCTGGGTACGAGGCAGTATTTAGATGAAAAAACGAGAAACAGTTGCTTGACGTCGGTATTATATTTGACAACAAGTCGTTTAATTTGTGCTCTGTGTAAAAATCGCTGCTCGAGGATACTTGTGAATAAAAATTAGAATCGGCATCTAATTCACTACATAATGCAAGACTGCTGTTAAAATCATATAATAGCGGGTTAAATTTCAGACAGGATAGTCTATCCCCATCAAAACTTACAGGGCCATTTATCGCTTCGTACATCACTAACTCAAATTCATCATCATCGAGATGACTGAAAGGGAAACTATACATTTCAAACATAACGAAGTGAATTAACTAAAAAGACATAATTTATCTTTAATACAGGTTTTACTTGGTGATCACTTCTTACTCATCTCGATTCGGCTTTAAAGCGTTCAAATTCTTTCATTGTGGAAAAGGTATCTTCCTTATCTTCCTTATCTTCTTCTTATCTTCCTCTTATCTTCCCCTTATCTTCCTTATCTTCCTCTTATCTTCCTCTTATCTTCCTCTTATCTTCCACTTATCTTCCTCTTATCTTCCTCTTATCTTCCTCTTATCTTCCACTTATCTTCCTCTTATCTTCCCTTTATCTTCCCCTTATCTTCCTTATCTTCCTCTTATCTTCCTCTTATCTTCTTTATCTTCCTCTTATCTTCCTTATCTTCCTCTTATCTTCCTCTTATCTTCCTCTTATCTTCCTCTTATCTTCCTCTTATCTTCCTCTTATCTTCCTCTTATCTTCCTCTTATTTTCCCTTTATCTTCCTTATCTTCCTCTTATCTTCCTCTTATCTTCCTCTTATCTTCCTCTTATCTTCCCTTTATCTTCCTTATCTTCCTCTTATCGGCCTTATTTCACCAATTTTCAGTCCCAGACCCCTCAATGATATCTGTCACAAATTCAAAATATATAGACATGCTCTGGCGGAATTCAATCATTTGCAACCTTACTTTCATTGAGTGATGTTTAACAACGAACAGAAAGCATTTCTTCAGTTTTTGTGTCTTTCAAAGCCCGTACAGCAGCGAGCTGTTTTGGAGTCTGGGAGCCCTGAGCAGGTTCGATGTATATGCGAGTGTGCGCACAATTTATAGCAAATGCACTACCAACTACCTCGTCAGGTGATTGAAACACTTAGCCCTTACCAGGACGATCTACACATTTTGGTTGATCCCCGACGAAGTTTTAGACGAAAAAAGAAAACACTGGTTCAAAACGGTGAAGGATTTCTAAGCCTGTTGCTTGGTCCTGTTTTAGAAGGACTCGCAGAAATGGTATAAAAGAACTAAAAGTTTCTACGATAGTCAGTTTAAGCGTGAACATCATGGAAGAAACAAGTCTCGCTAATTATCGCGTCCAACAAATAATATCACATTTACACTACGAAATCGATGAAGAGAAAGTGTCTTCTCTGCTAAACAGTTTGCTGATATCCCATAGTCTTCTCACGTGGAATTCAAAAGAGGAAATAGTATATAACGGAAAAACTATATCAAGAACAAATATCACTGATTTGATAGAATATCGTCTAACAGAATACGATGCCAAGATTCCCAAGCCCCTTGGTTTAGATATTTTTGTTAAAGGACTAGCAAATTTGAAAATTGATAAAAGTCTCATTGAAAATGTTCAAATTTTGACCATGTTGGCACGTCACGAACATCAAGAGCTGGAATCCGAAAGCGAAGACGAAGAAACTGACTCCGAAACCGAACAAGAAGAGTCGGACGTGGAGCAAAGGAGTGGAGAGGACTCGGAGAGAAAGAAGAACTTACTGGAGAATGTGAACACTGTCAAAGTATTGCACGTGTTGTATACTTACTTCAGTGTCCTAAATGTTCATGGAAAGATTTCTATCAGGATAAGAATCATTGTAAATTATGTAACTTAGGATCTCCCTTATCTTTTTTACATTCAATTGGTTTCTGTACTGCGTGTCCCAAGGCCTATATTACGGATGGAATTAATGAAAATAATTTTGAACCGAAATAAAAATAGATAATCTTCAAACTCAGCCTCGGAGAAATACACCAAATTGGACACCGGAGATAAAGCAAGAAACTGACGATCTTCCGTGGGGTTTCCCTGCTACACCTAAAACCTATTTTGTAACACCGCCTCCTACCGTTGAACAACCGACGCTTAAACATAATTTCTTTCATAACTGGGAAAGTTTGGGCGACCCGACAGAGAAAGACTTGGCAAAGATGACTCCGGATGATAGAGAAGAGTATGAACACCATCTAATGATGACTAGATCAAAATATTTACCCATGACAAAAGAAGATGTGTCCCAATTATCATCAGAGGACAAGAAAGATTATCATGCTACTTTTAAAATAAAAACACCTAAATATAATCTAAGAAGCAGACCTTACTAAAACTTTTTATATGTAACCGTAATTTGTTTTGATATGTGTAAGTTTAAACCAAAGCCTAAATAAATATTTTAAACTGATTGTTGTGAATTCTGTCTTATGCAAAATACACGCTAATGACTTTCTCGCCTAGACTTGCCTAATCCTCTTAATTGCCCCTAATGAGTTTCTCTTTTGTCTCCTGCACGGGCACTGAGGATAAATATGCAAATATCACACTTAGTAACAGAAAGCGTATAGCAACGCTTTCAAAGTAATAAATCGCTTTGCCTTTATATTTCGACATTTAAAATCGTTCTTTTCATGACTTCTCGAAGTGATTCCTCATTCTATCTTCCTACGATTTCCTCGCTTATAAACGAGGGTTTGCTTTGAAATCTACAATTATTACCCATATTAAGATAAAACACAACATTTATACAAAAAAAAAATCATTTATTACTTTCTCTCCAATAAGAAAGATATCCTAGAATACATTTCATTTCTGGATTCTCCGCATTACTATAAAATTGCCACAGTGCATACAATATGGACTCTGACGTGTTTTCTAAATGTCTTAAACGTTCAAGAGCGTCTTTATGACACCTGATCTTTAGTACTCTTATCGCTTCAATAAACTCGTCCCAAATCAATCGTTTACAAATGCAATGGCATCTTTGCAGTACAATTCCCATCTTTCTTCCTCGGTCATCATGAGGCAATCATGCTGGAGCTGACTGGCGTGATCAATCTTACAACCACAACAGTTTTCTTCGCATAATTTCTCGATTTCAGTGGCGATGGCGTCTGTGTATATGGTCTCTATCAATGGAAACAGCTTTTGGTATTCGACAACGGACACTTCGTCAACATGTACTTTATTTCCCCAGGCTTCACATTTACGGTTTCTAGATCGTCGAGTATTATTCATGTCTCAGTTCTAAACGGCTTTCAACAAACGTTCCAATCCTTCTCTATAGTCTCAAACGAGTATATAGATTCGTCCAATTGCTGTCAAAGAAAGAAGACGTATTAACTTCAGATTATTCGAATTGTACAATTTTTTAAAAAAACACAACACATGCATCAATTAAAGTTATAACTAATCACAAACATACCGTTTCCTAAATCACGATTAGACGTCGAAAATAAATCCAAACAAGCGATAGAACAAGAGAACTCCAGAAACCACGAGTGAAACACTGTATGAAAGTAAATGACTGTACGGCAACACAGAGTTTATATCACCCACTCTATGTGCATTAATCACCCCCGTGCATCACACCGTGCGTCACACTGAACACTAATTACTTCCGTAGCCATATGGGACTGAATACTAATGAAACGCCCTGAATATTAATGAGAACGCCGCCCTGAACATTAATGAGAACGCCGCCTGAATATTAATGAAAACGCAGCCTGAATATTAATGAGTGCCGCCTTGCGCCGCCTTAAAAAAGGGGCTCGATCGGCCCCTATAATACTACTGTGGTTATGAATACAAATTAATTTAAGTTAAATCTAATTTACATAAGTTTCTATTTACTATTCTGACCCACCGGCTACCTTAGCTCGGTAGCCGGTCGTTTCCATATGGTAGCCGGTCGTTTCCATGTGGTAGCCGGTCGGTAGCCGTTCAATTTAACAAGGTTTTAACTGGTAGCCGGATGGACGGTGGTTATGAATACTAATTAAGTTACATATCTAATTTACATATATATTCTCTGGAATGAAATATAACCCTCTTTTGTCAAACAAAAACAGCAATTTGGACAGTGGGACCGCTTTGTTCCGATTCGATAATCTGAAGTAAAGTGTATGTAATGAACCCAAAGTTAGCCTACCGAAAAGAACGTCTTTTCAATTTCTCGATCTATCTAATCCCAAAGGAAGAACAGCAAAATGCATGACAGAGTATAAATATGCGAGATATATTGAAGATAGAAGTAAACACAACTAAACCATCGCCGTTCTTCATGCAGTATAGTTCTTGAAGTTTACCGCGGCCGTTGGATGCCTCGTCGAAATAACCGTACCATCGATTGGAAGTTTCTCGACGGGGCATTCAAGAAGCCTAGACGGTTACATTTGCAGAGAGACGAAGAAGGCCTTAATCATTGTCCGGTTCCTAACTGCGACCATCCAGGATTTGCCAGTCGAAGAGGCTGTCGAAAGCACGTCAAAGTAAAACATCCTTGCATGGTACGCGTACTTCGATGAAAAACCGACAATACTCACCGACAATGTCAAGCCTGTAATTGAAGTTACATCGACGAAAAGCAAACTGACACTACCGTGTTGCTCATCGGATAACGAATTCGCTCGTTCTCTTAACTGGGAGGGAAAACGTCAAAACAAGCAGAAATTTCGGTCACGCGAGCTCTTAAATTTGTCAAGTTTTGTTGCGAAGAATCGGGCGAGGAGGAGTCGACCATGTTGTCCACCGTGCAACTTATCGACTATTTTCTGTGCTCTTCTAAATTTCTAACGAATTTTCTCGACCACCTCGAAGACACCTGGCAGATGGGTCAGTCGGGCCGACTCGGCTACGTCACAAGCATTTCTGACCTACTCGACTTCCGCAAATTTAACTCTCCACCAGGTCCTGTCCTTCAGAACTTCTCGGTGACTGAAGTGTACATCAAGCGAGCCAAGAAGTGTCTTGCAAAGCAGATGCGATCGCAGATCTGGACATTGAGACGCTGGAATCGAGAAGAAGCTGGGCTTTGTTAGCCGAGTTGCAGACAATCGTTCCATTTCATATCGAGCGCTACAAGCAGATTTTAGAAGAGTGCAGAAAAATGTCGACTTTTGTTACGTCAACCGACTTAACATTTGCCACGCGATTCCTCGCAGTATTTATGTTTGTTAAAGTAAAGGGTTGTCGTCCGATGACCTATCAACATTTTACAGTCACTATGTTTGAAAATGCGAAGCACAACGGTGGCATGGTAGACCAAACAATTTTTAAAACCGCTAAAAAGTACGGTTTCGATTATTTGTATTTTGACGAAGTGAGCTTGGTAGTAGTCGACGACTATGTTCGTTTTGTCAGACGTCTTCTCCTGCCGCAATGCGAGTACTTGCTGGTAAACCGAAACGGTGCGCAATTTCAGAAATTGACTGAATTATTGAGCGTGCTGGTGTTTCAGGCCATAGGAAAGTACATTCACCCGACAAGATACAGATGGATAATAGAGACCGAAAGTGCCATTGTGTTAGACGTGGAACAACAGAAGATGGTTTCCGAAGATCAGAAACACAGTTCGAACGTTGCCCGAGTGCATTACCAGAAGTTACGCTCGCGGGATATCGCCATGAAGGGAAAGACGTGCATGGACAAGCTGCGGGGACTCGAAGGCGAAGCAATGGACAGTTGCGTCGAGCAGTTAAAAGACGAGGCTTTGCCAAAAGAAAACGGGTGTGAACAACGTCAGAGTGAAGATGATTCTGTAAACAAAATAGCCAGACAACCGGGACGCAAGGACCCGGTGAGGTTTACCAAGCAAGAAGACAATTACATAAGAAGAGGTATCGAGAAGTTTGGACTACGCTGGTCTTCCATCCTCCGTCATCCAGCTTTTCATTTCCAAGAGACCAGAGAAGCAAGAACGTTGAGAATGAGAGCAGTAGCTTTGAAATTAATTTAACACTGCTGCTGCTTTCGTCAAACACAAACAGCTTGATAGGTGTAACTTTTCACATAACATGTATACTGAGTTTATAATATAGTAAACATAACATATAGAATTTTTTTATAAAAAACAAAGAAAATACATCAATTTAAGAGAACAATGTGTAGGGTGAGGCCCCCTGTTCTGAAAGTGTGTACATTTGTGGTATGGACAATTACGATTACCTGACCCCCATACAATGGAACCATCAACCCTAACCCTAATCACAAATCGAGGTTCATGGTTCCATTGTATGCATGGGGTGAGGTAATCGTAATTGTCCATACCACAATCTTCCCCGGTTTGTGATTAGGGTTAGGGTTCATGGTTCCATTGTATGGGGTCAGGTAATCGTAATTGTCCATACCACAAACGTCCTCGGTTTGTGATTATGGTTAGGGTTCGTGGTTGCATTGTATGGGGGTCAAGTAATCGTAATTTTCTATACCACAAATGTACACATCTTGAAGAGAGTGGGCCTTACGGGAAAGCATTTACTGCCTAACTTTTACTTCAGATTACTGAATCTGAACAAAGTGTTCGCACTGTCAAAATTGTCGTTTTTCTTTGAGAAAAGACGTTATATTTAATTCGGGAGAATATGTAACTTAATTAGTATTCATAACCACCGTCTACCCGGCTACCAGTTAAAACCTTGTTAAATTGGACGGCTACCGACCGGCAACCATATGGAAACGATCGGCTACCGAGCTAAAGTATAGCCGGTGGTTAGGAATATATTCACTTCTATACTTGTTGCTATGGGAACAAACAAACGGAACGAAATAACCTTTAAAATGCTGAACAAAGAGGACAAATTTAAAGCGGTCTAGCTCATGCGGAACTACTTGTTCCTATGAGAACGAATAAAGGGAACGAAATGACCTTTAAAATAAGGAACAAAGAGGTCCTATAAGCGGTCTAGCTCATGCGGAACAATTTGCTCTTAATTTAAGCCCGTTCCTATTTTTGAATATCGGAACAAAATATTCCCCAATTCAAATGAGAACGAAACGTTCCGCTTGAATATGTTCCTTTTGAAAAGGTACAAACGCAGCGAGTACCGAAATCTAAGCGGTACAAAAAGTTCCTCTAGATGCCGTTCCTAAAATCAAAACAACTTGCAACCTTAAGCCGGAATTTAAATTTCGTTCTCATTTAGTCATAACCGCACCCAATATTCTGTTTAACCGATTGTATTTCGTCATCACTTATTTCCCGGCCTCATTTTTCTATGCTGACTTGGAATCACCCACCCATTTCAGTCGTAAAACACTTTTTTTACCTGCTTTACTGTTGCTTTCATTATAATGTTCTATAAATACTGCGAGGAAAATTCCAATGGAATACATAACGCCAAGGACAGGAAAAAGAACAAACATTATGACCCCAAGATACAACCATGACCGCAACTTGTCTTTCGCCTTGCGCTCGGACATTTGACACCTAGAAATATCAGTAACATGGGAGTGCTCTTAACTCTTTTGAAGTGTAAAAAACTATTTACTTGTGTGTCTAATATTAAAAATTACCAGAAACTATTGCAAATGCTGCAACCTGATTGGCTGGTCGATCTACTCAATATCTATCCGTCGATAGGTACATTCTCGTCCCCAGAACGTCTCCCGTGCTACCCTGCGAGCAGAGCCTTCTTTTCCTTATGAGGGCCACTGGTTTGTTAGCGAAAGCTGTTATGTGTTTAAAATAAAGTTGTTGTATTGTATTGTATTGTATTGAACTGGGTTCGAGATTGTAAGCAAACAACTGACATGCATACGCAATGGAAACCAGTCACGAAACAGCAGAGCATTCTGTTATTCCTCTCTCTCTCTCTCTCTCTCTCAACGAAGAAATAAGAAAAAGAAGGCTCTGCTAAAATCTTATACGATCTACGTGTAAAAATCTTATAAGATTTTCCAAGATCACACAAGATCTTGACAAGATTCTCACATTGGTGGGTTTGGCGCAGATACATGTACGCATAGCGGACCTTTTGTTAATTTACTTACGGCCTCTTTTGGGCAATTTGCTGAACTTTATTAACGTTTAGGATGTCTTTCATCAGTTCGTTAATCTCATTTATCTTTCGCGTGATGTCCTTTCTTGTCCTTTTTAGCTGTTGCGTTTTTTCTAGCTCAATGCTTTGTCGATTTTTGTGAATGGGTAATAATTCCATGTCCAATATGCACGAATTTATTGGTTAGGAATTAGGGGGGGGGGGGGGGAGGGGTGTTGGGGTAAGGCTTTCACGAAGTACTCAGGTTATTTTGGACATGAACTTACAACCAGTGCATGAGAGTGCACGCGATCACTTTGGTCATGTACACTCGCGGCCATTTTTCGGGCCACGAAATTCAACAAGCGAAGCACTGCAATCCCTCGATATCTGAGCAATGCTTGCAGTAAATTACTCAATTTATGTTTTTCGTGAGAGCAAAGATGATTTAGTAAGTAGTTATTGTCATATTTTTAATAATATTTGATTACATTCGGAGGGCCGTGGAGTTGTATTTCGAGACAAGTATTCGTCGATCGGCGTTTCTCAGTACAAAACCAAACGAAGGCCAGACAAGAGATCATAACTAAATTAGATGCTACTAATAAGAGCTAGCTAGACTCAAAGTTTTGTCATTTCAATAAGACTGCTGTTAGTTGTTTACAAGTGGTTTACCTGTTGGATTGCATCTCCGATTAGGATTTGTTTTGATTAGGCGTTCTTGTCCTCATATTAAGTTTCTCTTGTCCTCATATTAAGTTTCTTATCTTCCCACTTGGAAAAAAAAGGTCAATATCCGCCATCAATAGACCTCACAAATAGGTTTAACCTATTAAACGATGTCGAAGAGGCTTTTGACAATAGGCAATTATCCAACCATTCTACTAACAATTCCTCGCAGCCATTAAGACAAAGTCAAGAGCACCTTCAAGAACAGCTTCGCAATGAACCAATAAGTGGATCCCACTTGGAAAAAAAAGGTCAATATCCGCCATCAATAGACCTCACAAATAGGTTTAACCTATTAAACGATGTCGAAGAGGCTTTTGACAATAGGAAATTATCCAACCATTGTACTAACAATTCCTCGTAGTCATTAAGACAAAGTCACGAGCGCCCTCATGAACAACTTCGCAATCAATTTAATGGTTTGCCCAGTAGCGACTCACAGTCACGGTTGCCAAACCGGAAAGATGATTCAAATGGTAATCCCAATCGCAATCTTAAACCAATAATTATTTTGGGGGACTCAATGATTGGACGCTTACGACCCAGTAAGCTTCGTAAATCGACAAGAAAACAGGTCATTATACGAACTTTTTCAGGTGCGACATCTGAGCATATGATTGATTATGCAAAACCGACTATTCGCAGCCAACCAAGCCATATAATTATTCATGTTGGTACAAATGACCTGCAGACCAATCATCCGAGCACCGTAGCACAAAATGTTTGTACTGTATGTGATGAAATTAAAGGAAGTAGTCCAAATACAACCATCTCTATATCTGAAGTTATCAAAAGAAAGGACTCGCAAGAGTTAAATGCTAAAGTATCTGAAGTAAATCGTCTCCTTGCAGACATTTGCCAAACAAGAGGGTTGTGTTTGATTACCCATTCAAATATTGATGAAAGAGGCATCGAAGACAGATATGGTGTTCATCTGAACTCACAAGGTACCGCTATATTGGCTAGTAACTTTATAAATTATATTAAGCGTTTTTAATACTAATTATGACTTAAATTCACTTTCACTGACCCACTCTGATGATTCCAGTGATGATTCATGTAATTGTTTAGATCCTCTAGCCGTAATACCAAAAAAAGGTTTGTCTTTCTTTTATCTTAACATACAGGCTATCACTAATAAATTTGATATGATCAAATTGATGATTCTCGATTTTTCTGCAAGAGGCAAAGGACTAATACAATTTTTTGCTTTTCTGAAACTCACTTAAATTCTCACTGGCTTGATTCTAACCTAGAAATCGAGGGTTATCATAAAATCAGAAAAGACCGAACCTATTCTGTGGGAGGTGGTATTTTAGTATTTATCCCATGTGAATTGCAATTTAAATATAGAACCGACATAAATTTGATGGAATTTGATCATAAATTAGAATATATTTGGATTGAATTTGAGTTTCCAAATTCTCGACCACTTTTAGTTAACTTTATATACCAAGCTGACAGATCTACTCAGTGGCGAGATCAATTTCAATCAATGCTTGAAACAGTTGACAGCGAACAGAAGGAGATCTTGGTTCTTGGTGACTTTAATACGAACTTTCTTAATAAAAAGGAATACAAATTTCTCCGTAATATAGTGTCCCAATACCAGTTAACCCAACTTATTAACACTGTGACTAGGCCAGAATCTGGTACAATTATTGACCACATTTATACATCGCGCAACGAATTTATTTTAAGCTCTGGGGTCATAGAAATGGGATTAAGTGACCATCTGCCAATTTACGTAACTAGAAAGGTAAATTCACAAATTTCTAAAGCGCGTAAAGGCTATCATACGATTACTTATCGTAAATTGAAAAACTTTAATGAGTCTGAATTTCGGGCCGACCTCGAATTATTTTCTGATAATTTGGTTGACACATATGAAAACCCAAACGATTTACTCAATTTCTTTAGTACCTTCTTCAATTCAACTATGAACAAGCATGCCCCTTTAGTAAGAAGACGTGTACGCTCGATTTGTTTACCAGGATGGATGAACAAGGATATACGTGCTGCTGGTCGTAAAAGAGATAATTTTCTCAAACGTGCTAAAAATTCACTAGATCCAATTTTCTGGTCTCAATATAAATCATGGCGTAATAAAACTGTACATCTTATCAAACATTCTAAAACTAGTTACTATAAACGGCTTCTCAGTGACAATGTTAATAACCCAAAACAGCTCTGGAAAATTTTAAAAAGTGTTTTACCTACAAAAAATACTCACCCTCCCATTATTCTTAAGGTTGACAATACAAGATACG
Organism: Corallium rubrum; assembly: GCA_964035015.1. Lineage (NCBI taxonomy): Eukaryota > Metazoa > Cnidaria > Anthozoa > Scleralcyonacea > Coralliidae > Corallium > Corallium rubrum. The sequence continues at coordinate 8,883,865 of OZ035997.1, read as the reverse complement.
AAAAGCCGGAAGAAGTCAGTAATATTTTTAATGATTTCTTTGTGAATATAGCTGTTAGGACTTGTCAGACGCAACCTGGCAATCAAAGCTTTAAACCCTTAATGTCTGACACAGTTATACCTCAATTTTCTATTCCACTACTTACAATCAACGAGGTACGTAAATTGTTAAGTGAATTAGATTCATCTAAAGCGACTGGTCTTGATGGTATTCCGGCGCTTTTTATTAAGATCTCAGCGCCATCAATTGCCAACATTGTATTAAAACTATGCAATCTCAGTATAAGTACTGGTATTTTTCCATTAGAGTGGAAAAAAGCCAAAGTATTACCCATTTATAAAGAAGGGGATGCAATGGAAAGAGGAAATTTTAGACCTATTTCTATTCTGGTGATTCTTTCCAAAATATTAGAAAGGCATGTCTTTCGGGCATACATGTCACATTTATTAATTAATAATATCCTCTGTAATCAACAACACGGATTTAGGGCTGATCACTCCTGTGAGACATCACTTTGTATGATTTATGAATTCTTAGTCACCGCGATTGATAGTGGCAAGATCAATGGTATGATATTGTTAGACTTTTCCAAGGCCTTTGATCTCGTTGATCACTCGATTTTGCTCTTAAAAATCAAATCGTATGGCATTACATAATAGTTCCAAACCACCGGCTACTAAATGCTATACCGTAAGGCCATGGTAGCCGGTCAAGATGTGTACATTTAACTAGTAGCCGGGTGTTATGGAAAATTACGATTACCTAATATTCCAAACCACCATACAATGGAACCATGAACCCTAACCCTAATCACAAACAGGGACAGTTTGAATGGTAATGGAAAATTACGATTACCTCACAAGAAAAAAGCACCATACAATGGAACCAAGAACCCTAACTCTCTAATCACAAACAGGGACTCTCTTCAGTTTGTGGTTATGGAAAATTACGATTACCTTACCACCATACAATGGAACCATGAACCCTAACCCTAATCACAAACAGGGACAGTTTGTGGTATGGAAAATTACGATTACCTCACCACCATACAATGGAACCAAGAACCCTAACCCTAATCACAAACCGGGAAAGCTTGTGGTATGGAAAATTACGATTACCTCACCACCGTACAATGGAACCATGAACCCTAACCCTAATCACAAACAGGGACAGTTTGTGCTATGGAAAATTACGATTACCTCACCACCATACAATGGAACCATTGAACCCTAACCCTAATGGCTTATTATATGGAAGACATGATTCGGTTTTTTTATTAGGGTTTTTTTAGGGTTCATGGTTCCATTGTATGGTGGTGAGGTAATCGTAATTTTCCATAACACAAATGTACACATCTTGAAGAGAGTGGGCGTTACGGTATAGCATTTAGTGCCTACTTTTACTTCAGATTACTGAAACTCAACAAAGCGTTCCCACTGTCAAAATCGCTGTTTTTCTTTGAGAAAATACGGTTAGATTTAATGAGAGAGAATATATACGTAAATTAGATCTGTAACTTAATTGATATTCATAACGACCGTCTACCCGGCTACTAGTTAAAACCTTGTTAAATTCACTGCCTACTGACCGGCTATCATATGGAAACGACAGGCTACAGAGTGATTGTAGCCGGTGGTTTGGAATATATTATAACGCTATTTAATTGATATTCATAACTACCGTCTATCCGGCTACTAGTTCAAACCATGTTAAATTGACCGGCTACTGACCGGCTACCATATGGAAATGACCGGCTACCGAGCTAAAGTAGCCGGTGGTTTGGAATATATTATAACGCTATTTAATTGATATTCATAACTACCGCCTACCCGGCTACTAGTTCAAACCTTGTTAAATTCACCGGCTACTGACCGGCTACCATATGGAAACGACCGGCTATCGAGCTAAAGTAGCCGGTGGTTTGGAATATATTATAACGCTATCTAATTGATATTCATACCCACCGTCTATCCGGCTACCGACCGGCTACCATAGACGGTGGTTATGAATATCAATTAAATAGCGTTATAATGTATTCCAAACCACCGGCTACTTTAGCTCGGTAGCCGGTCGTTTCCATATGGTAGCCGGTCAGTAGCCAGTAAACTTAACAAGGTTTTAACTAGTAGCCGGGTAGACGGTAGTTATGAATATCAATTAAATAGCGTTATAATATATTCCAAACCACCGGCTACTTTAGCTGGGTAGCCGGTCGTTTCCATATGGTAGCCGCTCGGTAGCCGGTCAATTTAACAACGTTTTAACTAGTAGCCGGGTAGACGGTAGTTATGAATATCAATTAAGCTACAGATCTAATTTACATATATATTCTCTCTCATTAAATATAACCGTATTTTCTCAAAGAAAAACAGCGATTTTGACAGTGGGAACGCTTTGTTGAGATTCAGTAATCTGAAGTAAAAGTTAGGCACTAAATGCTATACCGTAAGGCCCACTCTCTTCAAGATGTGTACATTTGTGTTATGGAAAATTACGATTACCTTACCACCATACAATGGAACCATGAACCCTAACCCTAATCACAAACAGGGACAGTTTGTGGTATGGAAAATTACGATTACCTCACCACCATACAATGGAACCAAGAACCCTAACCCTAATCACAAACAGGGACAGTTTGTGGTATGGAAAATTACGATTACCTCACCACCATACAATGGAACCATGAACCCTAACCCTAATCACAAACAGGGACAGTTTGTGGTATGGAAAATTACGATTACCTCACCACCATACAATGGAACCATGAACCCTAACCCTAATAAAAAAACCGTGCCATAAACGTCCTCGATTTGTGATTAGGGTTAGGGTTCTTGGTTCCATTGTATGGTGGTGAGGTAATCGTAATTTTCCATACCACAAACTGTCCCTATTTGTGATTAGGAATTAGGGTTCATGGTTCCATTGTATGGTGGTAAGGTAATCGTAATTTTCCATAACACAAATGTACACATCTTGAAGAGAGTGGGCCTTACGGTATAGCATTTAGTGCCTAACTTTTACTTCAGATTACTGAATCTCAACAAAGCGTTCCCACTGTCAAAATCGCTGTTTTTCTTTGAGAAAATACGGTTATATTTAATGAGAGAGAATATATATGTAAATTAGATCTGTAGCTTAATTGATATTCATAACTACCGTCTACCCGGCTACTAGTTAAAAACGTTGTTAAATTGACCGGCTACCGAGCGGCTACCATATGGAAACGACCGGTTACCCAGCTAAAGTAGCCGGTGGTTTGGAATATATTATAACGCTATTTAATTGATATTCATAACTACCGTCTACCCGGCTACTAGTTAAAACCTTGTTAGTTTACTGGCTACTGACCGGCTACCATATGGAAACGACCGGCTACCGAGCTAAAGTAGCCGGTGGTTTGGAATACATTATAACGCTATTTAATTGATATTCATAACCACCGTCTATGGTAGCCGGTCGGTAGCCGGATAGACGGTGGGTATGAATATCAATTAGATAGCGTTATAATATATTCCAAACCACCGGCTACTTTAGCTCGATAGCCGGTCGTTTCCATATGGTAGCCGGTCAGTAGCCGGTCAATTTAACAAGGTTTGAACTAGTAGCCGGGTAGACGGTATTTATGAATATCAATTAAATAGCGTTATAATATATTCCAAACCACCGGCTACTTTAGCTCGGTAGCCGGTCGTTTCCATATGGTAGCCGGTCAGTAGCCGGTCAATTTAACAAGGTTTGAACTAGTAGCCGGATAGACGGTAGTTATGAATATCAATTAAATAGCGTTATAATATATTCCAAACCACCGGCTACAATCACTCTGTAGCCTGTCGTTTCCATATGATAGCCGGTCAGTAGGCAGTGAATTTAACAAGGTTTTAACTAGTAGCCGGGTAGACGGTCGTTATGAATATCAATTAAGTTACAGATCTAATTTACGTATATATTCTCTCTCATTAAATCTAACCGTATTTTCTCAAAGAAAAACAGCGATTTTGACAGTGGGAACGCTTTTGTTGAGTTTCAGTAATCTGAAGTAAAAGTTAGGCACTAAATGCTATACCGTAACGCCCACTCTCTTCAAGATGTGTACATTTGTGTTATGGAAAATTACGATTACCTCACCACCATACAATGGAACCATGAACCCTAACCCCTAATAAAAAAACCGTGCCATAAACGTCCTCGATTTGTGATTAGGGTTAGGGTTCGTGGTTCCATTGTACGGTGGCGAGGTAATCGTAATTTTCCATACCACAAGCTTTCCCGGTTTGTGATTAGGGTTAGGGTTCAATGGTTCCATTGTATGGTGGTGAGGTAATCGTAATTTTCCATAGCACAAACTGTCCCTGTTTGTGATTAGGGTTAGGGTTCATGGTTCCATTGTATGGTGGTGAGGTAATCGTAATTTTCCATACCACAAACTGTCCCTGTTTGTGATTAGGGTTAGGGTTCTTGGTTCCATTGTATGGTGGTGAGGTAATCGTAATTTTCCATACCACAAACTGTCCCTGTTTGTGATTAGGGTTAGGGTTCATGGTTCCATTGTATGGTGGTAAGGTAATCGTAATTTTCCATAACACAAATGTACACATCTTGAAGAGAGTGGGCCTTACGGTATAGCATTTAGTGCCTAACTTTACTTCAGATTACTGAATCTCAACAAAGCGTTCCCACTGTCAAAATCGCTGTTTTTCTTTGAGAAAATACGGTTATATTTAATGAGAGAATATATATGTAAATTAGATCTGTAGCTTAATTGATATTCATAACTACTACGTCTACCTCGGCTACTAGTTAAAACGTTGTTAGAATTGACCGGCTACCGAGCGGCTACCATATGGAAACGACCGGCTACCCAGCTAAAGTAGCCGGTGGTTTGGAATATATTATAACGCTATTTAATTGATATTCATAACTACCGTCTACCCGGCTACTAGTTAAAACCTTGTTAAGTTTACTGGCTACTGACCGGCTACCATATGGAAACGACCGGCTACCGAGCTAAAGTAGCCGGTGGTTTGGAATACATTATAACGCTATTTAATTGATATTCATAACCACCGTCTATGGTAGCCGGTCGGTAGCCGGATAGACGGTGGGTATGAATATCAATTAGATAGCGTTATAATATATTCAAACCACCGGCTACTTTAGCTCGATAGCCGGTCGTTTCCATATGGTAGCCGGTCAGTAGCCGGTGAATTTAACAAGGTTTGAACTAGTAGCCGGGTAGACGGTAGTTATGAATATCAATTAAATAGCGTTATAATATATTCCAAACCACCGGCTACTTTAGCTCGGTAGCCGGTCATTTCCATATGGTAGCCGGTCAGTAGCCGGTCAATTTAACATGGTTTGAACTAGTAGCCGGATAGACGGTAGTTATGAATATCAATTAAATAGCGTTATAATATATTCCAAACCACCGGCTACAATCACTCTGTAGCCTGTCGTTTCCATATGATAGCCGGTCAGTAGGCAGTGAATTTAACAAGGTTTTAACTAGTAGCCGGGTAGACGGTCGTTATGAATATCAATTAAGTTACAGATCTAATTTACGTATATATTCTCTCTCATTAAATCTAACCGTATTTTCTCAAAGAAAAACGAGCGATTTTGACAGTGGGAACGCTTTGTTCAGAGTTTCAGTAATCTGAAGTAAAAGTTAGGCAGTAAATGCTATACCGTAACGCCCACTCTCTTCAAGATGTGTACATTTGTGGTATAGAAAATTACGTGACCCCCATACAATGCAACCACGAACCCTAACCATAATCACAAACCGAGGACGTTTGTGGTATGGACAATTACGATTACCTGACCCCATACAATGGAACCATGAACCCTAACCCTAATCAAAAGCCGGGGAAGATTGTGGTATGGACAATTACGATTACCTCACCCCATGCATACAATGGAACCATGAACCTCGATTTGGGGTTGATGGTTCCATTGTATGGGGTCAGGTAATCGTAATTGTCCATACCCAAATGTACACACTTTCAGAACAGGGGCCTCACCCTACACATTGTTCTCTTAAATTGATGTATTTTCTTTGTTTTTTATAAAAAAATTCTATATGTTATGTTTACTATATTATAAACTCA